>VDFB02000003.1:39913953-40458385 GCA_007258455.2 Sequoia sempervirens
AAACATGCTATAAATAGCAGGTCAGCGCAAGGCATCAGCAGGTACAGGTCAAGCAAGTGATGAAGACCCTATGGCGCGAATTTCAGATCAAACGGAGTTGCAGGGGATGGAAAATCGGACACTTACTATTTTTAGCAGGCAGGGGCAGAGAAATTAGGGTTTCCTAAAATCAAGGGCAGAACACGACAACCATGCAGAAGCAGCATCCAGTCACGATCAATACCCTTCAGGCAATCGGCACGCAAAATTTGAAGACATTTTGAGCGATTGCTATTTTTAGTAAGTTGCTAAAAGTAGCAGGTGCATGCAGATATCAGGGCCCGACAGCTCAACCACATCTCGAGATCCGAACAAAGCAAAATCCAGCCTTTTGGAGCTTGAAATTAGCTTGAAGTGCAAAGAATTGACAAACTTTCTAAAAATAGCAAATTAGGGTTGGCATGATCAAAACACCCTAAATTTGGCAAAGGGCAAGAAATCCACCAAGTTTGATAAATTTTTGGGTCCAGCATCAAAACTTGCTTTAAAAGGCCAAAGACAGATCAAAATTCTTGAAGTGTTTGAAAAATGAAAGAAGACCCCTCCATTTGCGCCCTCAAGCTGGCAAGAGTCTTGAAATTTTCTAAGTCATGAAAATTGGAAGCTCCACTAGAAAAATGCGCCCTTGCAAGCCTGAAGGAGGTTGAAAATTTCTCAAAGTCTGCTAAATTGGAAGTAGAAGACCCCAGATGCGCCTTAGTTGAAGAGGGAGGCTGGAAATGTGTTAAGTGTTGACAACTTGATGCTCCATGGGTAAAATGCGCCCTTGAGGTTAAAGCTTGATGAAATATATTCTAAGTACGAAAATTGGAAGCTCCTATGGTAAAATGCGCCCTTGAGCTTCAAGCTGACTAAAAATATTCTAAGTGCTCGAAATTTGAAGTCCAGCTAGCGATTTGCGCCCCACTTGAAGAATGACATAGCAAGAGTTCGCCAAGGAGTAGAAATTGAATGTTCACCCATGCAAATGCGCCCTGGTGCTGAAAGCGAAAAATTGTCTAAGTATCAAACTGAAAGTCCAACATACTAAATGCGCCCTTGAGGTTAAAGCTTGATGAAATAATTTCTAAGTGCTGCAAATTGAAACCTTACACCTCCAAGTGCGCCCTCATGGAAATATCAACTGGAGAAATCTTCTAAGGCATGGAGATTAAAAGCTCAAGCTATGATTTGCGCCCAACTTTGGAAGGGATTTCAAAATATTCTAAGTGTCGAAAATTGGATGTAGGGGGTCCAAAATGCGCCTAGCCTTGAAGAGAAGATCTTGAAAGTTTCTAAATGTTTTAAATTTGAAGCATGACCTCTGATATGCGCCTGGACTTGAAAAGGATAAGTTAGAATTTCTCCAAGTATGGAAAATGAAAGTAGCCATGCTCATTTGTGCCCAGGGTGAAGAAGGCACTTAAGAATTTTCTAAGTGTTTTAAATTTGAAGAAGGACCCTCCAAATGCGCCCTGGCTTGATGAGATGAGTTAAAGAAATGCTAAGAAACCCGAATTAGAAACACAAGGTCTAAAATGCGCCTTAAGGAGAAAGACACTTGAAAATTTTCTAAGTATTGTAAAATGGAAGTGTCAGGTATGAAATGCGCCCAGCTTGTGAGGGTGCAAGAAAGATTTTATAAGTCAAAAAAATAAAAATAAAAATGGAATGTGACCCTTCAATATGCGCCCATGCTTATGATGGTGAGCTGGAAATCACCCAAGACATGTAAATTGGAAGCTTGACCAAACAAATGCGCGCAGCAAGGGGGTGACTTAGAAAATTTTCTAAGTGTGAAAAATTTGAAGTAGGGAGGTCCAAATGCGCCCTTGGGAAAGGATGAAAACAAGTTGGTGAATTTGATCAAGTGATGGAAAATGAGACTTCAAGGGGCTAAATACGCCTAAGTCAATGGGGGGGAAGTCCTTGAAATTTTCTAAGTTATGAAAACTAGAAGCTTGCCTAGCCATATGCGCCCTCAAGGTATTAGAAGGCAAGTGGAGATTCCAAGACGTGATGCATGCAAAGTGAAAGATTCCAAGGCGTTGAGCTAGAAAATATGCTAAGTATGGAAAATTTGAAACTCAACCCCTTGACTGCGCCTTTGATTTGTGGAGAGATAAAAATATTCTAAGTATATAAAACTTGAAGTGTGACCCTCTATTTGCGCCTGGACTTGAAGGGATAAAATTTTCCCGAAGCACGGATAAATTGCCAGTGGTGAGGAGTCCGATGATGCTAGCTTCACAGGGTTGGTGAATATTTTCAAGTCAGAGCAAAGAAATACGCTCAAGGGTGAAGAAATCGATTAAATTTGATGAAAATTATTTTTCTAAGGTTCAAAATTCAGAAAATTAAATGAACCTGTTCGTTGGGTACCCATGGTTTCGACGCGTTCTGAAAGAAATTTTCTTCTGGGTATTGATGATTGTTGATGAGGAAGGGATTTTAAAATCTTCTACACTTTGTCGAGGCCTTCAGGGTGAATATTTTTGAGGGGCACCAGGTCGATGAATTTTCCTAAGGGAAAATTTAAAATTTTCTAAGGCAAGGAATAAAACGTGTTTTCAAGATAAAATGCCTCGGCGGATGAATTTGAAAATGATCGCCTAGGTAATTTTTTTTTATCAAATTCAGATGAAAACATTTTTCTCGAGCCAGAGTTGAATGAAATATCAGAGTGAAGTGCGCCAGGCAAAATGCAAGATGGGTTAAAAATTTGGCTAGGGCATGAATTTGAACGCGAAGTTGGCTAGTAGAGGCGATGAACGCTTGGAAGTTGGAACGTGAAAATCAGGTAAGTGAGTTAAGTTTACATTATGAAGTGTTCTAATGCTTTTCTCCTCGCTTGTTTTGCAGGAGGAATGTCGAAGCCAGAGCACAATGACTTGAAGTGGTGAAGCACGATGATATTACAACCTTCGGAGGAAGATAAAGTTATGAGTTTCAATCTCGAAGGGAGAAAGTTGCAAGAAATTGGCTAAGTGTTAGCTCAAGTGACAAAGAAGTTGAAGGGCGACGTCAGGAAAGAAGATCAAGGACATTGCGAACGCGTCTACAAGCGGAATCTTCTAGAAGACTGATTGTGGGCATTTATTGCCTTTGCTATTTTTGGGAGTGAGTGGGAATCTTTGATTCATTTAATGTACCACTCCCAATTCTGGCGGTTTTTAGGGTTAGGGCTGAGGTGGCACGATTCTAGCCACTCTATTGATTGTAACCCTAGCCGTCTTTTGGGACTTGGCTAGCTATATAAAGGGGGAGTCCCCCTCATTTGTAATTCATTAGAAGTAGACAGTAGGATTAGAGTAGGAGTCGGAGCAGAGAGACAACTAGGTGATAGCTTAGAGTAACTTAGTAGATTGATAGTGTAGTTGAAGAAGAGAGAAAGTTTTCCCTTTGGAAACTTTGTAAGAAATTGTTGTGAGCACTCTCTCAATAAAAGAGTTTTTCATTGATGGTGAACTTCGTCTTTGTTGTGAGTAGCTAGCAAGGTTTCTTCGTCCTTCTGATTCAAGTAGTGACTTAAAGTAGTATAATTTTCATTCCATGCAAGTAGATAGTAATTGTGGAATGTGGTGTTTGATCTAAGCAACTTCGTCTATCAACATACCACTAGTGTATTTGCTGATGGTGAATGAGCCTTAGTGTGGTCAACTGGAATATCATGCACTTAACTTCAATCAGGTTTGAATGATGGTATGTTCGTGTGATGGTATCTTCGTGTCAAGTGGTGGTTTGAACATCTTTGAGTCAAAAAGATCAGCGACTCCGTGGAAGTTGTCCGATGTGTGGCAAAGCGAAGTTTGGTTGACAGCTGAAGTTGAGCTCCATATCCCGCCTTAGAATAGATTTAGGCCTTCTTAACCACATAACTATTTCAATTGATGCTACGTATTTGGAACGGAAAATGCGCAGGTCTTCGAGCATTTACAATTGCTCTCATCTTGACAATTCGAGAGTGTCGAGCCATACCGACCACATCGACCAAAATAGCCAATTATGCTTGAGAACCTTGGAGTTGAACATCGAACTTTCTTGCAATCTTAGCGTGGTTGAATACTTTGATCAAGAGAGGATGGGGGTTGGCGACTTTATCCAGTCGTTACTGATGCGGTCAAAATAATGCAAACTTCAATCACACAATCAAGGGTGGGAAGCCCCTTTTATAGATGGCCCAGTCCAATGGACGGCAAATTACAATCAAATGAATGGCTAAGAAGTCAAGCCTTCTTAGCCCTAACCCTAAAAATACTGCCAGAATGGGGAGTAACAATAAATGAATCAAAGATTCCCACTAACACTCCCCCAAAATAGTAAAGGCAATTAATGCCCACAATCAATCTTCCAGAAGGTCATCATCCAGAAGTGCGTTTCCATTCTCCTTCTCTTTGGCGGCAAAATCAATGAACCTGGGGAGCACAGCCTCAACCTCTTGAACTGAGACAGGCGGAATATGATCAAGCTGAAACTTTAACACCGTTACCGCCTGTCTGTGCCGTGTGCAAGATTTTCTCTAGGCAGCCAAAGCATCCTATGTATTCTGAATCAGGCTAGAGAAAGTCGAAATATTTTCAAAGTCATCCTGCACAAAAGTCTTCACCTCCGAAAAGAAAGGTGGCAGCCTACTCCTCAATCCCTTAATAGTCACCTCATCAGAATTCAGCCGCCTAGCAAAGATTGCCTCCAAGGTGTTCAGGACTCCATCAACAATATTCATCATAGCCTTCCTGACTCTAGCTGAATCCGCCTGTGCTGCATCAAAGAATCCACGTCCTGTGACTATTGAAGAGTACCAGCTAGTAAAATCGTACCTATCACCCTCCTGAATAACTCCTCCATCAATCAACATCTGCAAGGAGTATGCATCAAGGCCTTTAGACGCTGAATAACTTTGCTCTGATAAACATGAGCATCACCCCAGGCCTGATCAACTGCCTCCATCTGTGCCATAATGCCGGAAGCTTGCTGGTAAGCATGAGCAAGATCTTCCATGAACTTTTCTATCTCGACACGAACACCTGCAACCCATTTGTCTGCCTCTTGTGCCATCTTCCTCAAATCCTCCAAGCCACTAACTGACTCTCTGGACAACTCGGCCGGGAGCTCAAGTGCTGGAATCTCCTGCCCACAAGGACGAGACAAATGCTGCATATAACCTATCAACGTCTTATGCTTCTTTTTCAATTTCTTGTACTTTCCTTCAGTCCTGAGCAATCTGTCCTTAAGCGCCTGATAGGAGTTATCACACTCCTCAATGATCTGTGCTCCTGTGGGGCGACCCAACTCCATGGTTGTGATCACATAATTTTTTGGCACTGCTTCATCTCGATCACAATCAACTCTCGGCACAACTACGTGAAGGGTGCGAGAGCCATCCTCATCTGTTGAGATCTTCGAAAATTTCCTAGCTCTCTTCTTGGGTGGAGGCGCACTGATCCTACTAAAAAATTCCTCCATCTCTATCGCTGGATCAGCCTCTTCACTGGGGCTCCTTCTCATTCTATCTCTTAGCCAATCAGGTACTACCTGCTGTATGTCAAATGGGTGCTCCTCTCTAGCTACCTCCTCACGGACTTGTTCTACTTCAATTTCATTCTGGCGAGGCTCATTGGCCTCTAATGGCCGAGTATCCCCTGAAACTGCATCATCCTCTAGAGTCGTCTCTAGCTCACGCTGAAAGTGCGTGTCAGTAGCAGTCTCCTAATCTTCCTCTTGCTGATCATCTCTAGTGGGTGCATTAACACTCTGGCCAACTGACTCTCTCCGTGGTGGCTGATTTTCCTCATGTAATTCGTGCTCCTGATTCAATGCATTTCTCTGATCAGCAAAAAGAGAAACCTCCTGTATGCTTGGAGAACGTGTCTCCAATGGCATAGGTGACTCTACCACAACTCTCGGAGGCTCCGGCTGAACTAGCTCCTTCCTTCGAGATTCTGGACCTCGAGTAACCTGTTTCTTCCTGCTGGTAGTGGGTGTCCTATGATCTGCCATCAGGTTGTAAGTCAAAGGAATTGACCTACTTTTCAATCTGCTCACATGCCTTTCAACCCAAGATCTGGTGAAAGTCATGACTGGGATACAAAGCGTGTCCAAATCAGCTATCTCTGGCTCCGACCAATTTGGGAGTGGAAGTGGTGTGTCTTTCACTACCTCATAATCTGGATGGAGAACATTCATGTCCTCGTCCACCTGGTCTGGTACTGGAATAATTTCACACTCCTTGATCATGCTCAATGGAAGCCTTGAGAACATTCTTTTCCTAACTTCAGCCTCATCCGATGCACCAGCCCAGTAATCTTCAATATTTGCCTTATGCTTGAACTCTTATGACAGTATCCATCTAATATTGCTGTGGGTGTCTGTTATCACGGAATCTAGCAGCGCTCGTTCCACGGATAACCCCCCTACGAAACTTGTTCGTTTCCTAGGTTCGTGAAGTTCAAGCACGCAAAACGAGGTGATTTTCAAGCCACCTCGAAATGCGTTCCAAAGTCTCGAATAGTCAATTCGAGCAACCCCCTATGTTCGCCTCGCGAAGACCTTCGAAACGAGTCCCTTCGCGAAGTCTCACTGTTCATTTTCGAAAAATGCAGTTGCACTGAAAAAGTGCACTTAAAAAAAGTGTATTTAATTTCGCCATTTTAGCGCTGATTGCGCTATTATGATCTTTTTTTGTGCTTTCTTTGTTTTTCGATTTTCTCTGTGCTTTTCGTGTCTCGAGTGCTCTTCAAACTGCAAATCACGTTTTTGACAATTTCGAGTCTTTTCTCCAGCAATCCTTGCGTTTCATCTGGGTAAGTTGATTCCTCTTGCTTCCTCTCCTTTCTCCATTCGTTTTTGTATATTTCTAGGATTTACATATGCGTTTCTTTTTGTTTTCTTTCCACGCGTTCTGTTTTCTTCTCACACGTTCTCTCTTTCTCCCTTCGCGTTTTTCCTCTCCATTTGCACCTTTGTTTCGCATGCTCTATCCATGTTTCTTCTTCACAACGTAACGAATTGCAAGCTCTTCTTCCTCACGCACATTCCTCTTGCTTTTCTTTCCAACGTTTTTATGCTAACGCCTTTCCTTGTCGCCCTTTCTATCTTACTTTGGTGCGAACTTTGAAAAATCTCTTGTTTTGAAAGAGGGTTTCTTTGGCTCTTGAACGTTTTTACAATGGTGATGAAACGAATTGCTGCTCTATCCAAAGGAAAACAAATTTTGTCTTCAAAGCTTTCCATGTTACAAAAACTTGCCAACCCTGAGCGCCGTTTTCATGCACTGCTACATTTGTTTTATCAAAATATGTCTCAGATGCAGAAGCGCTTAATTTTAGCGCCATGACATGTTGAACATATTGAAAGAAATTCTAACTCTGAGAGATGTAAGGGCGCTAATTTTTAGCGCCCCTGCATCAAAAACTGAAATCTCCAAACTATAGAAGCGTTGAATTTTAGCGCCCTTACATTTTTTTTTACAATCTTTTTCCAGACTTAGTCATTTTTTGTGCAATGGTGCTGAATTTTAGCACCTTTACACTTTTCTTCCAGACTTAGCCAATTTTTGACTATGGCATTATTTTTCGCACCTTTGCACTTTTTCCAGACTTAAGTCATTTTTTGTGCAATGGTGCTGAATTTTAGCACCTTTACACTTTTGGCAATTTTTATCTTAGTCTCTTCAAACTTGCTCTATTTCCATTCCGGACCCCGTTTCTTCGCTCCCGCATCGTTTTCCGTGCCTAGTTGCTCGTTTCACGCTTGCTCAACATCGTTTCTCGCTTCATGCTTCGCAATGCTACTTTTTTTGCTAACGTCTATTGATTCACCATCCTTGCAGTTTCTCTCCAGATTTCATCAAGTGATCCTAAAGGTGACATCTTCTGATCCAGTGAACTATCCCAGATCTACAAAGAAGCCGTTATACAGCAAGTTGAGGATGACAGTTTTTCCCAAAGCCTCAATACATATCATTTGCAATATACGGCTGACACTTGATAATCTCAAGACGCATCTTCGCGGGTGCAAGAAAATCCATTCATTTGCCAGAAGGCCGATCACAAGAGCTCACACCCTTGTAGATTACACAGTCGGCCCAAATGATGCGTTCATACAGGAGACCAAAAAGAAGTATGAAGACTCTGCGCCCAAAGCAAGGAACCATGAAGATTCTTGATCTCCAGTGTTAGACATTTCCGGTGCATCCCTTTATGCATCTTGTAAATATTTCCTGACATTTTATATGTCTTTTTGTAAATTGTAATTGCACCAAGTTCGAAGATGTAATATTTTGAAAACAAATTACACTTTGACTTTGGTCAAAGTTAGGTGGGATCTCCTAAAATTGCTCACCTAACTTTCCTTAATTTCCTCAATTAGTTTCCTAATTTTGCTCATCCCTCTTTCTATATAATGTGAGGGATTTTCATTGTAAATTTATCTTTTAGTATTTTGCAACGAAGTGCTGCCCTTTTTGAAGCAAATTTGTGAAACTTTGCGTTCATGCTTTGTGAATGAAATCTGATCAATAAAGAAGAGAATTGCAAACCAAACTTTGCGTTGGATTCGATACTTTTGTGAATTGATCTTATTTGGTGGTGATTAGCTTGAGAAATCTGAAGGACTTTAAGTGATTTATGTAAACTTTGTGTTACATCTATTATTTGGATTTGCATTTGTGTTTTTGTTTATCTTTCAGTTGAATAATCTACAAGACTTTGTGCTTGTAATTGTTCAAGCTCTTTGATAATTTGGTTGGATGATCTACAAGACTTTGTGCTTGTAATTGTTCATGCTGTTCGAGGAATTGCTGCGTCTAAGAAGACTTTGTGCTTCTAACGTGACAAACGGTACACTCTTCACGGATCCACAATTGAAAAAGCTACGGAACGACTTTGTGCCTTCGTGAGCTTTCCCTTTTACTTTATTTGTTTATTATTAATTACTTCTGGTATCTCTACGCTTTGCTTTGACAAGATAGAGGTATTGGTATTACTGCTAGTTGATTGTTTAAAGTTGTTAAGAATCGTGAACTTCCAACAGTGAAGCATTGTAAACATCTTCTCTGAAAAAAGAGAGAAGGATGAATGTAACACACCCCCCCCACTTCGTAAGTTTTGTGTACATTTTGTAATTACTTGTTTGTTTTACTATTGCTTCTGTTAGCAGTAAGAAGGGCACCTCCCCTTTCCGAGAGGAGAGATTTACATCTCACATAGCTGTGGTTGAAGTCCAAGTTGTGTAATCTATCGAAAAGCTGATTACATAATTTTCACCCAACAGGGTCATAATGCTGTCTACTGGTGTGATAAGAAAAATGAAAGAACTGAAGCTCATTTTCAGCTTCTTTGGTTGCCTGAAGTGAAGGACACACTTCATCTGAATTCCCCATGATAATTGGGATGTCAATTCCTCCCTTCTTCTTTCTCTTCTAAATCTTATCATAGGCAACAAGTTGCCTAGATATCTCTAACATCAAAATTCTATTCGTTGGGTACTTAGGCAATCTATACGGATAGGAAGAAAAACCTTGCAGCCTGATGTAAGAGAATTTTGGGAACTAAACAAACCAACACCCATACCTTTCTATCAACTCCTGAGCTTCCCTCGAGATCCTATGATGAGTCCGCTGTTGAAGTGATCTCGTTATATGCATGGTAAAGGCATCATTGACCCGCTTGTAATTGGATGTGCTCGTCAGGTGCAACTGTGGACAAGCCTCATAAATTTTGAACTGATGAGAGCCATAACCAACTGGCTCCTTGTATGAAATTCCCCTATACTTCGTCATACGAGCCAACATGTAAACAATATAGGAGCCCATGTAAAATGTCTTCATCCTCCTCAAACTTAGGAGTTGCTCATGTAAATTGTCACTGATCATCGCCACCCAGTTGATATGTTCTTTTCCTTCCAGCACGAGGTTGATGTAATAGAACATCCAAGGCTCAAAGATAAATGCTTGAGGACAACCTCCAACTCTACTAAGCATCATGATTAGGTCATAGTACTCCTGCTTCAAATCATCTAAAATTATTTGCTTCGGCAACTTTGTGCGAAAGGGCTTGGGCTTGTTCATCCAGCGAGCATTGATCATATCAGCACATCTCTCGAATATTGAGGCATACATTCGCTCAGCACGCTCTCTCGTCTTATAAATCATCCTCTCGTGTGATGGGATTCCAAATGCTTCGCCGTGTTGATGTGTTTTTCGTGATCGCACCAACGCAGAATAAAGTCGCCAATGGCTTCCCTATTCTCTCTTGATCAAAGTATTCCGCACGCTAAGATTGCAAGAAAGTTCGTGCGTTCAACTCCAAGGTTCTTTCAGTGCGAATAGGCTCAGTTGGTTCAATGTGATTTGCTGGTATTTCAAGGGGACTTACGGAATTGTTCAGCAGCAGAGGAAGGAATTCAAACGCTCGAAAGATTTGTCTATGAAGCGCGGGTTTCCTATTCTAATCAGAAAGTACTGAATTGAAATGGTGTAAGGTTTAGAAAGTCTAAATCTATTCTAAGGCGTGGGACATGGCGATCAATTCTCACAAGCTTCAACCAGGCTCCGCTTTGCCTCGCTTCGGACAGCCTCCACAGAACCGGTGCAATCTTCAAAGGAGTAGCTCGAGGTGTTCAAATCACAACTTAGCATGAAAATACCATCACAACGACGCATTTAAACACACAAATCATGATCGAAATTAAGTACATGATATTCCAGTTGACCACACAAGGCGCATTCACCGTCAGCGAACACACTAGTGGTATGGATAGACGAAGTTTGCTCAAGTTGAAGACCACATTCCACAATTACTATCTACTTGCATGGAATGAAAATTATACTAATTTGAACTATTTTACGCTACCATTTGAATCGGAAGGACGAAGAAACCTTGCTAGCTACTCACAACAAAGACGAAATTCACCATCAATGAAAAACTCTTTTATTGAGAGAGTGTTCACAACAATTTCTTACAAAGTTTTCAAAGGGAAAACTTTCCTTCTTCAACTACACTATCAATCTATACTAAGCTACTTCTAAGTTGTCCCTCTACTCTATGTCTACTGTCTAACTTTAAGCTAATTTCTACTGAGATACAAATGAGGGGGACTCCCCCTTTTATAGTTGGCCAAGTCCAACGGACGGCTCAGATTACAATCGACTGGATGGCCCAGATTGTGCCACCTCAGCCCTAAACAAGATTCGCCCTAAAAACCGCCATAATGAAGAGTGGGGCAATAAATGAGCAATTAATGGCCACCATATTCTAGAAGATTCCAGCCTTGAAACGCGTTCACACTGTTCTCGATCCTCTCCTTGACGTTGTTCTTCAACCTTGCTCGAACTTCCACTCTTTTCTCCATCTTGAGTTTTGAAAATGCTCCTTCTTGTCACTAAGTCTCAACACTTAGCCATTTTCGCAACTTTTCCTCCTTCGTGATTTATCATCTTGGACTATTTGCTTCATCACTTTAAGTCATCACCATTTGGTCTCGACATTCCTCCTGCAAAACAAGCAAGGAGAAGAGTATTAGAACATTTTATAATATAAATTCACTTTACTTACCTGATCTTCACGCCCTAACTTCCAAGCGTTCATCGTCCTCACTAGCCAACCTCATCCTCAAATTTTTCATGCCTTAGCCAAATTTCCAACCCATCTTGCATTCTGCCTGGGCATACTTCACTCTGATATTTTCTCCAACTCGGGCTCGAGGAAAAATACTTTCATCAGGAATTCAATCAAAAATCATCTAGGCGATCATTTTCAAATTCATCTGCCAAGGCACTTTTATGTCAACAACACATTTTATCCCTTGCCTTAGAAAATTTTTAAATTTTCCCTTAGGAAAATTCATTGTTCAAGCGCCAATCAAATTCTCCATCCTGAAGGCTTCGGCGAACTGTGGAAGACTTTGAAATCCATTCCTTGTTGAAGATCTTCAATACCCAGAAGAAAATTTCCTTCAGAACGCGTCAAACTCATGGGTGCACAACGAACGGGTTCATTTAATTTTCTTGAATTTTGCACCTTGGAAAAATAACTTTCAACAATTTATTTCATTTCTTCATACCTGTGAAGATTTCTTGTTGCTCCGACTTGAAATTTTTTTTTTATCAATCCATCCTGCAATGCTAGCATCTTGACTTCATCACTGGCAACTCATCTGTGCTTCAAGAAAAAATTTCACCACCTTGGGTCTAGGCGTATTTTCTAAGGAAGAAAATATTGTGCCTTAGAAAATTTTTGAATCACTTTGCATTTTGAAATTTTGCTTTAGAGATTTTACTCAACTTCATCCACCCTGCTTGCGAGAATTTTTATTATTATTTCAACTCACTTAGAGAATTTTCTTGAAAGCACATATCATGGAGGATTTTAATCTCAACGCCTTAGTTGTTCTATTCATCACCTTTACACTTTGGGCGCATATCACACTTGAGGAAGGATATTGGACTTCACCACGCCTAGTAATATTATTCATCACTTAGCGCTTTCAACACCTAGCAACACTTACATTATCCTAGGCGCACTTTATATTCTATGAGGGACATTTTCATTTTAAAATTCCCACGCCTAGCACATTTTACTCTTCAATTCCACCTTGTTTGCCACTTTTCACTCCACACTCTTCATATGGCGAATATCTCATAGGCAAGAGGATAAACTTTATTTCAACGCCCCCCTTTGACTTTCTCTTCTTCTTGGCGCATTTGAGGGGGTGAGAGGGATGGGCGCATTTTAGTATATGTGAAGGATGACTCTTGAGCTTCCTTATTTTTGTCTTGACATGGCCCCATTTGGGCGCATTTTGCATATGATGAAGGATGAAATTCTTTGACTTGTTGACCTCTTTTGTAAACATGGCGCATTTCAGCTCTTGAGAAGGATGGAATCTTTTTCAACGCCTTAGTTTTTTGTCCTCACATGCCTTTATTTGGGCACATTTTGCACCTCATGAAGGATGAAAATTGTTGACTGCTTTGACCTTCTTGGGAAGTGGGCGCATTTTAGCATGTGAGGAGGATGAGTTTCATACTTAGAAAATTTTTATGCTTGGCTCTTGCAGCTGGGCGCATTTTGCCATAGGAGGATGAAACTCATGTTGACTCTTTGACTTTCCTCAAGCTTACTCTTGTATGGGCGCATTTTGCCATAGGAGGAGGATGAAACTTTTCCTTAAATTTTTTTTTTTCTCATCAATCTTTCAAGGTGGGCGCATTTTGGAGGTGGTGGAGGATAAAACTCTTTGACTTGTTGACTTTCTTGCTGGATCATGGGCGCATTTTGCTATAGGAGGTGGACGAGTTTCATACTTAGAATTTTTTTTTCATTTTACTCCACCAACTTGGGCGTATTTTGCCATGGCAGGAGGATGAAACCAATACTTAAACATTTTTCATGACTTCCAGCTAGAGATGAGGGCGCATTTTGGGGTGCCTGCAGGATATTTTCAACACTTAGCAATTTTTATCACTTGCCAACTGGATGAGGGCGCATTTGAGGTAAGCACAGGATAAGAGTCATCACTTAGAATTTTCTTAACCTCTGCCAGCTTCTTCTTGCTTGGGCGCATTTTAGCATGGCTGAAGGATAAACTTTGTACTTAGCCATTTTTCTTTCCTTCTGCCAGAATTTCCATGTCCTGCTATTTATAGTAAGTCTCTTGATTTTCACACCTCAGAGGCTCAGATCGTTTTGAAATTTTAAACACTGCATCCTCGCGACCTCGTTACCCTGTTGACACTGCTATTTTGGGTTGGCCTGCTATTTATAGTAACTGTTCATTTCTGATAGCTCCACGACTCCGTTTGATTTGAAATTTGAAAGAGGTGCTCCTCACCACGTGACCTGCCTGCTGACATCGGTGCATGCAACTGATTTGCTATTTTTAGCCTGTTTCCAAAATGACTTACTATAAATAGTAAGTGCTCCGTTTGACTTCAAATTTTACCAGCAGATAGCTTAAAGGATGCTGATCGCGGTGGTTTACACCGGTTTTCGAAAATTCTGACTTTTTACCCCTCTTTTCAAAGCTGGAAACCCTAATTTGCTCTGCATGCATATCAAATGATCTCTGTTTGTCCTTGTTTCTGCTGCATTGCGATCAGCTCGTGATTCTGAAGTGCTGGGAGGTGGCTGCCGGGATGCACCTGCTAAAAATAGTAAGTTCCCAAATGAGTGATTATCTCCATTTGCATGTCACATCATCGCGAAGCTCTCAAAAAACCCACAAGGAATCATCCGACATGCAAAGAAAACCCTGACATGCAAACCCTAAAAATAGCCTCGGAAGGCTGAACTCTAAAGTTATCATCTCGCTTTGCATGTTATACTGTTGCGAAGGTCTCAAAAACCCAGAAGGAATATCCAGACATGCAAAGAAAAACTCTGCATCTAAGCCCTGAAATTTGTCCCGGAAGCTGGACTGCTAAAAATAGAAAGTTGCCTGTTTCAGCTCAAATTTTGCACGCGAGTAACTTGATCTGCTCTGAATGTGGTATGACTGTCGGAATTTCAAAAATACTGACGGAATGCCCTGAATTGCACACTTACTAAAAATAGTAAGTTGCCAGAATTGGATGAAACTTAGCTGAGAGCCTGCTGGGAGCATACTGATATCAACGTTAGTCTCAGATTTCAATTTATTCACCTCGTTGAATTCAAATTGGCGTGAAGGAATCAAACCCTAATTTTAAAGACTCGGCCAAAAACCCAATTTACGATCAAAGGTGGGCACATCCCCAGATAGACAAAACGAGAGAGACACAGCAAAACAAACCAAAATCAAGCCAAAAGTTCGGAACGAAGCAAAAATTAGGGGGTCCCCATTTGCAATGGGGCGATGTGTGAAAAAGGTCACAACACGCCGATAGCTGCAAGAGTGAGGTTGGCGAACAATCTACCATTAGGTGAAACAATGGACCTGTGATCAGGATCGTAGCAATTAGCACACTCCATCATCAGCTCTGGACATTGAATAGCTGGCGGAAAACTAGCAGCTGCATACAGCCCACTTCGAACAATATTGTGCGAAGTGACTGAAGGACGATGACTGCCAACTCCCATCATTCGACTTTTAAAGGCCTCCATGTTGAAAGAACCCAAATTTGTGTCCGCCAGCTTGCCCAACTTTGAAGTGAATTTTGACTCCGGCAGGAAAGACTTGCTCAGCTTCTTGATAACAGCCTGCCTGGATGCAGCATTACTATCTCTGCTAGTTGCTCTTACTTTAGCCATCCTGCAAAACAACAAGCAGTCATCAACAATTTAACTTAGAAAATAAAATAACATGTAGGGGCTGCCAGCCGACTTTTAAAATTGAGAAGCTGCAACATTATATTTCATCTGCAAACCTCAACTTCTCCTTTAGCAACTTCGAACTTTCAACACTTAGAAAGTTTTTCAAGCAAGCTGTAGCAACTTCACTACTTAGCAAATTTTTCAAGCAAGCTTCAGCAACTTCAACACTTGAGAAAATCGTCCAACTTCACTTCAGCACTTCTCAATACTTAGACTTTTCAAATTGCAGCTTCAACAACTCTTCTACTTCAAGTCGAACCAAGTCTCAGCTTGCACTGCAATCTTCACCTCAGAGCTCAAGTCGTACTTCTTCAACTGATGCAGAAAAATGAATAAACTTTCAGCTCATATAGCCAAGTCGAATTCTAGAAGAGGCTATCTTTAGCCAGCTTATTAAATCTCCACTACTTCACAACAGGAATTCAAATTTCCCTCCTCTGGCAATTGCAACACTTGTCATTTGGCATCTGGAATCTTGACCTTCTAGAATTTCAAAGGATTCACTTCAAGGCGTACTTAGCAATTTTAATTCATTTTTGCAAAATTCACTTCAATTGCATCTTAAGAAATTCACTTCACCAACTGAAGCTCTGACACTCAATTTTATTCATTTCTGACTCTGGAAGATTAGTCTCGCGAAGAATTTGATCAAATTCACCTAGTCAAACCACTTCAAATTCATCATCTGAGGCATTTTACCTTCGAAAACACATTTTATTCATTTTGCCTTAGAAATTTTTTAAATTTTCCTTAGGAAAATTTCATAATTCAAGTGTCGATCAAAATTTCCATCTTGAAAGTCTTGGCGAGCAGTGGAAGACTTTAAAATCCATTCCTTGTCGAAGATCTTCAATACCCAGAAGAAAACTCCCTTCAGAACGTGTTGAATTCATGGGTCTACAAATGAAGGGGTACATTTAATTTTTGAATTTTAAACCTTAGAAAAATATTTTCCATCAAATTTATTCCAATTCTTCATCTCTGGGCATATTTTCTTGCTCTGACTTGAAATTTTTTTATCATCCTCGCGAAGCTAGCATCCCTTGACTTCTTCTCGCCAATTTTATTCATGCCTCAATGAACTTCACAATCTTCTCCACCTTGGGCGTATTTTCCTCTAGAGGTGAAATTTAAAATATTAACACTTAGGAAAAATATTCCACCACCTTATCACCTTGAGGGTGCATTTCATATGTTGTGTTGGACTTAACACTAACGCCTTAGCATATTTTTTTATCAACTCCACCTTTGTCTTGGACGCCTTTAGCACATGGAGGAGAATCTAACATCCACACCTTAAGACTTCTTCACTCATCTTCAAGATGGGCGCATTTAGCATGTCATGAAGGATTTAACTTTACGCCTTAGAATATGTCTTGACCTTGCTTGCATATGGGCGCATTTGGATAGTGAGGTGGACTTAAGTCATCACGTAGAATTTTTCCTATCTCATCTTACACCTTGGCGCGTTTAGCACATTGCTTTATTCATATCACCTTGGGCGCATTTGATACATTCACTTTCATCTTGGACTTGGCGCATTTAGGCTATGGTGAAGGATTTAACCATGTCTTAGCAATTTTCACCCATCTTCACCTTGTTTAACATCAACGCCTTGGTAACTCCCCTCTTCTTTATCTTCACACTGGCGTATTTTACACATAGAGAAGGATAAAATTTCAATGCCTTTGACTCTTTTGACTCCTCTAAGTTTGGGCGCATTTAGCATGTGCTGGAGGATGAACGCCTTTACTTCAAATTTTCTAACACCTTGACTTAGCATGGGGGCGCATTTAGGGGGGTGAGGTGGATTTAAGTCCATGCGTTAGAAACTTTTGAGCACTTCCTCCTTGACTTAGCATGGGCGCATTTGGAGGGGTCAGCAGGATAAACGCCTTGCCTTAGAATTTTCTTAGCTTCCACTTTGAAGAGGGCGCATTTGAGGGGTCTAGCAGGATGAGATTCAACACTTAGAATTTTTCAACACCTTCATCCTTCCTTGGGCGCATTTGAGGGGTCAAGGTGGACAAAGTTCCAGACTTAGACAATTTTCTACTTCTCCAGCTGAGGATGAGGGCGCATTTTGAGGGTGGTGAAGGATAAACTTCATGCCTTAGCTTTTATTTCATCATCTACTAGTCATCTGAGGATGAGGGCGCATTTGAGAGGGTGAGGTGGATGAACTTCATGCCTTAGCCATTTTTCCTTCCTTCTGGCAGCTTCTCCACGCCTTACTATATAGAGTAAGTCCTTTGATTTTCACATCTCTGAAGCTCGGATTGATTTGAAATTTTAACCACTGGATCTTCATGACCTAGCCAGTTTGTTCACACTGCCATCCTGAGCTAACCTGCTATTTATAGTATGTTTCTGAAGGTGGTTTACTATTTATAGCAACTACCTGATTCTAACACTTCCCCAACTCCGTTTGACTTGAAATCTGAATAGCGTGACCCTCATCGGTAGACTTGCCCGTTCACACTGGCGCCTGCTGCTGATTTACCATTTTTAGCCCGTTTCTGGAACGCCTTACTATAAATAGTAAGTGCTCCAATTGCCTTCAAATTTTACTAGTGGATAGCTTGAAAGATACTGATTGTAGTGGGATACACCGGTTTTCGAAAATTCTGACATTTTACCCCTCATTTTGGGTCCCGAAGCTGGAAACCCTAATTTGACTTGCATGTATATCAAACAACCCCCGTTTGACCTCATTTCTGTTGCACTTCGCCCTGTTTGTGATCTCGATGAGCTGGGAGGGAGCTGCCGGAATGGACCTGCTAAAAATAGTAAGTCTCTGAAAATTGATCATCTTGCCTTGCATGTCACATCACTACGTAGCTCTTGAAAAACCCATAAAGAATCACTCGACATGCGTTGAAAACCCTGACATGCAAACCCTAAAAATAGCCTTTGAAGGCTGAATACTGAAAGTTATCATCTCATTTTGCATGTTATATCATCGCGTAGGTTTCTGAAAACCCAGAAAGAATCTCCAGACATGCATTGAAGAACTTCACATATAAACCCTAAAATTTGCTTCGAAGCTGAACTTGCTAAAAATAAACAGTTGTCCGTTCTGGCTCAAAACTTGCAGATGAGCAGCTTGACATGTTTTGAATGCAGTGTAGCGATCGAAACTCCAAAAGTGTTGAGAGAACGCTCTGAATTGCACACTTACTAAAAATAGTAAGTTGCCAAAATTTACTAAAACTTAGCTGGGGACTTGCTAGAAGCATGCTGACAACAACGTTAGTCTCAGTTTTCAATTTATTCACTTCATTTGACCTCAGATTGACCAGAAAAGTGCAAACCCTAATTCTCAAACTTGGCCAAAATTTCACGTTTAGGCTCACAGATGGGCACATCCCTGGAAAGTAGACAGCAAAAAGAGACAGAAAGAGAGAGAGAGAGAGACAAAACCAAAGCCCAAAAGACCAGAATGGAGCAAAAATTAGGGGGTCCCCATTTTGAATGGGGCGATGTGTGAAAAGGTCACAACATGGCTCTGACCAATTTGGGAGTGGAAGTGGCGTGTCTCTCACTGCCTCATAATCTAGATGGAGAACGTTCATGTCCTCGTCTACCTGGTCTGGTATTAGAATAATTTCACACTCCCTAATCATGCTCAATGGTAGCCTCAAGAACATCCTTTTCCTGACTTCAGCTTCATCCAATGCACCAGCCCAGTAATCCTCAATATTTGCCTTATGCTTGAACTCTTCTGACAGTATCCATCTGATATTGCTATGAGGGTCATAATGCTGCCTGCTGGTGTGATAAGAAAAATGGAAGAACTGAAGCTCGTTTTCAGCTTCCCCGGCTCCCTGAAGTGAGGGACACTTCATCTGAATTCCCCATGATGATTGGGAAGTCAAGTCCTCCCTTCTTCTTTCTCTTCTGAATTTTATCATAGGCAATAAGTTGCCTAGATATCTCTAACATCAAAATTCTATTTGTTGGGTACTTAGGCAATCTATATGGGTATGAAGAAAACCCTTGCAACCTGATATAAGTAAATTTCGGAAACTGAATAAACCAGCACCCATACCTTTCTATTAATTCTTGAGCTTCTTTCGAGATCCTATGATGAGTCCTTTGTTGAAGTGATCTCGTTATATGCATGGTGAAGGCATCGTTGACTCACTTGTAATGGCACGTGCTTGTCAGGTGTAGCTGCAGACAAGCCTCATGGATTTTGAACTGATGAGAGCCACATCCAATTGGCTCCTTGTATGAAATTCCCCTGTACTTCGTCATACGAGCCAACATGTATACAATATATGAGCCCATGTAAAATGTTTTTGTCCTCAAGCTCTGGAGCTGCTCGTGCAAATTATCACTAATCATCACCGCCCAGTTGATATGCTCTTTACCTTCCAGCACGAGGTTGATATAATAGAACATCCATGGCTCAAAGATAAATGCTTGAGGGCAGCCTCCAACTCTGTTGAGCATCATGATCAGGTCACAATACTCCTGCTTCAAATCATCTGATATTATTTTCTTTGGCAACTTCATGCGAGAGGGCTTGGGCTTGTTCATCCAGCGAGCGTTGATCATGTCAGCACATCTCTCGAATGTTGAAGCATACATCCGCTCAGCACGCTCTCTCGTCTTATAAATCATCTTCTCATGTGATGGGATTCCAAAGGCTTCGCCAATAGCTGCAGGCGTGAGGTTGGTGAACAATCTACCATCAGGTGAGACAATAGACCTGTGATTAGGATCGTAGCTGTTAGCACACTCCATAATCAGCTCTGGACACTGAATTGTTGGTGGGAAACCAGCAGCTACATATAATCCACCCCGAACAATATTGTGCGAAGTGATTGAAGGACGATGGCTTCCAACTCCCATCATTCGACTCTTGAAAGCCTCCATGTTGAAAGAGCCCAAATTTGTATCAGCCAACTTGCTCAGCTTCGAAGAGAATTTTGACTCCGGCAGGAATGACTTGCTCAGCTTCTTAATAACAGCCTGTCTGGACACAACATTACTATCTCTGCCAGTTGCTCTTACTTCAGCCATCTTGCAAAAACAACAAACATTCATCAGCAATTTAACTTAGAAAAATAAAATCACATTGGGGCTGCCAGTCGACTTTTGAAAAAATGAGGAGCTTCAACATGCAATTCTAACTTCAAACCTCAACACTTCTTTAGCAACTTCGAACTTTCAAGACTTAGAAAGTTTTCCAAGCAAGTCTTAGCAACTTCAGCACTTAGATAAAATCGGCCAACTTCACTTCAGCCACCTTTTAGCACTTGGACTTCTTCAAATTCGCACTCTTCAGAGCTCATCTTCAAACTTTCCTCTTCTACTTCAAATCGAATTTCTTCACCAAGTATTAGCTTGCACTACAATCTTTACTTCAGAGCTCAAGTCGTACTTCCTCAGCTGATGGAGAAAATAACATAACTTCACAGGTCAAATAGCTGAGTTGAATTCTAGAAGAAGCTATCTTTAGCTAGTTTATTAAATTTCCACAACTCCCCTGCAGGAATTCGAATTTCCCTCCTCTGGCAGCTGTAACACTTGTCATCCGACGTTAGGAATATTTGACCTTCTACAATTTCCAAAAGATTCACTTCACTGGTCAAGGCGTACTTAGCATTTTAAAATCATTTTTCTAACTTCAACTGCATCTTCAAGAAATTCACTTCACCGGCTGAAGCTCTGACACTTAATTTTATCCATCTCTGGCTCGAGAAAATTCACCTTCATGAACAATTTTGATCAAAATCATCTAGTCGATCAACTTCAAATTCATCCTCTGAGGCATTTTATTTCAACAACACATTTTGTTCCTTCTGCCTTAGAAAATTTTAAATTTTCCTTAGGAAAATTCATTATTCAAGTGCCGATCAAAATTTTCATCTCGAAATCCCTGGCGAGCTGTAGAAGACTTTAAAATCCATTCCTTGTCAAAGATGTTCGATACCCAGAAGAAAATTCCCTTCAGAAAGTGTCAAATCCATGGGTCTACAAACGAAGGGGTACATTTAATTTTTGAATTTTAAACCTTAGAAAAATATTTTCAATCAAATTTATTCTCATCCTTCATATCTGGGCGTATTTTCTTGCTCTGTCTATAAAAATTTTAACGACTTCGTGAAGCTAGCACCTTCTGACTCATCCATTGCCAATTTGATTCATGCCTTAGAAAATTTCACCACCTTACAGGCCTGGGCGTATTTTCTCTAAAGGTGAAATTTTGTGCCTTAGAAAAAATTTCAAATAATATTACTAGCATGGGCGCATTTAGGCATCAAGGAGGAATTCGAATTTTTGTCTTAGAAAATTCTTCTTCATTCATCTTCAGTCCTGGCGCATTTCACCTGTGGTGAGGAATTATCAACACTTAGCATATATTTTCCTCTTAGAAAGCCACCATCTCCAACATCTTTGGGGCGCATTTCACATGTCAAGAAGGAATTAACTTCTACGCCTTCCTTAGCCACCTTAGACTTGGGCGCATTTAGGCTATGGTGAAGGATTTAACCACGCCTTAGCAATTTCTACCCATCTTCACCTTGTTTGACATCAACGCCTTGGTAACTTCCCTCCATCTTTACCTTCACTTGGGCGCATTTCACACATGGAGGAGGATTTAACACTTTCAACGCCTAGCATAGGTCATGACTTCATGGGCGCATTCAAAGGGTGGAGAAGGAAGTTTGACTCCCACACCTTCGACTTCTTTAACTCTTCTTCAAGTATGGGTGCATTTTGATAGTGGAAGAGTATTTAACGCCTTGCCTTGTCTTTTCCCTACCTTCATCTTGAAGTGGGCGTATTTGGGGGTAGGAGGTGGACAAACTTCATGCCTTAGAAAATTTTTATGGCTTCCTCCCTCCTTGGGCGCATTTAGGGGGTGGAGGTGGACTTATCTCTAACACTTAGACAATTTTCATCCTCTCCTTGTGAAGTGGACGCATTTAGGGGGGTCTGCAGGATGAACTCAATGCCTTAGAAACTTTTTTTTCAACCTTCTGCCAACTCAAGACAGGGCGCATTTGAGGGGTCAAGCAGGATTTTTGTCAGACTTAGAACTTTTCTTAGCTGCTTGCTCATGCCTTACTATATTTAGCAAGTTTCAGGTTTTCCCTCTTTTGAAGCTCATATTGATTTGGAAATTTAAGCACAGGACCTTCATGACCTAAGTGATCTGTTCACACTGCCGTCCCGAGCTGACCTACTATTTATGGCATGTTTCTGAAGGTGGTTTACTATTTATAGTAACTGCCCAGTTTCATGACTTCCCCTACTCTGTTTGACTTGAAATTTGAATGCCGTCACCCTCATCAGTAGACTTGCCCGTCCACACTGGTGCTCGATGCTGACTTACTATTTATAGGCTGTTTCTGGAATGCCTTACTATAAATAGTAAGTGCTCTGATTGCCTTCAAATTTTACCGGTGGATAGCTTGAAAGATACTGATCGCAGTGGGATACACCCGTTTTCGAAAATTCTGGCATTTTACCCCTCATTTTGGGTCCTGAAGCTGGAAACCCTAATTTGACTTGCATGTCGGTCAAACGACCTCCGTTTGACCCCATTTCTGTTGCACTTTGCTCTGTTTGTGATGTTGAGGTGCTATGTAATGTCCCCTTCTCGAGCATGATCTTTTCTGTTGACCGTTGGCCTATTCTGAAGACCCGTAGGCTACTCGGGGGTGAAATTAGGGTTTCATGTTCGAAGGTTGCTATTGCTCGTGAATTGGTGATTGAACTGCAGTTTCCTTCTGGGTTTTCCGTGAGCTTCGCGGTGATGTGATTTTCTTGGCATTCCGAGCACCTTCATGAATTTACTATTTTTAGTAAATTCTATTTCTGGCAGTGGTCTTGTTGGTTTCGGCACGGTTGGCTCTCATCTTCAGTCAGTCCAGTTGGTTTGATCAATCTTGACCTTGGGAAGCATTTTTTGGTGAGATATCCAGTTGATTTAAAAATGTTATATTTTAAAGTTATATTTTAATATTGTGACCCCTTAGCCTAGTGAAACAACTTTAAGTTGTTCTTAAAAGGGGGACTTTGAGGGGTGGCGCCTCATGGAGACATTTCTTTATGTTCTAAGGTTCAAATATCAATGTTTGAAAATGGACGCCCATCTTGTGGAGGAGATTATTTCTAAATTAAAGTCAAATTTATCTTGAGGAAAAGGGACGCCATCTTTGGAGGGAAAAGGAGTTATTTCAAATTTGAAAAGTTAGGGTTTCTAGAAGCTTCTGGAGAGTCTTCACAAAGTTATAAAAGGAGGTCTGGGGTCTTCATTTGGATTATCTGATATCTTGAGTAATGTTATGCTGCCGAAATGGTGTTGGACTGCTTCGAGGAATGAATGCCTCCTAGCTTGGCTCAACTTCGTGCTTGAGAGATAGCACCTAGTGGAGAGGTTTGCTTGCTTTTGAGTGATTTTGTAGTGAGTTTGCTTATAGCTGTTGTTTCTTCATTGTAATCCTTATATTTGCAAAATAATCGAAAAATCTGGAGTTGCTGGTTTGTGTTGCAGATTGGGTTTTTGTCTCATAAGTCTTAGTGTGATTTTATTCTAGTTCTGGGTAGTTTACCCATGCAATTGCTAGACTAGGGCGCCCCTCTCTGTGAAGTTTGGGATTTTATTATGAAGTCTTCAATTTTATAAGTCAAAATCGCCCCTCCTTGCAGCCGTACCTTTCTAGTCTTCATTGGGATTTGTGCCAAAAATAAATATCAACATTTAAGGTCTGATTTCTGTTATCATCTTGGGCGCTTGCATTATAAGAGTACTTTGCATCAGATTTCATGCAATTTGAGTGAGTAATGAGTGAGTTGTGAGCTTTTCATTGAGTTTCTGTATTGCTGGTTGGGTAATTTCAGTCTTTGTTCAGTCATGACAGCTTGCATAAAGTCCACCATTTGAGTTAGGTTTGGAATGGGAGTCATAGAGAGTATTAAGGACAACATTATACATTGTAGCAGCATTGTGAACTTTCTTATCTTGTGCTTTAGCAGACTAAACTCTCATATTGTAAGCTGAACAGTAGTACTGTTAGCATCTTTCTTATTCTTGCTAATTTCATACTTTGTAATGCCCACTGAATAAGTGGAAGAGGCTGGCTTGCCGCCTGTTTACTTTGAGTTGCATTGTAGTTTTCAATATCTCCACCATATGGTCGCCTCATTTCCATTCTGGATTGAGTAACACATACTTGGTGTTGAGTTACTTTCTGCATTGTAATTGATAGGGATCCTCTGACCATATGCACGCCGTCATCTGGCGCATCCTTGGTTAGGGTTACTTCAGTTTGTGCATTGCATCGAGATCCTCTGACCACATGCTAACACCTTGCCCATTTCGGGATCCTGGTGTACATCCTTGGTTAGAGTTGAATTCTGCATTGTTAGTTATTTGCTAACCCTAACGGGTGCATGTTGTTTGTAATCACATTCAAAATCAAAATTTTTTTTTGGCTCGGAATATTTCAGTGGTATCAGAGCCACGCATCCTGCCATCCTATGAAACAAACCGTCTATGAGTGACAGAGAAAAGAGTTACTTAGCAAGGGAAGACAAGAAGGCTGCAAATCAGTTTCAGTGGCATCAGGCTCCAGAAGGTCAGACAGCATCAAAGGTTTTGAGGGCTCATTGGGAGTCTTCTCAGGAAACAGAAATGGGGGATAATGAGAGGACATCGGGTGGTAACAGAGATTATAGTGGGAAAGGAAGAGAAAGGTCGATAAGTCCGGGAAAGAGATTCGAGAGGAAGATGGATGCCTTAATGGATATGGTATCTTTCATGATGGGGAAAGTGGGTTAGAACCCAATTCCATAGAACAATCCAGGACATAGGGAAGAACACAGTGCCACCAACCAGCATAATGGACCTGCTGCTCAGCGTGCTTCAAACAGCACATACATCTCTTCCAGGCCATTCAAACCCACCTTCTTGGCACCAGTAAACCCTCAACCTGAGCTAGAAGAAAATGCATCATTTGTGGAACAGTTGAGACTCGGCCGTGCTGAGTATGATTCTCTCCTTGATGAAATTAAGATAGATATGTCTTACAATGATTTCATGGATCATAAAAGGAAGAATAAAGGACAAGGAAGGCATCATGAACAAAGGAGGTCAGCAGTGCAAGGGGATTTGCATCAAGCTATCAACAAGGTTATGCTTCCACACTTTGATGGGAGTGACAATAGTTCAGCAAGAGCTTGGATACAGAAGTTAGACAACTACCTAGCTCTTAGACCCATGGCAGAAGAAGAGGCGATTAAGTTCGCTACGCTACACCTAGATGGGGTGGCGCACGAGTGGTGGTACCATGGCCTAGTCACTTTAGGTCATGGGTCTATCACTACCTATGATGAGTTCACCAATAGGCTCATAGAGAGATTTGAGAAAAAAGATCCTGAAGTGCATTTCAGAGAATTGGCACAGCTTAGGCAATATGGCACAGTTGATGCCTACATTACTGAGTTTCAGAGACTTTCAGTCATGGTCACGGGAATCACTGAGAGGCGTCTAGTGATCCTATTCAGTGAAGGATTGATGGAACCACTCAAGGGTTGGATTAAAGCTTTTGATCCACCCTCCCTATAGGAGGCAATGAAGAAAGCAAGAAACATGGAGTGGGCTGCTCCTAAAGCAAAGTTTCAATCCAAGCCATCATTTCACAAAGGGGATAAAGGAAAAAGACATCATCAAAGACCTCATCATAAGGAGTTCAAACAGCATAAACCTCATGTCACAAGATTGGATCCAGAGACACTTAACGAACTCAAAAGAAAGGGGTTATGTTCTGGTATAGAGAAAAATGGTCCCAAGATCATATTTGCCCAAAAGGAGTCAAATTTCATCAAATCAAATACTATTCAGCTGAAAAAAGTAATTCTGATTTTTCAGACCAATAGTCTGATTTTGATGACAGCGAAGTGGAAAGAGCTCCAGAAGAGTCCGAAGATGAAAAGGGAAGTGGAGGTTCTTTGGCTCAACTTTCGAGCTTTCAAAAGAATGAATCCTTCAAAGTTCGAGGGATGATTAAGGGGCAGCGAATAGTTGCTTTGATCGACACTAGAGCAACGCATAATTTCATTGATGAAGTTGTGGTGGCAAAGAAGGGGCTGCAAACAGAAGATTTTGAAGGCTTCAAGGTTATGGTTGCTGATGGGTTTCACATTTCTTGCACCAAGAAATTTCAAACATGTCTATGCAATTGGGCAACTATGAAGTCAAGGATGACTTCTATGTGGTTAGCATTGGAGATACGGATGCCGTCCTAGGCATTCAATGGCTGCGTTCTCTAGGAGAGATCTCTCTAAATCTGCAAACTATGGAACTCAAATTCCAATCTGATGGAAAGAAGGTAGTTTTAAGAGGAATGTCTAATAGTGGTCCTCGGATTGTGTCATTCAAGAGAATGGCAAGGCTGATTCGGCATGATCAAGTTGAATGGGCTGCTGAGTGTATGATTCTTCCAGCTAGTCCAGTTGAGACAAAGAGGGACTATCCTCCTGATATTCAGTCTCTACTCACCAAGAAGAGCAAAGTGTTTTGCTGATTTACCTCCTGGACCACCTCCTGAACGGGGTTTAGAGCATGTCATAGAGCTCAAGGAAGGGGCTAAGCCAGTTATCACAACTCCATATCGGTACCCCAAGAAGCAGAAGGATGAGATTGAGAAGAACATTAAGGAACTCTTGGAGATGGGCTTCATTCGTCCAAGCAAGAGTGCTTTCGCTTCTGCAGTGGTTCTTGTGAAGAAGGATGGTACCATCCACATGTGTGTGGATTATCGTGCTTTGAATCAAAGCACCATCAAAAATCGATACCCCATTCCGAGGATAGATGAGCTCATTGACGAGCTACATGGAGCCAAGTTCTTTTCAAAGATAGATTTGAGGTCGGGTTACTATCAGATTCGGATGAGAGGATTTGATGTTGAGAAGACAACTTTCAAATGTCACTATGGTCACTTTGAGTTCCTAGTCATGCCATTTGGGTTGACTAATGCTCCTGCTACCTTCCAGTCTTGTATGAACAGAGTCTTTCAGAAGCAGTTGAGGAAGTTTGTATTGATATTTTTTGACGACATTCTGATCTTCAGCAAGACATGGGAAGAACATCTCAAGCACTTGGAGGAAGTGCTTAGCATCCTTGAATCAGAGAGCTTGTTTGCTAAAGAATCCAAATGTGAATTTGGAATGAAGGAGCTACTTTACCTTAGCCACATAATCAGTGCTGAAGGAGTGAAGGTTGATCTTGAGAAAATCAAGGCAATTGTTGATTGGCCACCTCCTGAGAACTTGACACATTTGAAGGGGTTCTTGGGTCTTTGTGGATTTTACAGAAGGTTTGTGAAGGGTTACTCACAGAATGCTGCTCTTACAGACCTCACGAAAAAGGGGGCTTTTGGTTGGTCAGAGAAGGCTCAAACTACTTTTGATAAGTTTAAGAGGATCATGAGCTCTTGTCCGGTTTTGGCTATTCCAGATTTTTCCAAGCCTTTCGAGCTACAATGTGATGCATCCGGTGAAGGAGTTGGGGCTGTTTTGATGCAAGACAAACATCCCATTTTGTTTGAGAGCAAAAAACTAAGAGGTGTTGAGAGGACCTACTCCATCTATGACAAGGAAATGCTTGCCATTATGCATGCATTAGCTAAGTTCAGACAGTATTTGGTGGGAAGATAGTTTGTGGTCAAGACTGATCACAATAGTCTCAAGCACTTCGTGCATCAGAAGGATTTGAACGAGAGGCAAGAAAAGTGGGTGAGTAAGCTTCAAGCTTATGATTTTGACATTGAGTATGTCAAAGGAAAAAACAACATTGTGGCTGATGCTCTATCTAGGAGACCCCATTTGAGCTCATTGTGCGAGCTTACTACTGATTGGAAGGACATGTTGCTTGCTAATTATGCCAAAAATCAGTTTGCAACCAGCATCATTGAGGGTACTCTTCATGACGAAAGGTACAAGGTGGTTGAAGGGCTGATACACTACAAGGGTAGAATCTTTTTGGTGGTTGATTCTAAGCTCAAAAAGAAGATCTTGTTGACATTTCATGACATCCCACTTGTTGGTCATCAGGGGTTCTTCAAGACATATAGGCAAATTCGGGAAAGATTTTCTTGGAAAGGGCTGAAAGGGGAAGTTCAACACTACATTCAGGAGTGTCCCACTTGTCAAATGAACAAGAATGAGCATACTCTACCAGCTGGTCTGCTGCAACCTCTTCCCAATTCCCAATAAAAAATGGGAAAGCATATCCATGGACTTCATCACTGGGTTGCCTAAGGTCCAAGGCAAGGATTGTATCTATGTTGTAGTGGACATATTAACAAAGTTTGCTCACTTTTTTGCCATCACTAGCTCATTTTCAGCTACACAAGTTGCAGATTTGTTTTTTCATGAGGTATTTAGGTTGCATGGGTCACCGAAAAACATTGTGAGTGATAGGGACAGCAGGTTCCTAAGCACTTTTTGGCAAGAAATCTTCAGGATGAGTGCTACGGTGCTTACTCCAAGCACTAGTTATCACCCTCAAACCGATGGACAAACTGAGATAGTGAACAAATGGTTGGAAGGCTATTAGAGAAACTAGCAAAGAGCATGGGTGAAATGGCTTCACATAGGCGAGTATTGTTACAACTCTTCTTTTCACATGTCAATAAGGATGTCACCTTTCATGGCTCTTTACGGTTATGAGGCTCCTAGCTTTGCTGATTTGGTGTTTGGTGATAGCAAAGCCCCTCAAGCCAAGGATTGGTTACAGCAGAGTCAAGATATCTTGAAATCATTGAAGAACAATCTTCAGATTGCACAGAATCAGCAGAAGATGTACGCTGATCAGCAGCGTGTTGAGCACTCTTTTGAGGTTGGAGATATGGTTTATCTTCGACTATAGCCTTACAGACAGTCTACTCTCAAGAAGAGTGGAGCTGAGAAGCTCAAACCTCGCTTCTATGGGCCGTTCAAGGTTATCAGAAAGGTGGGAGCTGTAGCTTATGAGTTGGAGCTACCTTCGAGTCGCAAAGTGCACAATGTCTTCCACGTGTCTCGCCTCAAGAAGGCACTTGGACACAATGTTATTACTTCATCACAGTTGCCACCTTTGGATGAAGAAGGACAGTTAGTTTTGATTCCAGAAGAGATTCTTGATTCCAGAGAGCGTTCTTTGAGAAAAAGAACAATCAGAGAGTATTTGGTGAAGTGGAAGAACTTGCCTATGGAGGATGCGACTTGGGAGAATGATGAGATTCTGTAGCATCCAGGCTTGCGATTGCTTGAGGACAAGCAATCTTGGGGAGGGCGGACTGTAATGTCCCCTTCTCGAGCATGATCTTTTCTGTTGACCGTTGGCCTATTCTGGAGACCCGTAGGCTACTCGGGGGTGAAATTAGGGTTTCATGTTGGAGGTTGCTATTGCTCGTGAATTGGTGATTGAACTGCGGTTTCCTTTTGGGTTTTCCGTGAGCTTCGCGGTGATGTGATTTTCTTGGCATTCCGAGCACCTTCATGAATTTACTATTTTTAGTAAATTCTATTTCTGGCAGTGGTCCTGTTGGCTTCGGCACGGTTGGCTCTCATCTTCAGTCAGTCCAGTTGGTTTGATCAATCTTGACCTTGGGAAGCATTTTTTGGTGAGATATCCAGTTGATTTAAAAATGTTATATTTTAAAGTTATATTTTAATATTGTGACCCCTTAGCCTAGTGAAACAACTTTAAGTTGTTCTTAAAAGGGGGACTTTGAGGGGTGGCGCCTCATGGAGACATTTCTTTATGTTCTAAGGTTCAAATATCAATGTTTGAAAATGGACGCCCATCTTGTGGAGGAGATTATTTCTAAATTAAAGTCAAATTTATCTTGAGGAAAAGGGACGCCATCTTTGGAGGGAAAATGAGTTATTTCAAATTTGAAAAGTTAGGGTTTCTAGAAACTTCTGGAGAGTCTTCACAAAGTTATAAAAGGAGGTCTGGGGTCTTCATTTGGATTATCTGATATCTTGAGTAATGTTATGCTGCCGAAATGGTGTTGGATTGCTTCGAGGAATGAATGCCTCCTAGCTTGGCTCAACTTCGTGCTTGAGAGATAGCACCTAGTGGAGAGGTTTGCTTGCTTTTGAGTGATTTTGTAGTGAGTTTGCTTATAGCTGTTGTTTCTTCATTGTAATCCTTATATTTGCAAAATAATCGAAAAATCTGGAGTTGCTGGTTTGTGTTGCAGATTGGGTTTTTGTCTCATAAGTCTTAGTGTGATTTTATTCTGGTTCTGGGTAGTTTACCCATGCAATTGCTAGACTAGGGCGCCCCTCTCTATGAAGTTTGGGATTTTATTATGAAGTCTTCAATTTTATAAGTCAAAATCGCCCCTCCTTGCAGCCGTACCTTTCTAGTCTTCATTGGGATTCGTGCCAAAAATAAATATCAACGTTTAAGGTCTGATTTCTGTTATCATCTTGGGTGCCTACATTATAAGAGTACTTTGCATCAGATTTCATGCAATTTGAGTGAGTAATGAGTGAGTTGTGAACTTTTCATTGAGTTTCTGTATTGCTGGTTGGGTAATTTCAGTCTTTGTTCAGTCATGACAGCTTGCATAAAGTCCACCATTTGAGTTAGGTTTGGAATGGGAGTCATAGAGAGCATTAAGGACAACATTATACATTGTAGCAGCATTGTGAACTTTCTTATCTTGTGCTTTAGCAGACTAAACTCTCATATTGTAAGCTGAACAGTAGTACTGTCAGCATCTTTCTTATTCTTGCTAATTTCATACTTTGTAATGCCCACTGAATAAGTGGAAGAGGCTGGCTTGCCGCCTGTTTACTTTGAGTTGCATTGTAGTTTTCAATATCTCCACCATATGGTCGCCTCATTTCCATTCTGGATTGAGTAACACATACTTGGTGTTGAGTTACTTTCTGCATTGTAATTGATAAGGATCCTCTGACCATATGCATGCCATCATCTGGCGCATCCTTGGTTAGGGTTACTTCAATTTGTGCATTGCATCGAGATCCTCTAACCACATGCTAACACCTTGCCCATCTCGGGATCCTGGTGTACATCCTTGGTTAGAGTTGAATTCTGCATTGTTAGTTATTTGCTAACCCTAACGGGTGCATGTTGTTTGTAATCACATTCAAAATCAAAATTTTTTTTTGGCTCGGAATATTTCATGCTAGGCAGTTGCCGGAATGATCCTGCTAAAAATAGTAAGTCTTTGAAAAGTGATTATTTCCGCTTGCATGTCACATCACCGCGTAGCTCTTGAAAAATCCATAAAGAATAACCTGACGTGCGTTGAAAAGCCTTGCATGCAAACCCAAAAAATAGCCTTCGAAGACGGCGCCTGAAAAAGTCCTGATCTTGGTTTGCATGTTATACCACTGCGAAGCCCTCAAAAAACCCACAAGGAATGTTCAGACATGCAAAGAAAATTTCAACATGCAAACCCTAAAAATAGCCTCTATAGGTTGAATACTGAAAGTGATTGTCTCATTTTGCATGTTATATCACTGCGTAGCTCTCAGAAAACCCAGAAAGAATCTCCAGACATGCATTGAAGAACTTTGCATATAAACCCTAAAATCTGCCCCTGAAAGTGAACTTGCTAAAAATAGAAAGTTGTTCGATCTGGCTCAAATTTTGCAGACAGATAGCTTAACGTGTTCTGGATGCAGTGTAACGATCGGAACTTCAAAAAAGTGCTGAGAGAACGCCCCAAATTGAACACTTACTAAAAATAGTAAGTCGTCGGAATTCGCTGAAATTTAGCTGGGAACCTGCTGGAAGCATACTAATTTCAACATGAGGCTCAGATTCCAATTTACTCACTCCACTTGACCAAAAAAGTACAAACCGTAATTCTCAGACTTGGCCAAAATCTTACGTTTAAGCTCAATGGTAGGCATATCCCTGGAAAGGCAGATAGCAGAAAGAAGACAGAGAGAGAGAGAGAGAGAAACCAAAGCCAAAGGACCATAATGGAGCAAAAATTAGGGGGTCCCCATTTTGAATGGGGCGATGTGTGAAAAAGGTCACAACACCACCAAACTGTATTTTCCATGACTTTGTGTCCTTTGTTAGACTCTCTTCAGAACAAGCAATGTTCTGATCTTCAGTTTCCATCTTTGGCAGAGTCGCATAATTTTTGGGACTTGTTTTAGGCTTTGCTCCAGCTGGAATAGATGACTTGAGCACAGCGTGCTTCTTTACAACTTTGAGAATCTGATCTAGTTGTTCTGGATGATCCTGAAGATATTTCAGTTGAGAGATTTTGTAGAAACCCCTGTTGTCACTAAACTTTGAATCTGTCTGTTTTTGCTTGTTTTGAACGTTTTTGATGTTTTTGGTGTTTTTTTGCATAAAGATGTAAAATGCGATTTTGCAAGAATTTACTAATAAATTCAAATAAAATATTACAATGCCAAGAATGATGGAAACTATTGAATCTAACAATGCCAGACTGTTTATTGATCTACTGGAGTGATTACATTAAAGATCTGATAACATGCAAATGAAAAAGCAACACTTTTTTGATGAAAACCTGATATTGCAGCAGCCTGATGATCTTCATGAAATGGTACGGCTGTAATAGAAAACACTTTCTCCCTCCGCCAAATGATCCAGAATGATGCCAGATGAAAATACGCCCCTGTTGGTGAAGACAGAGTGCTCAAAGGTGAAGCGCTTTTCCCAAGGTGAAAAGTACGGCCTGGTACAAGGCAGTACGGCCTAGCAGCAGCCTGGTACGGCTCAGCAACAGCAAATACAAATCTGTACGGATCTTGAGAATAATATCTGGGACTTGGAAAATGGACGCCAATATTGTAGACCCCTTTCCGGATGATTTCCAAATCAAAAACCCTGAAGATGAATCAACTGTGAAGCTCTGTGATAACTTCTGGATGAAGGTATCTCTCTGAAAGCAATAGATCAGCTGATATTTCACAGCCTCTGAACTGCAACATTGAAGATGGCTCGTTCTCCAATGCCAAACGAAAACTGGAACCCTTGGCTCTGTTCTCAGAAGAAGACTTGATCAAAAATTCGATTTCAACATAATGAACTCTTTCCAATGAAAATTCTTTATATTTCTCAAGAAGTTGACTTCTCTCCAAAAAAGCAATCATTTAAATAAAATTGGATTTTCACTTTTAATTATTCCAAAGTTGGACGCCTCTTTTTAATAAAAAGGTTAATTAAAAATGGTCCCCTTCTCAATGATGGTCGACCCCTTTAAAAATTCACTTAAGTTATAATATTAAATAATATTATAACTTTATAATATAAGCTCTAGATAATTAATATTAAATTTAACAATTAAATTATTAATATCTCCCTCAAAATATGTCCGATTCACGAACCGTCTAAAGCTGGTGAATAAGTGAGTGATTCTACACATGACCAAACCATACTGCTAAAAATAGCAGGGGTGCTTCGCTGAATGCCAAATATTGCTAAAAATAGCAAGTCAGGCAAAAGACGTCCGAATGAGCCCGAACGAAAGCCAACTGGTAAATTCTGACAATCCGAAGCCAAGCCAAGCTCCATCAAGACTCTCTATCCATCCTATCAGCCTACGAGGGTCGCATAATAGGCTAATCATAAGCTCTGAGAGATGTCAACTGGAAGGGGACATGATAGTCCGCCCCTCCTGAAATTGCTTGTCCTCAAGCAATCTCAACTCCGGATGCTGCAAAATATCCTCACTCTCCCACGTAGCATCCTCCACTGGCAAATCCCTCCATTTCACCAAATATTCCCTAATAGTCCTCCTACGCAACTGTCTCTCTCTGTACTCCAGAATAGACTCAGGTACTAAAATCAACTTTCCCTCGTCATCTAAGGGAGGTAAAACTGTTGAAGGCACCACACGGTGTCCCAACGCCTTCTTGAGACATGACATGTGAAAAACATTGTGGACCTTGCTATCCGCCGGAAGCTCTAGCTCATAAGCCACCTCTCCAACACGCCTCAGAATCCTGAAAGGACCATAATATCGTGGCTTAAGCTTCTCCGAACCACTCTTCCTAAGAGTAGACTGGCGGTAGGGCTGCAGCATAAGATAAACCATGTCACCCACCTCGAAAGACCTTTCTGTCCTCTTCTGATCTGCGTACTGCTTCTGCTGATTCTGTGCCTTAGCAATATTCTCCTTGAGAGCCCTCATAGTGTCCTGACTCTCCTGCAACAAATCTCCAGCACTCGGCACTCTACTGTCACTCAGTAGCAAATTCAGAAAACTCGGCGCCTCATAACCGTACAACGCCATGAAAGGGGACATCTGAATGGTCATGTGGAATGTAGTGTTGTAGCAATACTCGCACAAATAAATCCACTTGACCCAAGCCTTTTGCTGCCCTACAATGTAGTTCCTGAGGTAACCTTCCACCCATTTATTCACTATCTTCGTCTGCCCATCAGTCTGCGAGTGGTAACTGGTGCTCAGTGTAAGCTCGGTCCCACAAAGTCTGAACACCTCCTGCCAGAAGTGACTCAAGAACCGACTATCCCTGTCGCTCACTATGCTCCGAGGCAACCCATGTAGTCTGAAAACCTCACGGAAGAAGACCTCTGCTACCTGTGTAGCTGTGTAAGTGGTGGTGATCGGAAAGAAGTGGGCATACTTTGTTAGCCGATCCACAACTACATATATGCAATCCCGTCCTTGGGCCTTAGGCAAGCCCATAATAAAATCCATCGATAGGCATTCCCACTTCCTATCAGGAATCGGAAGTGGCTGCAATAATCCTGCCGGATACGTGTTCTCCTGCTTGTTCTGATGACAAACAGGGCACTCACGCACATACTGAAGAACATCCGCCTTAAGACCTTTCCATGTAAATCTCTCCCAAATCTGTCTGTACGTTTTGAAGTACCCGGGATGTCCTGCTGTAGGTACATCATGAAAGGCTCGCATGATAGTGTTCTTCATCTCTGAACCTGGGATCAAATAAATCCTGTTCTTGTAAATGATCAAGTCATTCACAAGCGTGTATCTGGTGTCAACCATCGATCCCTTAACAATACTGGATGCCCAAGTATCCTTGGCATACTCTGCCACAATCAAATGCCTCCAATCCTTTGTAATGTGAACCATAGAGCTCAGATAAGGCCTGCGTGAGAGAGCGTCAGCCACTACATTCTGGGTGCCTTTGATGTAAGAGATATCAAAGTCATATGCCTGCAATTTACTCACCCACTTCTGCTGACGATCATTGAGATCTCGCTGCCCCAGGAAATGCCTCAAACTGTTGTGGTCAGTTTTAATGCAAAACTTATTGCCCACAAGATACTGCCTAAATTTGGCCAAGGCATGCATTATGGCCAACATTTCCTTATCATAAATATTGTAGAGCCTTGTTGTGACCTTTTCACACATCGCCCCATTCAAGATGGGGACCCCTAATTTTTGCTCCATTCTGGTCATTTTTGCTTTGGTTTTTGTGTGTGTCTCTCTCTCTCCGTCTGTCTCTTTTCTATGGTCTGCTTCCTGGGGACGTTCCCGTCTGCAAGCTTCAACATGAATTTGGCCAAGTCTGAAATTAGGGTTTGAGTCTTTCCAGCCAATTTGAAGTCAAACGAGGTGAATACATTGAAAATTGAGCTTAACATTGTTGTCAGCATGTTTCCAGCAGGCTCTCAGCAAATTTTCATCGAATTCTAAGGTACTTACTATTTTTAGTAAATTAATGAAATTCGAGGGGCAGTGGTAAACTGTTTTGAAGTTAGAGCAGTCCGCACCACCTTTCAATTATATCAAAGGCTGCTTGCAGAATTTGGTAACGGATAACTTACTATTTTAAGTCCAACCCAGGGACAATTTGATTCGAGATCACGAGTTTTTCTTTGCATATGCGGATATTCATACGGGTTTTGAGACCTTAGCAATGATGTAACATGCAAGGCGAGGGCGACAACTTTCGAGAATTGGTCTTAGAGGCTATTTTAGGGTTTTGCATCGCCGAGGTTTCGTAATGAATTGATTCTGATGGGTTTTAGAGCCCGATGGTGTGACATGCAAGCGGAGATTCTCCTCGATAAGGAACTATTTTTAGCGGGTATGTCGACGGTAAACTTCCGGCAATTGAGAATCATGAAGTCGCGGTGCCGCGAAGCGCCAAACAAAGCGAGTTCATTTGTCATCGGGCGAATTATGGTTTCAACCCGAACCTAAAATAGAGTAAAGTCAAAATTTTTGAAGCAGTGTAAACCATCGCGATCAGTATCCTTCAGGCTATCTGCTGGTAAAATTTCAAGTCGAACGGAGCACTTACTATTTATAGTAAGTCAATTTGGAAACTGGCTAAAATAGTAAATTATTTGTCGCGTCGGTACCAACGGAAGGCGGTACGCGTGGTGAGGCCTCATTAAAATTTCAACAAGTTGATGGGCGGTATCCGGAAATAGCCGGTTACTTATTTATAGCAAAACCATGAAACATGCTAAAATAAAGCTGGGTATTATTTGGAAATGGCAGTCTTGTGGTTGATAAGGTTATGAAGAAGCTATGTTTAAAATTTCAAGTTGATCTGAGCTTCAGAAGACGCAAATTCAGAGAACTTATTATAAATAGCAAGGTATGAAATACTGGCAAGGAACGAGAAAATTTGTCTAAGTCTGGAACTTCATCCAGCGGGCCTAGTGAAATGCGCCCAAGTCAGTGAGAAAGTTCAAGAAAATGCTAAGTATGAAGTTCATCCTTCTCAGGCATTAAAATGCGCCCAAAGCAAGAAAGGTCAACAAGAGTCAAAGTTTTTCATCCTCCTCTCACCCCAAAATGCGCCCACCTTGAAGCATGAAAGTTTTAAAAAAATGGCTAAGTTAAAACTCATCCTGCACATATGTCAAAATGCGCCCATCCTCCTCCTAAGTGGAAATGCGCCAAGTTCTAAAAAGGTCAAAGGGAGTCAACATCATTCATCCTCCTTGCATGCTCAAATGCGCCCAAAATGGGCCATGTAAAGACAAAAGGAGGAGGGAATATTCCAAGAGGTGGCGTTGCATGTGTTTCATCCCTCATAGGCTCCAAAATGCGCCCTTGTTTTAAACTTCATCCTCCACCTACATCAAAATGCGCCCATGCAGGAATAAGTTAGAAGCAAGTCAACAAGGTCAAAGATTTTTGTCCTCCTCACCCCTCCAAATGCGCCCAAGTTTAGTGAGGTAAAAGTAAGTGAAGGTGGTAAGCGGGGTGAAATGTGATTAATGGCATGGTGAAAATAATATGCTAGGCGTCATCTCTCTTCAAGTGATAAATGCGCTCAAGGTGGTGGATGTTGGAGAATTTTCCTAAGGCGTGTGGAGTGTGAGAACAAGATGTTGGGCGTGGTTTTATCCTTCACACGTGTTAATATGCGCCAAGTAAAGAGTAAGTGTGGTGGTGAAATAAAAAGTGCTAGGCGTTGAAGGTGATGAGTGGTAAGGTGTTAGAAAATTTTTCTGAAGCATATGAAGTATGAAATAAAGTGCTAGGTGTGGTAATATTATTCTCCAAATGCTATGCGCCAAGGGTGGCAAAGTGAAATAAAGTATAAGAAGGGTGATGAAATATTTCTCTAAGGCGTTGGAAGTGGAGTCTTCTGGCAAGTGTAAAAGAGGAGAGGTTTAATATGCTAGGCGTGGTGAAATACAAGTTGTTGGTAAATATTGCTAAGGCGTTGAAGTTGCAAAGTGATAAAATTTCCTCTAAGGCATTGGAGCTCCAAAAATATTTTTCAAGTGTGAAGTTAAATACGAAGTGGTGGCTAGAAAATAAAATGTGCCAGGCATCTCTGTGAATAAAATTTTCTAAGTGAAGTTGGTATTTTCATAGGCAAAAGTGGATCGAGTTGGATATAAAATTTTTAAGGCAAAATTTTCCAAAGAGATGATTTAAAAAAAAATTTCTAAGGCACAAAATATTTTCTTCCTCTAGAAAATGCGCCTAGACTCTGAAGAGATAAGATTTTCTTGAAGCACGAGCAGAGTTGCCAGAGATGAAGTCAGTGATTGCCAGCTGCACAGAATTGATACAAATTTTCCAAGTCAGAGCAAAATTCTCAGAGGGGATCGAAGAACGAGGACAAAATTGTTGAAAGAATAATTTTCTAAGGTTCAAAATTCAGAGAAATAAAATGAACCCGTTCGTTGTGCACCCATGGGTTCGATGCGTTCTGGAGAAAATTTTCTTCTGGGTATCGAAAGATTATCGATGAGGAGTTTTAAAGGTCTTCAGCGGCTTGTCGAGAATTTGGGATGAAGATTTTAAGTGGGCACCAGGTTGATGAATTTCCTAAGGGAAATTTAAAAATTTTCTAAGGCAAAAATGAAGAAAATGTGTTTTCAAGGTGAAATCCTCTAGGCGATGAATTTGAAAGCGCCTGGGTGGTTGCTGATCCTTGCGTGAGATGGTTTGCTTGGGCTTGAGAAATGAATAAAATCGAGGTTATGAGCTCAGCGGGTAAGAAATAATTTCTCAAAGATGAAATTTATCTAAAGGCATGAACTTAAGGCATAAAGTTAGCTGATGAAGCGGCAAGTTGGGCGTGAGGATGGTGGAAGGTGAGTTAAGTTTATATCGCGAAGTGTTCTAATACCCTTCTCCTTTGCTTGTTGTTTCGCGGGAGGACGTCGAGATCAAGCGTGATGACTTGAAGTGGAAGCACGATGAAGATGAGTTTCAATCTCGAAGGAGGAAAATTTGCAAGAAAATGGCTAAGTGTTAAGACTTAGTATAACTCGAAGTGACGAAGATGAAAACCCTCAAGTGGAAGAAATCAAAGAACAACGCCAAGAAAGAAGATCGAGAACAGTGTGAACGCGTCTACAAATGGAATCTTCTAGAAGGATGATGGTGGACATTATGGCACATTTATTACCCCACTCTCCTCTGTGGCGGGTTTTAGGGCAATATTATTTAGGGCTGAGGTGGCACGATTCTGGCCACTCTATTGATTGTAACCCTAGCCGTCTTTTGGGACTTGGCTAGCTATATAAAGGGGGAGTCCCCCTCATTTGTAATGCATTAGATTAGACATTGGAATAGTAGACAGTAGACATTGAGAGAGTATTAGCATTAGAATTAGATAGTGTAGCATTGTAGAGCATTTTTGCATAATTTGGAGAAGAGAGAAAGTTTTCCCTTTGAAAACTTTTGAGGAGATTGTTGTGTAACACATTTTATGAATAGATCTTTTCATTGATGATGGAATTAGTCTTGTCATGAAATGCTAGCAAGGTTTCTTCTTCCTTTCGTATCCAAGTAGCTTAAATTCATGCAAGTAGCTTACTTTGGTGTGTGGTGTTTCATTGAGATAGCTTAGCTTTATTCCATACCACTAGCGGCTTGTTGATGATAAGTTCGCCTTGTGTGGTCAACTGGACATGACATTGAGTTTAACCGGTTGTGGTTTACATGCCTGTCGCGTGGATTAGATGGTGTGTGTATGTTAAATTATAACTTGAACATCTTTTTGCTATCCCTTGAAGATTGCACCGATTTTCTTGAGAAATTTTGTCCAGGCGGAGGCTAGGTGAAATCTGGTTGAGAATCTATTGAAATGAAGCTCCACATATCACGCATTTAGAATAGAACATAAACTTCTTAGGCCCTACACCCTTTTTAAATTAGGTTCATTTCAGGGTTAGAATTAGGAAACTGGCTCACACAGCAAATCATTTGAATCACCGAAGCCTTAGTCTCTTGTTTGTTGTTAGCCGTCGAACAATTGTGTAAGTCCCCTTGACATACCCGGCAATATCTGTCGAGAGCCAAAGCTGAGCCTAATGGCACTCAAGGGAACCTTGGAGTTGAAAGCATGATCTTACTCGCAATCTTAGCATGCTGAATACTTTGTTCAAGAGAGGATAGAGCGTCCGTTGGGAGACTTTATTCTGTGTTGGTGCGGTCTCAAAAACCACGTCAACAAGCCTCTCTGGTCCTCTGAGTTTTCGGCTCTCATAAACAATAGGGTGCTTGTCCTGCATAAGCACCGCTCCAATGCCCTCACCAGAAGCATCGCACTGAAGCTCAAAAGGCTTCGAAAAATCCGGTAGTGCCAACACTAGACACGTAGTCATCAACTCCTTGAACCTCACAAAACACTCCTGTGCCTCAGGAGTCTAACAGAATGCACCTTTTTTCAACAAATCCGTCATAGGTGCTGCATGTCGTGAATAACCATTCACAAATCTGCGATAAAAACCACACAAGCCAAGAAATCCTCGCAACTGTGTAAGGTTCGCTGGAGTAGGCCAATCTATAATAGCGCGGTTCTCAGGATCCATCCGCACTCCCTCTGCACTGATGATATGACCTAAGTAGAGCAACTCGGTCATCCCCAAATCACATTTGGACTCCTTGGCGTACAAGGACTCCCTCTCTAGAATGCTGAGTACTGTCTCCAGATGAGCCAAATGCTCCTGCCAAGTCCTGCTGTAAATCAAAATATCATCGAAGAAGACAAGTACATATCTCCTCAGTAATGAATGGAAGACCCTGTTCATGGTGGACTAAAATGTCGCTGGCGCGTTGGTTAGCCCAAATGGCATCACCACAAACTCAAAGTGTCCACAATGACAACGGAATGCAGTCTTCTCAACATCCTGCTTACGAACTCTGATCTGGTGATATCCTGATCTCAAGTCTATCTTCGTGAAATAGCATGCACCATGGAGCTCGTCAATAAGCTCGTCAATACGAGGTATGGGGTACCTGTTTTTGATAGTCCTCTTATTCAGGACTCTGTAATCTATGCACATGCGAAGGGTACCGTCTTTCTTCTTCACTAAAACAACTGAAGAAGCGAATGGTGATTTACTAGGTCGAATGTGACCCATAGCAAGCAGCTCCTTGATAGTCTTCTCTATCTCATCCTTCAACCTCTTAGGATGCCTGTAAGGAGTAATCATGACGGGCTTAGCGCCCTCCTCAAGCTCTATAATGTGCTCAATGCCCCTGTCTGGAGGTCTCCCTGGCGGAATATCACTGAAAACTTTCTCATGCTTGACTCTCAACTGCTAAATGTCAGGATGATACTCTGTCTTATGCTGTCCCTCCTGTATAGGTGCCAATGTGCACTCGGCAGCCCACTCTACCATGTCATGTCGCATGAGTCTCTCCATCCGACGGAAGGAAATAGTCTTTACATTGCTGTCCCGAATGGCCTTCAGGATATGTGTCTTCCCATCCACATCAAACCGAATCTCCATGTCTTTGAGACGAAGAGTGACTTCCTCAAGGGAATGAAGCCACTTCATGCCCAAGACTAAATCGATATCCCCCATGTTCACCACGTAATAATCAGCCTTGAATTCATAGTTATTCAAGCGCAAGGGAAGATCCTTAATCATACGTTCACACCTGAGAGTGTAACCGTCGGCCACCTTAACCCTAATGCCTTCGAACTCCTCAGTTATGAGTCCGCGTTTCTCCACAAATCTAGCATCAATAAAATTGTGGGTGGCTCCTGTGTCAAGAAGGGTGATGACCCTCTGTCTTGCCAAAACTCCACGAAGTCTGAATGAACCTTCCTGCTGAATGCTAGATAGTCGTGCCTCCTGAATCTGAAGCTCTAACTCTGCCTCTGCCTTAGGCTCTGAAGCCTCTGACTCTGACTCCTCAGAACTCTCCTGCTGTTCGGAACTCTCAGATTCCGACTCCTCGTAATAAGCCCACATCACTCGATTGGCCTTGCCCTTAGGCCGCAAGGGACAATCATGGTTGGCATCATAGGGACCTTTGCAGTAGAAGCAAAGCTTCTTCCTGCGTAAATCATTAAGAGCCTTGCGATCCAAGGGTGCTGCAGATTTTCCCTTTGAATCATTCCTAAAATCTGATTTCTCTCTGTTTTTATTGAAGCCCTTATTGTCCCTGAATGAAGAAGTGTTTTTGGAGTTGAATTTGCTGGATGGTGCTGCAAATTCCATGCTGCGTGCCTTCTTCATCGCTTCCTGTAGCGAAGGTGGATCAAATGCTTTGATCCAACCTCTCAATGGTTCCAACAGCCCCTCCATGAAAAGCACAAGAAGTTGCCTCTCTGAAATATTAGGAACCATAACCGACAATCTCTGGAAGTCACCTATGTAAGACTCCAAACTGCTACTCTGTCGCAACTGAGCCAAATCTCTGAAGTAGGATTCTGGATCCTTCCTGTCAAATCGTTCCACCAACCTGTCAACAAACTCCTGGTATGTGGTGATACGATCGTGCTGGAGTGTCACCATCCCGTGATGCCACTAGTCATAAGCTGCTTCCTCCAGATGCAATGTAGCATACCTCATAGCATCCTCCTCAGCCATAGGACACAATGTGAGGAAGGTATCAAGTTTACTGATCCAGGCCTGTGCTGTGACCTTGCCACTACCGTCAAACATAGCTAGAGTAAGTCTGTTTGTGGCATGCTTCAGATCGCTATTGTTATTATGTCTAGTCCTCCAATCCTATCGGCCCCTGAGATGCTCTCTCCTCTGTGTGATGAATCTGTCAAAGGTAATCCTCTCTCTAACCTCAGGTGGTACTAACTCCCACTCCTCGTTCGCTGCCATAAGTGTATCAGCGAACAAATCCTCATAATCCTCACCTGCAACAGCCTCATCGGGCACCTGTCTCACAAATGTAGGCCTAGTTGGCCTGTCTGCCGTCCGTGAAACAGTCCTAGGTGCTCTCCGTGATCCTGCATCACTCCTATTCTCGTCACGAGGTGGTGACGGTCTCCTCGGCATACCTAACCTCTGGATTGCCACTGCCAACTGTTGTAGTACATCATTGGACTGCCGTTGACCTGCTCGTAAATCTTTAGGAGTGTCTAGAACCTCTGCATCATCTTGATCTCTAGGGTTTTGCGAAACTTCTGTTCTGTCAGCCATGGTACCCTGCTGCCTGTTCAAACCCTGTTGCTTGTCAATCAAGGCTCTCCTGCGAGTATAATACCTGTGAGGCCCAACCTCTTGTGGCTGCATAAGATTGCTAAACCCTCAGGATGGCAGGATTTAGCTCTGATACCACTGTAGAAACCTCTGTTCTCACTAAACTCTGAATCTGTCTGTTTTTGCTTGTTTTGAACGTTTTTGATGTTTTTGGTGTTTTTTTGCATAAAGATGTAAAATGCGATTTTGCAAGAATTTACTAATAAATTCAAATAAAATATTACAATGCCAAGAATGATGGAAACTATTGAATCTAACAATGCCAGACTGTTTATTGATCTACTGGAGCGATTACATTAAAGATCTGATAACATGCAAATGAAAAAGCAACACTTTTTTGATGAAAACCTGATATTGCAGCAGCTTGATGATCTTCATGAAATGGTACGGCTGTAATAGAAAACACTTTCTCCCTCCGCCAAATGATCCAGAATGATGCCAAATGAAAATACGCCCCTGTTGGTGAAGACAGAGTGCTCAAAGGTGAAGCGCTTTTCGCAAGGTGAAAAGTACGGCCTGGTACAAGGCAGTACGGCCTAGCAGCAGCCTGGTACGGCTCAGCAACAGCAAATACAAATCTGTACGGATCTTGAGAATAATATCTGGGACTTAGAAAATGGACGCCAATACTATAGACCCCTTTTCGGATGATTTCCAAATCAAAAACCCTGAAGATGAATCAACTGTGAAGCTCTGTGATAACTTCTGGATGAAGGTATCTCTCTGAAAGCAATAGATCAGCTGATATTTCACAGCCTCTGAACTGCAACACTGAAGATGGCTCGTTCTCCAATGCCAAACGAAAACTGGAACCCTTGGCTCTGTTCTCAGAAGAAGACTTGATCAAAAATTTGATTTCAACATAATGAACTCTTTCCAATGAAAATTCTTTATATTTCTCAAGAAGTCGACTTCTCTCCAAAAAAGCAATCATTTAAATAAAATTGGATTTTCACTTTTAATTATTCCAAAGTTGGACGCCTCTTTTTAATAAAAAGGTTAATTAAAAATGGTCCCCTTCTCAATGATGGTCGACCCCTTTAAAAATTCACTTAAGTTATAAATTTATAATATTAAATAATATTTAATATTATAACTTTATAATATAAGCTCCAGATAATTAATATTTAATTTAACAATTAAAATATTAATATCTCCCTCAAAATATGTCCGATTCACGAACCGTCTGAAGCTGGTGAATAAGTGAGTGATTCTGCACATGACCAAACCATACTGCTAAAAATAGCAGGGGTGCTTCGCTGAATGCCAAATACTGCTAAAAATAGCAAGTTAGGCAAAAGACGTTCGAATGAGCCCGAACGAAAGCCAACTGGTAAATTTTGACAATTCGAAGCCAAGCCAAGCTCCATCAAGACCCTCTATCCATCCTATCAGCCTACGAGGGTCGCATAATAGGCTAATCATAAGCTCTGAGAGATGTCAACTGAAGGGGACATGACAGATTTGTACCTTGGTTTTCATCATGGAATTCACAATGTCAAAATTTGCTAAAGATGGATCTTGAGCAACTGGCATAGCATCGTTCTGTGAAGACCTTGGATTGGAAGTGGAAGGCACCTCTTCACCTTTTTTGTTTGATCTTCATCTTTCCTCTTCTTTTTGTGCTTTGAAGTGTTGAACATGTGTAGACATAGGCGTTGAAATTTTTTTATGATTCACGACAAGAGAATACTGACAGTATGCTTCCTTTTCTTATTTAATAACGAGTTCAAAGTATCCAGTTGTGAAGGTGCCATCGAAGTTGTCCGTCAGTGGTAAGACAAAGTTCAAACTTGTTGTTGGTACAAAACTAGAACTGGGAGCAGCTTCAACATATCCCATGATTTGGGTCATTCTTAGATTCTTAGGACATGTGAATCTGGTATGTTCATTAGTGTCATGGAAATAACAAAATACTGCACTTTGTGCAATTTCAACCATTGGTCTTGATGGAGGTGTTAGCAACCTTGGCTGAAGATTGTCTCTCTTTAGCTAGTGTGGCTGTTGAGCTAGAGATCTGATATAATCTGTTTTCATCAAGCCGGAAGTGATCATATTATCCTCCAACTTGATGGCATGTTCTTGTGCACTCTTCAACTTTGTTTCTTTTGCCGTCTTGAGGAAGAAGGCTATCTCTGATGGAAGAGCATGTATGAAACAACTTATTGATGGATCGAGTGTAGAAGAAAGTCATGTAACAAGATGATTAAATCTTGCCACAAACTCTCTCATGTGTTCGTTGTGTTCCATCTTTGAATTTGCATGCTGGGTAAACAACATATGACTATCTTTAGCGGGCTTGAATATCGCCAAAAAATTCTCGCTCATAGTTGCCCAGCTTGGAATAACGCTTGGCTTTAGGTGATTGAACTAGTTTGCAGCATTCCCAACAAGAGTCTCCGCAAAGAGATGCACTGCAATGTCTTCATGTGGCACATGCAAGATAGCGCAGGCGGTTGTAAATGCAGCAAAATGTTCATTTGGGTGTCGAATTCCATTGTCATGAAATTGGGGAAAGTGCTTCCTTGACCCTTTGGGTAACTCATGATTTACCTGAAAAGCCAAAGGTCCAATACTATTACCCCAAGGCAATGAAGGTGGATGCCTCTTTCTAGCATTATTGTTACCATCCATTGATCCCTGTTTACTCGCTACGGGTACAATGACGTACAAAGTAAATGGAAATATAAAATAACATTGACAACATATAATAATCACATGGCAATTGCACAAAACATAGATGTATTGCTTTTTCAATATTCGCCATTTACATCATAATGTCTCCAGACAGAACATAGCATAGCATAGTAGAACCGCAATGTTTTCCGACTACATGACTCAAGTACATATAGTACGCTGGCGGTGGTTGAGGTACCAACCATCGCGCCCCTTCATTATAACTAATTACTTTGTCAGGAACTTAATTCTTGAGACAACTAACTTACATGACACGTACATAAGTACATGGATTATTAATATTAACTAAAGTCTTATTTACTTATGAATCCCAACCGACCAAGTACACACACTCTCGGCCAACTATATCATCCCCCCCACAAAGTAGTCGTCTTCCAGACGACTGAAAACCAAAAATGCCAACTCGAGTTCTTGCTTGGTGCTAGCAAATTCCTTTTCTTTTCCCTGTGGCTAACTCTCCCTATTGGCTGAAAGGCGCTGCACATCAACCACCTGTGTATCTCTTTCCACCACTAGCTGATCCTCCTCTACCAACTGATTGTCACTCTCACCCAATACTCCGTCTCTCTCCACCAACTTCTCCTCGAGAGTTGCAACTCTCGTCTACTCGACAGCCAATTGCTCCTGCAACTGCACTATGATGGTTGGTTGCACTGCAAATTGGCAATTCCAATAAATCTAATGGGGGTTTGGGGACAATGCCCCCAGCGGGGTCAAGGGGTAGTGCCCCTAGCGGGGTCAAGGGGTAGCACCCCTTGCGAGGGTCCGGGGGCAGCACCCCCAGTGGGGTTGAGGGGCAGCGCCCCTTGCGGGGTCAGGGGGCAGCGCCTCATTTTCATGATTTTTCCACAGGGTTTGAATAGTGCTAACAAAGCCGAAAAATACAGATTTTGCATTGTTTTTCTTAGACTTTACTTTCTCTAGGTTGATGCTTGGTACGACAATGGATGGTATGGCACTCCAATTTTCGTACTGGTGATGCTTGCTGGCAACTGGTACGGCGTTTGCGTTTGACTCCTTTTGACGTCTCCCCTTGTTCAAGTTGACACTTAGTACGGCTTCTCCTTTTTCACACCGTATGACCTTCCCTTGCTCAATGCGTACTAACTTCTTTATGCGTACAAACTTCTTCTTTATGTGTACGAACTCCTGCTTTATGCGTACGGACTCCTGCTTTGTGCATACGACCTTGTCAATGAGGGGTTTGATTCCTGACGTGGTCCTTGTCGACTTGGCACTTGCAACCTTAATTTTCTTCTCATGTGAAAGCGTACTGTGTGCTTCTGTTGATACTGTACGACCTCCTCTTCTTGCACTCGTACAGCTGATCTTCTGGCGTACGAACTTCTTCTAAATCGTGCGAGGTTCTCCTTTGTCTGCCGTATGACTTCTTCTTCTCTTGTGCATCGTACGTGTCGACCTTCTCTTGTGCTCCATACGTGTCAACTTCTTTTGGTCCGTACGTGATCTCCTCCTGAGTTCCTCCTAGTTCGTACGTCGTACATAAGTGCCTCTTGAGATAAGCGACGGACCTTTGAGCTATTTCCTTTGTATTTGCTGGAGCTCAATTTGTCCACCTGAAAGCGACCAGATATTCCTGGCTGATTATATTATTTTGATTTTAGAGGAAATTATTTGTCCTTATCTTCTTCTTAACTTTTGTCCCTGACGACGTGGATTCTTTCGATGCCTTTATTTCACTTTGAGACGATGTGACGACTTTTTCCCACTGGATGGATTTTCGATGCCTTTTATTGTCGATGGATGATTTTGTCCTCTCCATTTTATTTTTCCATCGTTGTTCATTTTCTGCCATCCCCCGCTTCTTTTCCTTTTTCCACGCCCTTCGCCTCTTTTTCTCTTCATCTCTTTTCTAATTTTTTAATTTTTCATATTCTTTCATTTTAACCTCCACCACTCCTACCACTGCTCGGACTTTAGACCGGTGTATCGTCCAATTCTTGATACTCTTTCTTTGTACTCTCCATACTCAGCCGGAAGTGCTTGGCTAGGCCTTCCCTCTTCTTCCTTGATTTCCCCGATTTGTAGCATGTTACACTCTCTGTGGAACACTTCATAGTCTTCCATCCGCCAATGAAATAAGCCATTCAACGAGCTTGTCTCATCCTTCGAACAACTCTCAAGTTCAAGTACGCCTTCGATGTTCGGTTCCATAGCTTTCCTTCCTTCGTCCACATCTGACTCACCTCCATCCAATTCAGATCCGGAGGAAGCCAATTCTTCGCTCATGCCTGGTTCTTCAAGTCGATGACATACTTCCCCCTATTGTTCTCGATCGAAAGTGTGTTCCTCTTCCAATTATGATTTTCCTTCACTGCTATCAGCCATCCTCTCCCAAGTAGTGCATCGTATGTTTCTCTCAGAATACTGGATGACGTACAAAATTTAGTAAAACTATTGTGTCCTGCTCATCACCTTCTCTCGTATTCATTACGCTCTAATGGTTGATACTATGTTGACTGGCCACAACCGGCTTGGAATGTTACGTCGAAGGTAGTCTCTCCCAAGACTCTTTCCATGTGTCTTCGGGTAGTACGTTGACTTCCGATCCTCCGTCGACGATAGTATTTTTCAAGATATTCCCTCTAATCTCCATATGCACGACCGCTGGCATCTTCTCGATGTTCGCCATGAGCAATATTGGGTCGATTGTTTGTTCACCGTATGGTGGTGGTTCTGGTACCAATTCTTGCCTTCGATCCTCCAATTGCGGTTGCTTGCCATCCCCGATGACGTTTGTGATCGCTAGTCCCAACTGCGACATAGTCTGGAGAAGGTCAGTTACTTTGATCAGTACGGTGGTCTGTAGTACCTACCATACGATATTGGTTTCCGCCGAGAGGTTCCTAGCTTCTCCAGAGGTACTTTGTTTTCCTTCGCCATCGCCAGTTCCACTTTGATTTTTTCTTCCTTCATCCTTTGTTTCTCCGTACATGGGTCTGGGTAAGTGGCCTTTCTTGCTTGTGCTCTGGCGATTGCCAATACCTCTTGTTCTTCTAATTCTAGCATGTGGATACCCTTTTGCTTAGAGCATTCGTTATCCTCATGATCGCCTAGTCCACACCACTTACATAATCTCCCTCCTGAACCTTGACTGTTCTAGCAGTCCCTGGCGAAGTGGCCCCATTTGTTGCACTTCCTGCATTGGATCATGGGCCTTCCTTTTGCATCGTACTGTATCATGTTTCTTGGACTTTTGTTGCTTCGGTAACCTCCAAGGGATGCATTGCTATTGTACTGGAGCTTTGGTGGTGTGTTCGGCGGTGTTGACGGCTCTCCTTGAGTGAAGAGTACTTGCGTACCCCTTGCTCTCAAATTGTATGGGCATTCCTTGATGGAATGTCCCATAACTTGGCAGATATCACAGAGCATCTTCTTTGGACAGTTAGCTTTTGTGTGACCTTCCCCATTGCACTTTGTACACCACAATTCTCGTGCTTCTCCCGCACTTTCTTTGTTAGCCTTCAATTCTTTCATCATTCGCATCATATCTTTTCTGAGTGCTTGTACGGTCTTGGATTCACCATCGTTGTCATCCGAACTCTCCTCGTCGTCTATCTTCTTTTCCCCTCGAGATGATGTTTTATTTTCACTTTCTATGTCCATTACCTAATTGTATGCTTCGGCATATGACGAAGGAGGTACGACTTTCATTTTCTTTCTTAATGACAGAAGCAAGCCGTCGATGAACCATCTTTTCTTTAACCCGTCAGCCGGCTATGCCTCCAATTTCCCCAGCAAGTCTTTGAGTCTTCGGTTATAGGTCCGCACACTCTCATGCTTTCCTTGCTTGGTATTGTATATCTCCGCAACAATCTCACTATCATCCCGTAGGAGTTTGAACTTCTCTTGAAATGCTTGCTTCAATAATCTCCATGTAGCTTTGTTTGCTTGGTCCAATTCCGAGTACCAGTCGATGGCACTATCTCTAAGTGTCGCTAGAAATGCTTTCAGCCATTGATCCGGATCATCCTCCCCACTTGCTATCCAGATAGTTTCACATGTTTTACAATGTCGTACTGGATCTTATGACCCATTCCCTGTAAACTTTGGCAGCTTCTGCCGCTCTGGAGTCACCATCTTTCCCCGCTGTCCACCTTGTGTATTGGACCTGATTAGACTGGTTTCCCCGCTACGTGTTGGTGCATCACTTGCACTCTCAGCCACGTACGAGTCACTCCCGCGTCTTCTGTCAGCGTCCTCGACACCTTGAATCTCTTGGGGTTCCCTTCGGTACTCTCTCCGCCTTGGGGTACTGGGCTCAGATCTTCCACTTGTCAGCCATTCGTCATCGTCCGATATGGACAACTCCTAAAAACGTTTGATGCTACTACTCAATTCATCTTCGTTCTCACAAATATTATACCTTCCTACGTACGGAGTGCCAAAGGGTCCTTTACCCCTCCCTTCAACCAGACTTTGATGTGCTCTTCCAATGGATGTGTCTATTCTTGTCAGATTCTCATGTGTTATTTTAATACTCTGGTTTATTTCAATTAGATCCGCATCAAATTCCTTACCAACTTTCTTCAGTCTTCTTCGCCGGTTTTCTTGTTCTTGCAGCCCGAGTGATCGCCGAACCTTCTCCTCTTGAGTCTCGTGCCCGCTTGGTACTCGGTTCTTGTCTTTGTTCAGCCTTACGGGCATTAAAAATTGTTCAAGTGATCATTGCTAGTTACCGGACGTACGTCTCCGGTTGGTGTCTCTTTCCTCTTCTTCTTGTTTAGTTCTTTCTTCGTATCGCTGCAATATTTGTTGCCTTTGGTGTTCCCGGTCCTCTTCCTCTCGAAGGTCTTTTAGGATGATAAAATGACCGGCCAGCAATCTGAGCATACGATTTAGGAGGTGATACACCTCATCGTTCACTTCCAATCTATCCCAGATAACGTCCTCAGGGATTTCCCGCCTGTGGGATTCCCTTCGTACATGGTCTCTTAGGGATATCTTCCACAGATTGATAAGATCTTCAGTCAATAGGTCTTCCCTTTCCTTATTGCTATTCACGGGCTCGTCTGCCGGGAGCCCCATTACGCTGCCATGACGAGTGATTCCCTAGTCCACTCAGGCAACAACGCCAAATGTTTACTCGCTACGGGTACAATGACGTACAGAGTAAACGGAAATATAAAATAACATTGACAACATATAATAATCACATGGCAATTGCACAAAACATAGATGCATTGCTTTATTTAATATTCGCCATTTGCATCATAATGTCTCCAGACAGAACATAACATAGCATAGTAGAACCGCAATGTTTCCCGACTACATGACTCAAGTACATATAGTACACTGGCGGTGGTTGAGGTACCAACCATTGCGTCCCTTCATTATAACTAATTACTTTGTCGGGAACTTAATTCCTAAGACAACTAACTAACATGACATGTACATAACATAAGTACATGGATTATTAATATTAACTAAATCTTATTTACTTATGACTCCCAACCGACCAAGTACACACACTCTCGGCCAACTACAATCCCTGTATGGATCATGCAATAGGATGCCAGAGGATCATTCCCGTGAAATAAAGTGTTAGCTTTCTCTTGAAGTTTTATGCCCTGTTGCCCCACAGGCCAAAAAACTGTTGGCGTTTCATTTAGCACCTCTGGAGTGCTTATTGGAAACTGACAGCTATGCACAGTGCATGATGACTACTCTTCAAATTATGGAGGGGAAGCTCCCTCTTGTTTGCTGATGTTTGTGTAAAAGTAAAATGGACTAATGTTCCTATCTTTTTTACTTAGCGAGCAGGACACAAGAGTGCATAAACACAATGCGTTGTAGCTAAGGTTTTCGTTGGTTTCTACAGATCTTCACTACAACTAGGCTAACTTTTAATATATCCTATCTTATCTAGATAAACATAACAAGAGAATATAGGAGCGGGAATGAGATGGTTGGATCACTTGGGCTGACCATCTCTTAGAATGCATCCGAGACTCTGAACTCTCAAATCTACGCTAGAATAAGGTCTTATGCAAGCAAACACTCTTACGGTAAGTTGAATCTCAGGATTGCCAAGGAGGAGGAACCCCTTTCTGAGGTGTAGGTAGGGATGCAACTCACTAGAAACAACAAAGGACGATGAACTGGATATCAGGATTCCCAAGGAGGTGACGACACTTGTCCAAAGTGTAGGCTGAAATACAGGTCATTACACAACATCAAACGATAATCATTAACATCAAAATTCCCAAGGAGGTGACGACACCTATCCAAGGGGTAGATTGAAACAATAGATTATAAGAATAAGACATTGGTAGAACTCGAAACTTTGGATCAAATTGCAAATGCCTTTTGATTTATTTCTTCAAACTTTCTCAACGAATTACAAAGGTTTGGGACAACAAAGGTACAGAATCATACACAATTGCTTATCAAACCAAACAACTCTCATCCAAGAGTGAACAAATATAGACTTGCAAGCTTGTTGGCACAATGGCGCAACAATTTTGTTTAGTAAATAAAGGTTACAAAATAATAAGCAAAGGCTCTTATTTATAGAAGCTCAAAGGAGTAGGCAATCCTAAAATCTCCTTGAGTTAACAATGAGTTCTTGCCAATCTGCAAGATTTATTCCTATGTCTAAAAGTAGGTAACCTAACAGTTAAATGGAAATCTACTTTAGTTAACTGAAACTAAACTAAAAGAAAACTCCAAATACAAAAGTGCCTCCAAAATAAACATCCTGTTGTGACGTTTTTCACACATCGCCCCATTACAAATGGGGTAACTCTAATTTTGGCTTTCGCTTTTTTGTTTTTGTTGTTCTCTCTTTTCTACCGCCTTTTCAGATGGCTCGGCCGTTGAACCTTAACGAACTTTTGGCCAAGTCTGAGAATTAGGGTTTCCACCTTTCAGCCAATTTGAGGTCGAATAAAGTGAATAAATTGCAAATTGAGCTTAACACTGTTGTTAGTATGCTTCCAACAGGTCTCCACAGAAATTCCATCGAATTCTGACAACTTACTATTTTTAGTAAGTGTGCAATTACAGGCGATCCTTCAGCATTTTTGAGATTCCGACAATCGCACTGCGTCCAGAGCACATCAGGCTATTCACAGGTCAAATTTGAACTGAAACGGACGACTTGCTATTTTTAGCAGTACAACTTCCAGAGCAGATTTCAAGGTCTAGATGTTACATTTTCTGATGCATGTCGGAGATTCTTTCTGGGTTTTTCTGGGTTTTTCGAGACCTTCGCGGCGATGTGACATGCAAAGTATGATGATGACTTTCAGCATTCGGCCTTCGGAGGCCAATATTAGGGTTTGCATGCGGATATTTTCAGCGCATGTCGGCATTTTCTTTCTGGGTTTTCCAAGAGCTTCGCAACAGTGTAACATGCAAATGGAGCTGACCACTTTTCGGAAACTTACTATTTTTAGCCAGTGCGTGCATGTTGGAGATTTTTCTGGGTTTTTCTGGGTTTTCCGAGATTTTTCGGGCAATATGACATGCAAGATCATCCGGCAGCCGGTCAGTCACTTTTTCGGCCGTTTTCTATTTTTAGCAGGTATCATTTGGGCAGCTACTCAACACCTCAGAAATGCAAGCTGATCATCATACAACTGAAACGAGGTCAAACGGAGCTCATCTGAGCAACATGCACAAAATTAGGGTTTCGAGCTTCAGCACTAAAAATGAGGAGTCAGAGGTCAAAATGTGCAAAACTGAGGTATCCATCATGATTGACATCCTTCCGAGAAGCTGCTGGTAAAATTTGAAGGCAATCGGAGAACTTGCTATTTTTAGTAAGTGTTCCCGATGCAGGCTATAAATAGAAAGTTGATCTCGGCGTCAGCATACACAGGCAAGTTCACCAACGAAGAGCACACTGTCCAAATTTCAAGACAAACGGAGCTAAGGAAGTCTCAGAAATAGGCACTTACTATAAATAGTAAGTCACCTCAGAAACGGCTATAATTGGCAGGTTGACACCTGATCTCGACGGGTACGAGTCAAGCATGTGATAAGTAATCCGTGGCGCGAATTTCAAAACAAACAGAGTTGCAGGGAATGAAGAATCAGATGGTTGCTATTTTTAGCAGGTCAATTAGGGTTTCCTAAAATCGAGGGCAGAACCCGACATCCAGGCAAGAACAACGTCCAGTCGCAATCACCATGTTTCGGGCATTCAACACGCAAAATTTGAAGACTTTCTGAACAGTTTCTATTTTTAGCAGGTTGCTAAAAATAGTGAGTACAAACAGGCATCGGGCATCGACAGCACCAAGTCAGTCAAAATTCAGAGCAAAGTGAAAATCGGGTTTTCTGGAGTCAGAAGTCAATTCAAAGCACAAAATTTGAAGAACTTTCTAAAAATAGCAAATTAGGGCAAGCACGATCAAGTCACTCTAAATTCGACAAATGGCATAAAATTCACTGAAGTTGATAAATTTTCAAATCCGGCACCAAAAACTTGCTATAAGAAGCTTGAGGGAGGTTGACAGGGATGAAAATTCACTAGGGCACAAAAACTTGAAGCTTGACCCTCCAAATGCGCCCTTGAGGAAGGAGGTGATAGGAAACTTTTCTAAGTGCTTGAAACTTGAAGCACAAGGGGTGAAATGCGCCCAGCTCTGGAGGAAATTTTCTAAGTACACAAACTTGACGTAGAGGGTCTCTTTTGCGCCCTTGAGCTTGGAGCCTTGAAATTTGCCTAAGTCTCATAAATTGGAAGCTCAAGCCCCCATATGCGCCTTGAAGAAGAGGAAGCACCAAAAATTTTCTAAGGCACCCAAAATGGAAGTAGACATGCTAAAATGCGCCTTAGGAAGAAGGGTAATTGAAAATTCTCCAAGTATTGACAAAAATTGGAAGCCCAGCATGCCAAATGCGCCCTTGGAGGGAAAGTGGCATTGAAATTTTTTCTAAGTATACAAAACTTGATGTAGGACCCTCCAAATGCGCCCAGCTCAGGAGAGGAGATGAAAAGGCTTCTGAGTGGCAAAAAGTGAAAGTATCATCCATGAAATGCGCCCTTGAATTTAAGTGTCGAGAATAAAATGTTCTAAGTGTTGAAAAATGAAACTAAAAGGGGTCATTTGCGCCCATGGAAGAAGATGAGTCTAGAAAATATTCTAAGTATTGAAGAGTGAAAGCTTATAGGGTGAAATGCGCCTTTGAGCTTGAAGAGTCTCTAGATATTTTAAATTTGGAGTCCCTACCTCTAAATACGCCCAATGTTGAAAATGGAAGCTCAGTGTGGTAAATGCGCCCAGTGTTGAAAAGTGAAAGCTCAGTGTGGTAAATGCGCCCCTTGGTGAAGAGGTTTGAGAAATATTCTAAGTGTTTAGTACCATTTGCGCCCAAAGCCTAAATTGGAAGATGGAGGTCCCAAATGCGCCCCAAGTCAAGATTGGAAGTGGCAACAGGCAAATGCGCCCTTGAGAAGAAAGTAAGTTGGGAAAATCTTCAAATCACTAAATTAAAACCTCCACCTGTAATTTGCGCCTAAGGATCAAAAGTGAATGACTAAAGTCTTGTTTGCGCCCAGAGAGAAGAGGGACTTAAAATTTCACTAAGGCATAAATGAATGTTGCTTGAGTCAAATGCGCCTAAGGCCAAAAATGAAGGTTGACTGTGATATATGCGTCCAGGAGCTAAGAAGGCCAAGTGTTGAAGAAAATTCTAAGTGTTAGAAATTGGACAGAGACCCTCCCAAATGCGCCTTGAAGTTGGATGTGCAATATGCGCCCATGGCAAAAGGTAAAAGCTCATGGCATTAAATGCGCCCCAAGATGGAAGCTTGACCCCTCTAATGCGCCCCTCTTTAAAAATTTAAGAATTTTGCCTAAGTGTTTTAAATTGAACGTTGACCTATCTAAATGCGCCCAAAGATGTTGAAAAAGGAATATGCGCCCATGCAGAGTGATGAAATATTTTTCCTAAGTATTAACATTTAAATGTAATATCACCTTAGGAAAATACGCCCAACTTGAAGGAATGTTAAAATGTGATATGGCGTGGGTAAAAATGGGTGAGAAGAAGTCGGAAAATGCCAGCTGCACAGGGTCAACAAAAATATTTTCAAGTCAGAGCGAAAAGAAATGTTCACAGATAAAGAAATGGATTAAATTTGATGAAAATCATTTTTTCTAAGGTTCGAAAAATTCAAAAATTAAAAGAACCCGTTCGTTGGGTACCCATGGATTCCACGCGTTCTGGAGAAAATTTTCTTCTGGGTATCGAAGATTATCGATGAGGAGTTGATTTTAAGGTGTTCCATGCTTCGCTTCAGCCTTCAGGGTGGAGATTTTTGATGGGCGCCAGGTTGATGAATTTCCTAAGGGAAGTTTGAAAATTTTCTAAGGCAAATGTGAAGAAAACGGGTTTTCAAGGTGAAATTCTCCAGACAATGAATTTGAAAGGAACTGCCTAGGTGAATTTGCTTAAATCCTTCATGAAGATAGTTTTCTTGAAGTTGTGGGAGCTCCAGCGGGTGAAATGAATTTCTTGAGGATGCAGTTGAAGTTGATATTGTCCAAAGGATGATGAAAATTGGCTAAGGCATGAAGGGTTTGAACGTGAAGCTGGCTAGTGAAAACGATGAACGCTTGGAAGTTAGAGTGTGAAAATCTTGGTAAGTAAGTCGAATTTATATTATGAAGTGTTCTAATGCTCTTCTCCTTGCTTGTTTTACAGGAGGAACGTCGAGACCAGGCGGTGATGATTTGAAGCAAGTAGTTCAAGATGATAAATCGCGAAGAAAAAAAAGCTGCAAGAAAATGGCTAAGTGTTGAAGCGTTTTCAAAACTCAAGATGGAGCATGGAGTGGAGGCTCGAGCAAAGTTGAAGAACAACGTCAAGAGGAAGATCAAGAGCAGTTGAACTCCAGATTCTATCAAATTCTATTATCCGAGGTGGCAATCTTAAAAGCTCTTTTACCCTCCTCCAAGCGATCAACAGAATTGGCTGAGCGAGAAGATCAATAACAGTGTGAACGCGTCTACAAAAGGGAATCTTCTAGAAGGATGGTGGCCATTAATGGCGCATTTATTACCCCACTCTCCTTTGTGGCGGTTTTTAGGGCAAATCTTGTTTAGGGCTGAGGTGGCACAATCTGGGCCATCCAGCCGATTGTAATCTGAGCCGTCTGTTGGACTTGGCCAACTATAAAAGGGGGAGTCCCCCTCATTTGCACTCTGATTAGCTTAGAGTTAGACAGTAGATATAGAATAGAGAGATAACTTAGAAGTAGATTGATAGTGTAATTTGAAGAAGAGGGAAAGTTTTCCCTTTGAAAACTTTGTAAGAAATTGTTGTGTAACACTCTTCATGATAATAGATCTTTTCATTGATGATGGAATTCGTCTTGTCATGAATAGCTAGCAAGGTTTCTTCGTCCTTCGGATTCAAATAATAGCGTAAAGTAGTATAATTTTCATTCCATGCAAGTAGATAGTAATTGTGGAATGTGGTCTTTAATTTGAACAAACTTCGTCTATCCATACCACTAGTGTGTTCGCTGATGGTGAATGTGCCTTGTGTGGTCAACTGGAATATCATGTACTTAACTTCGATCATGATTTGTATGTTTATATGCGTCGTTGTGATGGTATTTTCATGCTAAGTTGTGATATGAACATCTTGAACTACTCCTTTGAAGATTGCACCGGTTCTGTGGAGGCTGTCCGAAGCGAGGCAAAGCAGAGCCTGGTTGAAGCTTGCGAAGATTGATCGCCATATCCCACACCTTAGAGTAGATTAGAATCTTCTTAACCTTACCTCATTTCAATTCAGTACTTTCTGATTAGAATAGGAAACCCGAACTTCATAGACAAATCTTTCGAGCATTTGAATTCCTTTCTCCGGCCGAACAATTCGTAAGTCCCCTTGAAATACCAGCAAATCACATCGAGCCAAACTGAGCCTATTCGCACTGAAAGAACCTTGGAGTTGAACGCACGAACTTTCTTGCAATCTTAGCGTGCGGAATACTTTGATCAAGAGAGAATAGGGAAGCCGTTGGCGACTTTATTCTGCGTTGGTGCGGTCACGAAAAACACATCAACACATCCACAATTAGTGGAGATAGACATGCATGATCAGTGGGATAGTAAGTTAACTTGGAAAGAGGCATCAAGTTAACTCTTGTTTGTCATAAATGCTATTTTGGAGGGTAGGACGTCCTAACTGGGTGTTTTACACCTCTTCACCTCTAGTCAACAACTCCTCTAGCCAGTCGCTGACTTCTTCTGCCTCTGGACAATTAATGCTTCGTAGGATGATGACGTGTCTCCATAGCATCTCTTCACGACTCGCAATCTATTGCTGGTACTCGATACTCTTTGTAGCTGCGTCATCTAGCCTTGTTGATATGAAGTGTGGAAAGTAGTGTGGTAGTAACCAGTGGCAGCTCTGTGTTTGGAATGACTACCTTCCACATTTTTGCTATCCATTGAACGGTGATGTCATTTACGCCTTCCAAGGCGTCCAACTTGACTATGGGCTTCACTTGATGCATGTCCGTGTCGAGTGTTTGCAGAAAGTCGTGAAGTAGGACCATTTTGGTCTTGATTTCAACTTGAGAGTATTGTATGCTGAAAAACTCGATTGTTGACTGTAAACACGGATATGTTCAGACAACTTTTTCTACAGCAGCTAAAAATAGCTTTGCCGAGGGGTAATTTTTATGAAAAATTCTAAGACGTGGATTTTTTGGGGAATAACTTTCTAAGTGAACCTAGAACATCAAAAAATCCAAAAAGTCACTTTTCCTTGTACATGCAAGAACCCTTCACGGTAGAGGTTTTGGGGGCACCAGAGGCTTACTTTTTCGGAAAAATCTAACACATGGGTATTGTAGGTGTTTCAAAGCCAAACAAACCCAGTTTGATTTTTGAAATTATGACTTTTTCTGAAAACCCTAAAAAATAGGGGCGGCAGGACAACTTTTTCTGGAAGAATCTGGCACGTTGGTTTTGTTGAATATGCTATGTTGATCATACCCACAAGACCATATCTATGAATAACCTTCGTTTTCTTGGACATGCAAGAAGATTAAGACAAGAATAGAGGAAAAAGACAAGAAGTTTGGAAGTTATAAATTGCCTCTTTGGATCTTCAAGAAAATTATGCCTGAAGATGCAACCTTTGATAAATTGGCCCTTTGTGCAACTGATCTTCAAAAATATGAAGAACAATGAAAACCCCTCTGTCAGATCTTCAAAAAGACGTTGGAGAGGAAAAATGCTTGTTCTTGAGCTTCAACCTGCAAAGAGAAATAATGAATAATGAATCCTAGACTTGATACATAATGTTTGATGTTGAATCAATCAAGTTTAGGTGCCGACACATGATTGAGGAGTCAATCTGCCTGATCAGAAGTTCACTGGAGCAAATTCCACCAATTTGGGGACATTTTAGACATGAAAGGCCTTCAAAAATACCCTAACTTCAGTCAACTAGATCTATGTTGACTTTAGGTGTCCAAGTTGAGGAGTTGAAGATATTTTCATTCTTTTTCATGGTGAAGTGCCTTTGTTCGATCCTTGATTCCGGTTGCTCAATTGATCTCAAGGTGTTGCTGATAGATGGAACAACTTTGATGAAGTGTGCTTGGGAGCTGCAAAGCTCAAAACCTGAGTTTGATGCCTCTGATTCTTGGGCACCTTTTCCCAAGAAGGTCCATTTTCACCAGACTTGGTCAATTTTCTAAGTGTTCTTTAATTCCTCCAGTTTGATCTTCTGTGCTCTAATTTGAGATCACCTATGACTGATGAGTTTGATGATCTTGCTGAAACATGGGATGGATGACCAGTTCAGTCCTGGAAAGGATGACTGGCTTTGCGAATCTTGAAAGTTGATTTAGGTGTCTCAAAAGCTTGGGCACCCCTGGCCTCCAGGGGCGCCTTTGACCTTTTGACTTGTTAATTTCAGTTTGCAAACTTTCACGAACTGCCCCAATTTGATCTCTGTCGTGAGATGTTTGATTTGTCCGTTGTCTTCGCTAACGATGTCATTGTTGAGATTGATCAAAATGGAGAAAGTTATCCTGGAGGTCACTGAGCTTATAGACTGCATCTGATTGCCCCAAAAGTTGGCCGCCTATTTCTAGGAAGATGCATTTTCCTTGACACTTAGCCAATTTTTGCATGTCTTTCATCTTTCCTTCACCTTTGGTGTTTTTTGCTTGATCTTCGTTTGCGAACGCTTGACAAGTCTTGTGAAATCTCAACTGGATTGATCGCGAAGCTAAAAGGATGCTAAGCAAATGCCTTGTAGAAAACAGCTGCATAAAACTTCATTTGGTTGCCCAGAATGATGGGCGCCCCAGGCTAGTAGGGGCTCTTTTGCCTTGATGTCCATCAGTTTAGCCTCCATTTTATGTGTTCGAATGATCAATGGATGTCGTTGCTTGATGCATGTCGTAGACTGACGAACAAGTTCATTGCAAAGTTGAGCTAATGCCGGGGAGATCACTTGGAGATGAGCTTACCCAAAAACTAACATTTGGATAGTCTCATTCTTGGGCGCCCCTAAGCTACAAGGGCACTGTTTTTATGTTTTGACTGCTATCTTTGATGCTATTTGCTTTCAGCATCTTTTTTCTTTGCCTATGTTGTCAGTGATTGATGAATCAAGTGAACCTGCTTGATGATGCGTTGGAAAGCCAACAAAATTACGGAGATGACTATCTTGGCAAGACTTGATGACTGCCTTTGACCTCTTGAACTCATGGACGCCCCTAGTCAGTAGGGGCTCTTTTGACTGCAACTTCATCATTTCCTTTAAGATCTTCACCTCTTCGTGCTTCGTGTTTACTATTGTAGCTCGATTGACTTGATCACCATTGTCGACAACGTAGACGCATTCACCATAGCTATTGCTTTCACCATGCTGTGTGTACGGGTGCTTGAAAGATTCACCAAGGCATTGACTGCGTAGCAACTTTTTGGTAGCAAGGCATGCATCTTCCAGACTTAAGAAAATTTTCAGCATTTTCGACCTTTGAAAATCCCCTCCGTCATGAAGCATCTTTTCGAACATTTTTCGCCATGGATTCTTCATTGAGGCTTTTGAGGCTTAGATTTTGAAACCTGGTATTGACCATCTACCATTCATGGCTGCGGAGGTCCTAGCTTTTCTCTTGAAAAATGAAATTAGACCCACCAAAGTAAAACAAGCTTTTTGGTGATTTTGAATTGACCAATGTGATTGTGAAGCCAATTTATCCTATCAAAATCATTTTCAACTAATTTTGGAAAGGTCTATTTTTAGGGGTTTTCCTAAAAATAGGGGTTTGAAACCCTAATTTTCAAATTTTCAGAATTTTGCATGTATCTTCCTTGACATAAACCCAAAAAAATTCTATGTTTCGTTTGACCAAAAACGGATTTTTGACAACAATTTTGCATGATTTAGCTCATTTTTAGCGAAATGCCTTATTGAAGTAAAAATTTATTATTGGTACAACAGGATGTAATGCTATTTAATTAGAAAAGTATAAGATGAAAAATATACCTTACTGCACAACACTCCCACTAAGTAGGCTGACATCTTAGGTGAATGTTCATGGTTGCTTGTGTATAGAGATCCTTACTGTCTTTAAGTGACCTCCATGAAGTTTTGTTACTCCAAACTATGAAAGACTAAAATATCAGTTGTCAATTATCAACATAATTTCCAATCTCTCTCTCTCTCTCTCTCTCTCTCTCTCTCTCTCTTTCAGTCATTTCAATCTCTATATCCCTCTATTATGTGGACACCATGAAGTTCTTGAGTCTCAGTTATTAGAGGCAGAGCTATTTGACTTTGATTCAGGCGGAGTTAGCAATTGCTGGAGTTTCTGGAGGTGGTGCTGGGATTCTTGCAGCAGCTAATACGGTCATCAGCACTTTTGCTCTTGTGTTTGTTGCAGAATGGGGTGATAAATCCTTTTTCTCAACAATCGGTGAGCTCATCAAGCCTTGTTCTTTGTAATGTGACCTCGCATATCATTACACTTTTTCATACTAGTAAAGATCAATTCTATCAGATGGATCTAACTGTCTTTGTCTCTAATTGCAATTGCAGCTCTTGCAGCGGCATCTTCCCCACTGGGAGTTGTTGGAGGTGCAGTAGCAGGTCATGGTGTTGCTACCTTGGTAATTCGATCACTCTAATAGGTGTTTTATTTAAAGTAATTGAATGAATATCTATTATGATTTTGCAATAAGCACTGTAAATGCATATGGATGTCAGCATAAAATGTAACACAAAACATTTTATCATTTTTGTTGTATTTTATCATTATTGGGTATAACACGCATTTGATCCTTATTCTAGTGCTGACAGAATATGGAATGTATCATATGAAAATAACTAGCAGTTATGATGCAAAAATGAGGTATAAGCTGCATGTCAGAAATCATGATTTGAAGATTAATAGGGAAGGATCTTGGTTTAAGTTTCGTTCTCAATTTGCCCAGAAATTCCAATCAGATCTACATCGACTAAAATCTTTTCATTGGAAGATTCAAGTGCTTGAGCAAAGTCTGTTTTATGATTCATAGAAAAGGCAGATCATGAGTTGTTGATGATTTCTGTCAACTGTTATTACCTTCACTGCACTTAATATTACACAGTAATTTAATATCAGTTGTGTACCAAGATTTCTATTAGAAGGTGTTCATAAAACGTTTCCCAAAGAGAATAGGAAATGTACCAGCTATTGTCTTACCTTCACATAGGACCTTTTCCAGTGTTTTATATATAAATTTTTTGTCAAGGACTGCTACATGGCAGGCTAGATGTTGGTGATTTCACAAAGTCTCATTCAATCAACGGGTCCAGTGAACTTCTCACCACTTGGCATCCAAGAGTTCCTGCACCTTCAATTTCTTGCAATCATTGATTCAACCCATTGCACTATTATTTGAGAAGCATCCATAAATTGAGCATGCTGAAAATTAATTTGGCTTTTGACCTTTAGTTGCATGCCTTGTGCACAGGATACCCTTGTTATATCTCTGAAAAGATAAGTTGCAATGTTTGATTCCATGGTGTAAAGTCTCTTTCCCTCCAAATCCTAACTTCTTATATGGAAAGTGTTATTTGTCTTATGAGACAACATAATTTAGTAATTCATAGATGTGCGAAACTTTGAGCCTCCAAGAAGTGATTCCTGCAAAATTTCAACTGGAACTGAGTATTGCATGTCTCAAGTCTAACAAATAGATTGCCAATCCAATGAATGAAAATGGGACCCCCTTTATACATAAGAATAAGTGGGATTTCTGGATATACTTCTAGAACCTTTGTTTATGTATATATGGACACACTTTTATATCAACTTTTGATTGGGTTCTACATAATTTGTCCTATACTTAAGGAATATAATTGCATCATAGCATCTGACTCTGTAATCTGTGTACCTGACATATAGAGAGACCACAGCAAGGATACCCTGGACCTAACAACAAATAGTGAAGATCAATAACTTGGACCTGATTGTCAGACTTTTCTAAAAACTGATCCACAACAAAACCTCAAAGTTTCTTTTAGTGTTTCAAATACAATAAACTATTGAATTTGACCTGGAAGTGAGAGACCTATAGAGGTTATTCCAAATGCAAATTGGTCATCCTAGAAGAGTATATTTAGCAGTACAAGCACTTGGTTTCAACAAACTATAGATAGTGTTATCACAGGGAGCAAGTTCACCAGAATTTGAACCTGTGCCATCCTGGTGGTAATTACACCATCTTATCGTGAGAACACAGGTTGGACCTCTTATGGATTTAGCTTACATAAGTCTTTCCAGTTTGGAATCTTGGATTCACTCTTTTTAATTAGAGTCTTGTATTGTTTTAGTGCTAGTTAAACCATTGGGGTATTCTCCTCGATATTGGACTTGTATTTTTTCATCCCATTGATTGATGAAAAGAATGGAGACCCATAGACCAAAGACAAATTGATTGCACTACAGGAGTACATATAGGGTCAGGAGTCCCTTTTCGTCATTTTTTGTTTGGAAAACATCTTAGTAACTTCCTTCAATAATAAACTGTTAATTTTGTTTCTGTGTTATCACAGGAAGCAAGCCTACCAGGTTTTGAACCTGAGCCATCCTGGTAGTAAATGCTCTGTCTTACTGCTAGACCACAACCTGGAATCACTATGGCTCAATCTTTATTAGGATTTACAGGTTTGGGTCAGCTCCTTGGGTTAGAATGTTGCGTTGTCTGAGCATTTTTTTTTCAGCTCTTTTTAACGCTTCTTTCTATTAATACTTGTAATTTTGCATCCCATTCAACTATCTGGTAAGGAATGGACATGAATAGAATTCCTTATGTCTCTCCAGTGCATGATTCAAAGACAATATAAGACAAGAATTAATCTAATTTTGCAGGGGAGTTTGATTATACTTCAGGAATTCTTTGACAATACTTTTAGGTTTGGGAGCCTCAAATAACCCTTGCCTTCAAAGTTTGAACAGCCCAGAAATTTAATGTAGCATAGGATTGCAGCCTATAGATGGAGGAACTTCTACATTCTGATGTATAATTCTTAGTCTTACTGCAACTTCCTCAACCGTGTCAAGTTTATATTAGAATTTTCTGAAACAATCTGCATATGAAAATTATTATTCAAGGAAACACGGGGACGCGTCCCCTACCCTTATGCCCCCCGTACCCGTACCGGGGACGTTTCGGGGACGGGGGACGCCTTGGGGACGTTTTTCAGGCGTCCACAAAAAGTTTCCTTTTTTTTCGAAATGTCCCCAATTGGCGGGGATGTCTCAGGGATGGCAAGGGGACGACCCGCCGTCCCCAGGATGGTTAGGGGACGCTTGGGGGACCCCCAGGCATCCCCTAACTGTTCTGGGGACAGCCAGCCGTCCCTTTTTTCCAGCAAGTTTTTACAAAAAAAAAACACTCTGAAATTAAAAATGGTTATTTTTTTATTGTTTCTAAGTGAACCCCACACCCTCCCAAGTCTAAAATAAAACATAAAACTTTCTTTCAAAGCCATTTGAGTTCATTTTTAAATTCCAAAAAAAAATTGCAGCTAAGAGGCAAGTGAGCAAGAGAAAAATTGGCAGTGACTTTGACTCTGAGTCTGATTTTGATGCAATGTTGGCAAATGTCAAGTAGAGGCAGCCATCATACTTTCTATTATTATGGTTTGGACATTTGTGACTTTGTCATTTTGACATTTGTAGTGCAAACTTGTAGCCTTTGGGCATTTTATTTTTAAAATTTTATATCATATGCACAATAATTATTTGACATGAATTATGGAAGCAATTAAGTAGTTGTAGTATTAATTTGTTCGACTCTATAATTTATATGTTAATATGATTGGTGATTACATTTGCACCTTATCAATGTTCATTGTTATGATTATCATTACTCATATGAATATCTGAAATTTCCCTATATTTTTAAAATATATAAATATATATATATATCTAGTCGTCCCCCGGTCCCCAAAAATCCCCTAAAAAAATGTCATCCCCAAAACACGTCCCGCCGTCCCCCTGTACCAGAAACTTGGTGGAACATAGTTATTATTTGATGTTTTGGATCTCACTACTTGATCAATCTTTTTCACAACCTCATCGGTGCTTGATAGACCTTTTGAAACTTTTGTGTTCGTTGGCTTGGCAAAGTTTTAAGATGGCTTGGGAACCACTCATGGTTTGTGCATCATGGAGGCCTAACATTCAGTCGAAGGGAGCTCTCGATAAGGAGGAAAAGCAAGCTCAAATAGGTCTATGGTGCCAAATGAAATGGCATTGTGCACCTACTTGCCTTGATGGCAACATTTGATCCCATCAACCTGCCATGATTGCAAAGGGTCACCCACCTACCAGAAACTATTGCCAATGCTGCTGTTCAATTTGAGGCGTCCGTTTTGGGTAGGAGTGCTTTTGGGTTGTGGATCTTCTTGGTGCTACAGTGTTGTAGATTAGGGCTTGACGCCTTGCTGTTGTTATAAAAAAGATTGTGGTCATTTCTAGAAGAGGTTGGTGGTTGTATGTTTGCAAACATTTATGTGGCTAGGACTTTCTAGGGCACAAACTTTGCCAATCTAGACCACTTTGAGTGAGAATTTATGTTCTTTAAGGACATACATGAATGTTTTATGTGGCATGTGTATGTGAATATCTCCATGGATGCTTGTAGGTTTTCAAGGGACTCTACTCAACTAGGGTTTCTATTATCACGCTTGCTGGTGTGATTGTAATGTGAAACTGGTGAATGTAACAACATTCTAAATATTAAAAGTCTTGTAATGGCCTTTTGTATGTTTCAAGTGGATTTATGCAATGTGTTTACGGATGATTAGGTATGTTCCATACATTGATGCCATTATTTTGGTGCAAACAAATGCATAGCTGTTGTCTTTGTCTTTCTAATTTTTGGTTAAGCTTGGTATTTGCGACTCTGTACCCAATGAATAGGCAACAGTCTAGGAACATGCACTAATCTCACACCTTCAAACAAAACATATATTAGTAGTGTAGGAGTAGGAGTAGTTTTGTGTGTTTATGATTGTTAGTATAACTGAGGAAACTATCTTCAGTGAGCGTCAAATGAGTTTATCACATGTGAAACATACTTGCACAAGTTTGTCAACTATATAAAGGTTATTACAACCAAATTTCCTTGGTCTACTAACAATATTTGGGGTCAAGAATGCAATGGGGTTTGGTTGTGGTTGTTTTGATTGTCTATTTTTATTTATTTAATACCTATTCAGGTATACCTCTAGGAATACCCTTCTGAGTCTAAGCTGAGCTCGAAGTGTACGAGAGATAACCCACTCTTGTAGAGTTGACCTTGAACCCTCCATGATTTGTTGATGAGTTGACTTCACTTGCATGACGGCAACCCTAGCCTTGTGAGTGAGATCTAGTTCTAGGAAGTGAAATAGTGATTTTGGGGCCCAACATGACATTCTAGAGATGGCTAGACCTATAATTTTAAAAAAGAGAGGAACAACCATTAAAAAAGAAAAAGAGAAAAGGGGCATCATGTATGGATATCCTTATAAACTATAAAAGGGCCATTCCATGAAAAATGATATGGGTGCTAGAATTAGGTAAAATCAATATTGCTCCACCTTTACAAACAATTTTGTCTTAGACAGATTTTTAGAATGGTGAGTGGAGGCAGGAATGGGAGTGGGAGCGGGAGCAAAGGTAGTAAAGGGTTTTTGCAATTAGTGCAAAGCGAGAATGAGGATGGAACAGATGAAGGGGATGGCAAAGATGAGATGGAGAGCCGATTGATGAATGGGCCAGCCCATATGAGGATGATTCCCTCATGGTGTTGTGGTTGGAGGTGCAAAGGAAAGTGTCTAAGTTTGATGATGAGGATGTTTCCCACATGGTGCTGTGGATGGAGGCGCAAAGGAATGTTTCTTAGGAACGTTTGTATTTTGCATTGCCAGATTTGTTTGGTTTTTGATCAAGTGACTTTGGGTAGGCCCTCAAGAGAGGATTTTTGCTTCTCTATCCTAAAAATCCTGTGGTGCTAAGTGTTGCGGCTTTCCCTTTGACCCTTGTTGCTGCTCCTGCTAGGGCTTCTAGGGTTTCGAAGGAACATTGTCCTTTTGTGATGAAGGCTTGTGCATTGAAAGATGTAGGTGATCCAAATTTGTAGATAGCTTACGCCTATGATGTAGTTGTTGGGAGTGTTGGTGAGGGTGAATACCCTAGGGTTTACCATTTTGCTGATGTGTGTGAGCTTGTTTCTACTATTGTAAAAGAGTCCCACTCTTCCACTTCATGTGAGGAGTTTCTCATTGATGGAGGTTTTGATGCTATTATTCCTGTCCAAATCGAGTTGGAGGATCAAATACAAATTGCTATTCCAAACTCTTATTATTAAGTTGACTACTTGGTTTAGGAACTTGCTTGTTGGAGATTTTGTGGTAATCGTCTCAACATTGATTATGTTAGAAGATGGGTGCTTTGGAAATGGAAACTAAGAGGTCAGGTTGAGATAGTCGCTATGTTGAATATTTTTTTTCTTATTTTCATTTTCCAATCTGAATGATTGCTCAAGGACTCTTTTGGAAGGTCTTTGGCTTCTGGGGCAGAATGGCCTTTTGTCTTAAAAATTGATCTTTGGGCTTTAACACAATGAATGATGACATCATCAAGTTTCCTATATGGGTTAGACTGTCAAGGCTACTATTGGAATATTGGGACAAAGAGGTTTATGCTCATTTCCAATACTTTTGGGCAGTCCTTTGTTGTAGATATGGTCACAAAATTCAAGAAGCATTTCCTATTTGCTAGATTTTGTGTGCTTTTGCGAAAAAACAATGTAATGTCCCCGTTTTTAGCTCTTCACTTTTCAGTGATTGGTAGCCTATTCCCAGTGTGTTGTCGGCTAGTCAGTGGCAGAATTAGGGTTTCCGACTGTTTGATGGGTTCTCTTGAAGATTCAGGGTTTTGCTTGTTGGAGTTTGGGTGTTTGGATTCTGGATTCCTTCTGGGTTTTCAGAGGGCTTCGCAGTGGTATGTTTTTCTTGGCATTCTGAGCATCTTTAGGAATTTACTATTTTTAGTAAATTCTAATTTTAGCAGTGGTCCAGTCGGCATCAATCCAGTCAACTTTCCTCTTCTGGCAATTCATTGGGTAATTCTCATTTTTGGCTTAAGGGGTTCATTTCGAAGATATAAGTTATTTTAAGTCAAAATGTTTTATTTTTAAAACACCCCTTGGCCTAGTGTTATAACTTAACAGTTGTTTTAAAGAAGGGGACTTTGAGGGGTATTTTCTCATGAAGGAAATATTTTAATATTTCTAAAGTTTATAATTGCTCAAAGGGAAAATGGACGCCTTTTTGAAGGAGATTATATTTTATTTAAAAAAGAGAAGTGATTAATATTTCACAAGGAAAGTACGCCATTGGGAAGAAAGTGTTTGGGTCAAAGTTTAAACCTAAAAGCAGCTTGGGATTAGGGTGCACCTTCTAGAAAGCTCTTCGGAAGTTATAAATTGGAGCTCGGGGTCCTCATTTTGTTTATCTAATGAATTTGCAAAGTTATGCTGCCGGATTGGCTTTGGGATTGCTTCAAGGAATGTAAGCCTCCTAGCTTGGCTCTTCTTCTTGCTTGAAAGACAGCAACTAGTTGAGAGGTTTAGTTGTAGTTGGTTTCCTTTCATTGTAGTTGGTTCTTCTCACATTTTGTAGTTGAGTTATTGTATTTTCTGTCAATTTTAGAGTTGCTGGTTTTGTATGGCTGTAGGTTGTTTTTACTCACAACTCAAGAAACAGAAATAATATTGTTCTGGGTACTGTTCCAATCTATTTTCCTATGTAGGGCGACCATTTGTGCAAGTTTCCAGAATTTTATTTGAAGTCTATGAATTATCTAAAGTAAATCGCCCTTGCTTGCAGGCAATTTCACTTTGTAAGTGCTTTGGAAGCCGTGCAAAATAAATAGGGGTCTTTGTGAGAAGTTTTTGTGATCCATCTTCATTGTCATCATCATTAGAATGTTTTGCATTTGATTTCACGTCAATAGGGTTAGAAATGAGTGAGATATGATCATTTTTGTGTGGTGCTAGGTTGCTGTTTTACCTTTTTAAAGTGCAGATCTGTCTTAAACTGAATATTCAGTTTGGTATTTGAGTGAAGTAAAGGGTCTTGGCATTCTTGTTAAGCAAGGAGAATCCTCTTAATTGATGTACGCTGTATTGTTCTAATTCTATGCTCTTGGCATGCGATTTCTCTTCATATTGTAAGCTGAACAGTAGTACTGTCAGCCGTTCTCTAATCTTGCTTATCATGTTTTGTAACGATTACTATACATTCTAAAGTGCTTTGTAATTCTTTATATCTCCGCCCTATGGTAGCTCCATTCCTACTCCGGGTTTGAAAGCACATTCTGGGTGTTGAGTTTACTTTCAACATTCCCGCTTATTTTCCTTAATTGCATTGTAATTCTTAGCATCTCCGTCATATGGTAGCTCCCATTCCATCTCGGATTGGAAAGCACATTCTTGACGTCAAGTTACTTCAGCTTATTAGTTGCTAGGGATCCTCTGACCATATGCTTGTCGTTCTCCGGCGCATTCTTGGTTAGAGTTACCTTCAGTTGCATTTGTTTAAGGCACTGACGATCCTCTTGCCATATGACAGCCTCTCTCGTGTTGAGATTGAGTGGGCATTCTTGGCAACGAGTTATTTGTAATCTGTTGGTTTGAATTATCTAACCCTAACAGGTGCTCTCTGCATTGTTGTGTACTTGGCAAAAATTGAAAAAAATTGGCTTGGAATATTTCAAACAAGGTGCTCCCTACTTGGATTACCTTATCTTCCAAATTTGGCAATTTGATCCAACAAATTGAATTCAAAGACTTTTCAATAATCTGCTATTGTTGCTTTTCAATAATCTGCCATTGTTGTTGTAAAGTGGGCCATGTTACTATTAGTTTCCTAAGCAACAAGAAATACCACTTCATTTTGGAGGAAAAAGGAACAAACTTTTGTTGTTGTTGAGGAGTACATTACCACCATTGAGGATGTGTAGAAGGAATAAAATAGGGGGAAAGCTCCTATAGATTGTATGGTGATGGCTACCTCTTTTAAGGTTTCAGGGTTGGATGATGGATTTGCTTGTGCACTTATGAATCGTCCTTGTTCCCAAAAAGAAGTTTAGGGCAGAAGGATACTTGCACTATGGTTAAGAAAAAATTGTTGGAACTTATGCTACTGGGTACCTCTAGAAACCCCTTCTACCCATATGGGCTTGGTTCGCCCAAGTTCCCTCTCGGGCACTTCATGTTTCTTAGAGGGAACCATGACGAACCTAGGCCAAACCCATGCGAACCTAGGTCGAACCCAAGCGAACCTAGCAGGACCCAAGGGCTGCCCAAAAAAAACAAAAAAAAAGGTATTTTTTAAAAACATTTTTATAAACAAAAAAGTGCCTATGTACTTAATTTTTCCCTTAAGTGATAAAATTGTGAAAATGGCACACGCCATGAAGGTTTGTGTGATTTCAAAGGCCTTAATTTGGGCTTGGTGGTGGGGGTTCTACCCTGCAACCCCACCCTGTATTGCAATAGGGAACGCACTAGGGGTGTTGCCTGCAGACCTTGCAAGGGGTGTTGCCCCCAGACCCCCATGAGGGGCATTACCCCTCAACCTTATTGAGGGAAATGCTTCAAATCCCCACAAGTGGCGTTGCCACTAAACCCCATTGGGGTCTCCACTCCTGGACCCCCACTAGTTATTAGGATTTCTTGTCACGTAAGAAACTTGATTACAATGAGGGGGTGACGAGGAATTGGGATCTAACTCTAGAGTGTGTTGACTTAGACGTTATTGTTGCACAACTTGCCATAAATCTCTTTAGATGAGGTAGCTTGTACCACACATGACTAGTGGAAGTGGCATTATAACTCATTGTGGTTCAAGTGAAATTGAGCCAAATGTGACTTTGATGCTTTTGATGAAGAGCAATACAAAAATTATTAAATATTGATTGTAATCTTCATTCTATATTGACATTTGACAAATCACCAAATTATGAATTTATGAGTTTTCATTTTTGCAAATAATGTGGTATTTAAATCTTTTGTTTATTGGCAATTATGAGTATCATTGTTTTATATTATGTAATTTTAAATTTTTTAATATATATATATTCACACACATACATATTTATATACACATACGTACATATATATATATATATATATATATATATATATATATATATATATATTTGTACGTATATATGTATATATGGCTAGTGAAAGTGGCATTGTAACTCATTGTGGTTCAAGTGAAATTGAGCCAAATGTAGACTTTGATGCTTTTGATGAAGAGCAATATGAAGATTATTAAATATTGATTGTAATTCTCATTTGTGTATTGACATTTGACAAATCACTTAATTATGAATTCATTAGTATTTTCATTTTTGTAAATTATGAGGCATTTGAATATTTTATTTATTAGCAATTATGAGTATCACCGTTTTATATTATATAATTTTATTTTATTTTAATATATATATTATATATATGTATATGTGTATATACATCATATGTATATATGTACATATACATATACATACACATATACATATGATGTGTGTGTGTATATATATATCCGAACCCATACCTGTATCCAAAGATTTTTTTTTTTATACCGCCATACCCGTACCCATATCTGCACCTGCAACCATACCAAGACTGGTAACTTAGGTTGGAACAATTTGGCTTTAAGCCACCATGACTTTGGGTTGGTAATTTGTAAGGATTTTAGTGTCCTGTTTTTTGTTGTGTCGCCATTGATCCTCTTGGTAGTCTTTTGCTGTTTTGATATGCTTAATGCTTAATCTTTCTTTTTGCACAAGGGTCTGGGCCCTTTCAAAATCCCTGCTTACCTTAGTCAGAACAATTTTGTCTCTATTTCTCTCTGTATTTATCTATAATAATTTATTCACAATATGGTCACAGGCATCATGTTGGCCGTTTGAATCAATACATTTTTGTAGAATCAGCATATTTGGGTTTGCAGAAAAATTGTGAAGTAAAATAGTTCATAGCAACCACAGGACTGCAGATGTCAAGTTTGCTGTTTGATTTTATTCTCAACATATTAGGATAATTAATTCTTATGTAAAAAATGGGGATCATGTACAGAAAAGAAATATTTAAACTTGATTCTTAATGTCACATACACCTATGCTTGTAAAATTTTCTGTATTTATATATAATTTTTTTAATATACTGCCTTTCCCCAAAAAGGCTGCCTGCCACTACCATCTCCATCTTGGAAATACCATGAAGCATAGTTTAATGATGATTTGAGTGGCAAACAAGGGCACTTATTATGATGAGACATTCCACAATCTTTAATCTCATGAATGTATCAAAATGTGAGAAAAAGACTGTTATGTTGTATATGTACTCACTACGATGATCTCTGGTTAATTAGTAGTAATATAGGTTGATGAAAAGTGTCTCGAGACCATGCAGTTGAATCCCAATAAATCATCAGATAATTTGATACACTGCAAAAATAATACTTATCTGAAAATAGCAAGAATATTGCTTAGTATTATTGCTTTCTCAATCAAATGTTTCTCAAGCAGAAAAAAATAAAATGACATTAACTTTTTTTAAGTTTTTTACACATTTATGTTAATCATGATATTAAGATGTGTTGTTGCCTTACTTCCCTTTTGTAGATAGCAGTTTTGGGAGGCTCTTTATTAGCGACATATGTATCAGAGAAGGTAAAATTTCATATTTATTCTCATATATTCTACTTTTCCTTTAAGAATTTTAGAAATTACTAGTATGGTTTATGTGTTTTGAATCATGTCCCCACTTGACAGATCGTAAGAATTTTTTTGTAGTTTCCAATGACAGTTTTAAGATTGATCCATTCATAGCTCTCTTTGTTTGTAGGTAATTACATACACTGGAGGAGTTTTGTTTCTAGTGTTTGCAGCCATTACCTTAATTGAAATTTTTGTGTAGTTTGATGTACATTGGTAATTTAAGCAAAAAAGGGCCAGATGATTTTTTTATTTAAAATTCTCATCGAGAGTGGATGCATATCAATGTTCTTTTTCCAGTTTGATACATTGCTGGAAGTACACAAATCTTAATCTCAACCTTCCAATTTTTTTTTTAATTTGATGCTTTTTCTTTAAGATCTAAATATCTCTCTATATAATTGTAATTAGGCTTTAGCTAATAGGCTTTTTCCCATGGGCTTTCAAGCCCAAAAAATTCCAGAAAATATTATTAAGTTGTTGGAATTGTTAGCTGATGGCTTTTTCGTATGGGCTTTGAAGCACAAAATATACACAGAAAAGTTCTCCCATGGCGGAAAATATTATTCAGTTATAGGAATCGTCTGATTTTATGGGAAAACTATTCTTCACAGTACAGCAAAGCACTTTCAATTGATATGCATCCATATTCCCTATTGAAGTACCCACCACACCACTTAAAGGTGCAGGTGCTAGTCAATATGATATTATGGGATCTTATGGCTTATCGATGACTCCAGAAAAAGTGCACATCACTTTGTCTTATTGATTTAAGAAAGCATCAAGACTTGAATATATAATGAAGAATATGTAGACCTACAGTCATATTTGAGCAAATAAAATATAGGCCACAACATGTTCATAATAGCAGAGACCCACGATAACTTGTTTTTTCTGCTCGGTTAAAGAGATCGAGATTGCCAATTCACGATGATTATTTTTCTATGGTTTCTCACCTATAATTAAAAACTTACAGTGAACAACTTAAGGAATCAAGGTTGCGAAGGCCCAATCTAAAATAAAATATGCTAGAGCCAGGAAGAAATACCGTGATTTATTATATGAATGGAGCTCAACTAAAGCTTATTTGAGAGCACCGTTTAATCTTATGAGATGGCATTCCTTGATTAGCATTTCTATGGAATACGCTCGATCTCATTGGTTTCCTTGATTAGATCTGGGAGATGGGACTAAGTTCTGGTCAAACTGGCTTGAAAGCAATTGGCACAACGTTATAAATCAATGCCATCGTTTAACATGTGTTTGGTAAAAGATTCTAGACTTGGTCATTTAATTGGCTGCCTTGTGGACTTCTAATTTCAATGTCTGGTGGTACAAGAGACATCCGCCAATTGTTATTTCCTGTATTATGGTGAATTATAGAGGATAGCACAGTATATAATCTATATAGTTCAGTAAATTCACCCATTCTACCAGAAGAAATATTCTTTAAAATTAACTCAGTGCTTCATATAGTAATCCAAGGTAAGAAGATTCTCCTAATAATTAAACAATCTAATAATATATCAAAGTTGTTGGGATTCAAACAAGGCCTCCTATTTCTTTATCTTTCTTACAGAGTCTGTGGAATTCAACAATCTGGAGGCTATCAGTAAAATCAACTTTCCAGCAATAAGAAGATCCAGTCTCCATACCTCACAAAAATTTAAATCCTAATAAATTATATTATCTTATATGACTTTAAAAGAATATATATACGTTCACTAAAAAATTCAAATAAAATAACATCCAAGGGATATATGTATATGATTGAAAAAGCATCCTTGAATGTTAAAGCAGGTATTGCGTGTAATGACACTCATTGAGGGGATACATTATTTTATACAATCAAATAATGCAATAAGACACAATAAAATATGTTTATTATGTCATCGATATAAAAAATATAGATTTGATTTTAGGAAGAATGCACCCCTGTCAACTAAATTATATTAATATGATAATCAAACAAGGAATACACTATTTATTATATATAATGATGCAAAAGAGGAAGACAACTAACCAATACTATAACTATTAATCTGAGTGGAAAATATTTTTGAAGGAACAAAATCATGCCCATCAAAGTTTGTGCTTAATAAATAAATAACATGAGACCCACAAGGAAAAAATATTGCCAAAAAAACAATATAAATAAATGCATCCCTACTATAAAAAGTTAAAACCCATATATGTTCAATCCATTCAAGATGGTAAAGATTGTACTTAAGCCTCGCTGCCCTCCCTGGCACAAAGTGTACAAAGGTTGGTATAATACTTTAAACTATGATTTAATCTGCCAGCTCACCAGCCAAAAATTACATAGAAATTTATGGCTATAGTTTGTATTCTTTTAAGTGTCATATAGTACAATATTTGGTGGTTACAAAGGATTTTAAAAGTAGAATGTGAGGTGCAGATTCCAGAAGGTTTATAGTTTATAACACAGCTGGACACTACGTGTGGAGGTTGGGTGTTATGTTGCAACCTCACCTACCATGCAAGGCCATCTCCTCACGATCTTCTTAGGTATGCTGAGACATTATCTTCATTTCCACAGCAAAATGTGTACTTCCGTAAACAAAGTGGTCTTTATGAGATTATTCCATTTTAAAATTACTTAGGAGTGTATGTAAAGGTTAGTAGTTTGATGGATGATAAATTTTGTCATCCATGTACAATGTTGGTGGTGAAGAAGACCTTGAACATCAATTGCTAAATCAGAACAAGTGCAAGTTGAGCTTGGGAACACCTTTCAAAAATTATAATGATTGGTCATTATTTTTGTGACACTTGAGTTCACATTTGTATTTGCTACACCAAATGTTTTGAGAATCACAACAAAGACCAGGGGCCATTGTTAAGGGGGAATTCTTTGGTTTCAACATATTTTGGGTGGAAGATCCTTATAGTTGGGGTGAAGTTTTGATATATATTTTCATAATTTTTTAATGGAAGATTTTATATCATCCACAAGATCTTTTTGCTATTCGATATGGGAGTACAAACTTTAGGCTAAAATTTCTTTGGTTGAGAGCCAAGGACTAAGGAGTATCCATTGCGCAAAAGTTAATTGAAATTGTGTAATTAATTATATTAGATGATGAATAGACCTTCCTTGGGATTATGGTATCCCTCCATTATGTCATTAGGAGGTGGTATATATATAGGATGTGAATATCATTGTAAGGATGTGTTGAGTATGATATTTTATTTGAGATCTCTTGGAGATATAATGAGGAGTGGCTTCTTCCACAAGGAGTATTGTATGACGCTACCCCACGTCAAAGATTATCCTCTTTTTGTATATATTGGATATAAGGACATTTTGACCCATAAACATCTCTTGTGTGGTGTAAGACCTATCTTCTATGCTATGTTATTGTCATTATTATATGGGTGGATCTTATCATTGTGTTTATTGAGGCTTCACCATAATTACGAGGGAACCAAAATTATGGCCAATCATTGTAGCTTTTGAAGGGTGTTCTTGAGCACATGTTACACTTGTTTTGATTTAGCCAGTTTTATTCAAGGTACAAGGATATCATCTAAAAAACAATCATCCATCATAACTAGTAACGCTTACATATGCTTCCAAGTAGAATGGAGAATATCAAAAGAGAATTGGTTATAGGAGGTTGAATTTGATAAGCACTTGCACTATCACTAGCACTTGCACCAGAGGGGGTGCAGGGGTTACGCCGATAGATAAATATAAGAACACCATGTTTCCCTCTCTTTAGCCGCTGTCATCTGGGACTCCCGGTGATGAATCTTGACCTGTAGGAGAGAAGAACAAAAGACATTAGAAACAATATTCACTTTTTTTCCTTTCTACTTGCAGATAGAAGGACCCTTTGTTTTTAGGGCTCCTAATATACAATAGTTCCACTAAACTCTTTATATCAATTATAGACAGTAAGAAAGTCTCTCAACTCCTAGTTATTATAAGCATCCTAAAAGAAAATGGAGATGTAAAGAAGCAAAGAAAGAAGATTGGATATAACTGTCACTTACTGTTCTCTTTTTCGTGAATCAACTCAAATTCATTGTTTTTTTGAGGAATCCATATAATAAAGAAGACTTTGGGTGGTTGATTTTCTTGTGATTAAGAGACTTATTTGTGTGATTTGCAAGAATGAGTCTAAGCCTTAGGCTTCGTACTCTAACAAATAGTCAAGAAAATGGTTTCACAAAAATGCTTTCCTCTAGAATTTCGCAGATCTGAAACATGTAAAATGACAAGCAAATTTATAAGTCACAGCGACTAAGATGGAAATATACTATATTAGAGGATTTGAGATTAGTTGGAACCAAAATTTCGTGAACTCAGAATCCAATATGTAAGGATATTTGAATTCTCAAAATTCAATGGACATGAATGTACTTGACCAACCTTGCAATAAAAAATGAGAGGATGCTCAACAACTGATAGTGTACAAAAATTATCATTCAATAGAGTTTTAAATACATTGTCGGAATTCAGTCCATTATTGAGTTCATAAATTGCAGTAGTTGAGTCTTTGCACCATACAATAAGCCCTTGAGTCCATTATTTAATGAATTGTCGACATAAGCCCCTAGGCTTTGAAAGTGAAAGGCATAAAATGTGAATCATGAACTTTAATAAGATGAAAAAAAATAAGAAAGCTTGCTAGTGTATCACTTCCATTATTATGATTAACCATAATCTAATCATCTTCAATATCAATGTTAGGAGTTGCATGTTCGCTCACATGATGTCCCAAATCAAGCCCTTGAATATGGCCTGCAGACTTTAGACCCTAGGCTTTGGAAGTGAAAAGCATATAATGTGAATTATGAACTTTGCTAAGATGACAAAATAAGAGAGCTTGCTAATGTATCATTTCCACCCTTATGATTAACTACGATCTAATCACCTTTAGTATCAATGTTAGGAGTTGCATGTTCTCTTCCATTATGTCCCAAATCACCAAATGACACTCAGGAGGAAGTTTGCTTGTGAACGACAAAACTTGATATTATGTTCGATGTAGAATTGTCTTCTTTGTCTATCAAAGAACTTAGAGCCAACCTCTAATTCAAGAGGTCAAAATATTTAAAGGCTTTCACTAGACAACTCTTACTTATTAGGTCCCAAATCACCAAATGACACTCAGGAGGAAGTTTGCTTGTGAACGACAAAACTTGATATTATGTTCGATGTAGAATTGTCTTCTTTGTCTATCAAAGAACTTAGAGCCAACCTCTAATTCAAGAGGTCAAAATATTTAAAGGCTTTCACTAGACAACTCTTACTTATTAGACAACTCTTACTTATTAGGTCCCAAATCACCAAATGACACTCAGGAGGAAGTTTGCTTGTGAACGACAAAACTTGATATTATGTTCGATGTAGAATTGTCTTCTTTGTCTATCAAAGAACTTAGAGCCAACCTCTAATTCAAGAGGTCAAAATATTTAAAGGCTTTCACTAGACAACTCTTACTTATTAGGGTGCCATGTTTGCGCTCAACAGTTCAAAATCTCCATATACAAATGTCAGTTGAGGCAGGTAGTTCCAGCAACCTAGAGATTATACCTAGTGTCCAAGAAAGCAGCCCAGCCATGCCAATAGTAAAAGCTAAATTATCTGACACCTGCTCACCCTTACCAAAGATTATACAAATCTTAGTTGAACTGTTTGCGCTCAACAGTTCAAAATCTCCATATACAAATGTCAGTTGAGGCAGGTAGTTCCAACAACCTAGAGATTATACCTAGTATCCAAAAAAGCAGCTCAGCCATGCCAGTAGTAAAAGCTAAATTATCTGACACCTGCTCACCCTTACCAAAGAGAAATTGTTGATCTGGATGCCACTCCTTTGGGCCAGAAATTCCAAATACAGTAGACGCGACTACTGCAACAACGGCCATTAAAACTTCTGCTCCATTCAAAATGCAATCATGATAGAAGAAAACAAAGTTCTATTTTTTGAAGTGGATCATCTTTCAATATATTACAAAAACGTTCTGCACCTAATAATTGTAGCCCAAAAGGAAAATCATAAGTTCCCATCTTCAATTTCAGAAACAACAGATTGGAGCTCTACATTGCACAAAAACAAAGCAATCTGTCAACAATGAGTGGGACAAACACACTCTGTGAATGTGAAGGATTATCCATTGAAGATTCCAGCCACACCACATCCAACAAATTATCATTTTTCCAAACCAAACAATATTCTCACAAAGTTGCTATGGGGTCCAATCTATTCTTAGCATTCAACAGAGCAGGAAACACTCCATTCTGGAATATGTGGTTGATTTGTACAGATCCAACCCCCTTTTCTAATACTGGATCTCTAAGGGTGGGTTAAGATCACTCTGTTTTCTGATACCCTCATGGATTTTTCCTGGTCTGTTGAATGCGTGATTATATTAAACTACAGACCAACCTTCACTATAGTAGATCTGCCCAAAATTTCTGTAGCCTACCTAAATCTTCATGAATATCATATAAAATATCTACGACCTACCTAAAATTTCATGGGTATCATATAAAATTCCTGTGACCTATCCAAAACTTCATGGGTATCATACAATACTTTTGTGGACTACCCAAAAATTCATGGGTATCATACAATATTTTTGTGGACTACCCAAAAATTCATATTTTCATACAAGTGGTTTATCCAAAACTTAATGTGAAACATATGCACAGGTAAACAATCCATGATAATCATCAAACATCTTAATGGACGTCTTCTGGTTCGTCGTATCATCATCATCAGTGGAGGGGGGAAGCCGCAATAGTGAGCTCGTCGGCGGCAGAAAGCGTAGGAGGAGTAGAGCGGCGGGTAAAATGGGACTACAGAGGGCAGAGGAAGGCAGTGCCGCCGGGGCCATGGGTGCCCGACATCGCAGTAGATGCGTACGTAGTGCCCAATGCTGTGGTGTGCGGGCAAGTGGAAGTGCAAGACTCCTCCTCCCTCTGGTACGGCTCCGTTCTCCGCAGCGACCTTAACAAATTTTTTGGGGGCTTCTGCTCCAATGTTCAGGAAAAGTGCGTTTTTCACTCTGCTCCTTCTTCGCCAACAAGTGCTCTCTTTTTTCCCCTCCCACCTTTTGGTTTGGCCTTGAAGTACTGCAAAACAACCAACTTGACCACCTTCTTCTTGTGCTTAATCTTCTTAGGACTCCTGAATTTTGTAATCCGCCAGGGTTCTCCCATCCTCCAGCTGCTTCCCAGCAAAGATTAGCCTCTGTGGATCAGGAGGAATACCCTCCTTATCCTGAATCTTCGACTTCACATTGTCGATTGTATCAGAGGATTCTACCTCTGAGGTTATTGTTTTACCAGTCAATGTTTTCACGAATATGTACATCTTGAACATGTCGCCCTGCTCCAAACACCTTCTGCGGCAGCTCCGTTGCTCGATTCTTGAGCTCGACACAAGATTTTTGCAGCCTTCTAAATAGAAAATAGTGGTTGTGAGATATTTTCACACATGACGCACGTATTCGACGAGATGTGATTTCATCGACGAAAACCACAAACCAGCAGACTGCAATCCACGAGTTGTTTACAGGCGTGAGACAGGTTTCAGGCGAAACCTCACACCATATATAGCCTATCAGCTAAAAATGAGCTCTTGGGCCACAATTTTTTGTGTAGAAGGATACATTATGCTATGAAAATGAAGATAATTTTGTCATTGAGAAAAAGAAGCACACTCCTTAACATATTTAAGAAGATAGGTGGTGAGAAGAGGTGGCCTTGACATCTAGGTAAAGTTGTAGCATACAACATCCAACCTCCAAACTAGTGCCCAACTCTGTGGTATGCACTCAAAGCATCTAGATTGAATTTGTACCTTAGACATTTTCTTTTTGGAATCCTTTATTAATTTACAACCATTTTGGCATGTCAATTAAGTATACAAGCTATAGTGATAAATTTCAATGTAGTTTTTGGATGATGAGACTATTGTGAGTCTACAATGTTTTCTTTGTTTGAAGTAATCAAAATATTAAAGATGTTGAGTAGTCTATTTATTGCACGACCCAATATTTGTACAAGTAAAATACATGTTAGAAACAACATTTATGATGACTATTAAAAATATCATTTTTTTATATTTATGAAGATTATAATAGAATGTGCAAGAGCTCAACTAATAAGAACTCAAATAATTAATTTTTGTAAAGCTTTTTTATCAATAGACTTGCATGTTTACCTTAGAAAAAAAATGTTGACATTAGTAGAGAAATAATAGGAGATTTTGATTGGCTAGCAAGTAGTAAGAATAATAACTTATCAATCACTATAATTACCCTTGTTGTGTAGGGACTAATAAGTAATAATTATTATTATTTTAGTTAAAGTAATTGGAATAGATTGTGTACCTATTTGAATATGGAAATATGAAATAAATAATAACAATAAATATGTACCCTAGAGTTGGAGTGTTGTGACAAAGGACTATGGCATGAATTCTAAAATTGGATTTGAGTTGAGTTCACAAAGATGACTATGATTTGTAACTCCCAAAATTGCTTGTGAAGTTGAGTCACTTTCACACTTATATAAGTGATCTCCATGCATGTAGAGTGGTCCTCTTAACTCATGGAAGTGAACTTTGAATGGAAAATTGAACTTGTGACTAGTAGACCTTCTATACCTACATACAAAGGTCCACTTTAGTGTTTGGACCTACAATAAATGATTGACAATGTTCAAAAACACCTTTGAGAGCTTCCAAAATTAGGATATTCTCCTTGTAACAAGTCCTTGCATTTGATTAATTTTTTTTGATAAAAATTAAGGAAAAAATGCAAAGGATGCATCAAGCATTATCCTAAATCAAACTAACTTGAAACTTAGAACAAGAATACAAAAGGGTGATATAAAGACCTATTGTGAAACCAAGGTTTCAAAACTTGTTTGACAAAAGATGATTCAATTAGATTATTTGGAGTTAATGTGAAGCTATGGTAGGGGTAAGTGATTTTGAGAGTGAGTCAATTAGATAGGAATCTCTTTATAAGCTTGGATGATGGATGGATAGTGAACCAGTGAATGATTCCTTCATGCTAATGACCTTAATGAGTGATGTCATTTTATACTTGAATTAGACAAGCAATTTGAAATTTTGGCATGGGAATTTACACAAAATGGTTAATTGAAAGAGGATCAACTCAAGCCCATTTTAAATTTGAATTCGAAAATTTGAGAATTGAATCTATAAGCATGAATGAGAATTGGTGAATTGTGGTATGTGAATAGTTTAACTAGAAGTTAAGTTCTATTTGTGATGGTTAATTTGAAAATGAGGTTAGTATGAGTCTTATATCATTCAAAGCATGTGTTAAGAAAAATAATTAGGACACCCATGCAAAGAGGCATAAAATGAAGGTAAAAGTGTCAGGTAATGATGTGCATGCCAATCTACATGAATCAAAAGCACCAAAGTATAAAAAGTAAAAAATTAACACAACTAGAAGTGAACTAACTAGAGAAACAATCTAGAGTCCACCTAAGAACTACAAAAACTTTAATAAAGATCAATAATAATATGCCCCTTGATTGTGTGCCCCTTAAGGCATATACCTTAGATAAATAAATTGGGATAGATTATGTGTACTTGATCAAATCTTCAAACACAAAAGACATGATAGTAATAATTGTGTACCTTTGAGTTAGGGGTGGAAAATACTATGATAGGATGTTATTACCTAAAATTTGAAATTAGATTTGAGGTGAGTTGAATGAGATGATTGTAATTATAACTTCTAAAACTATCTATCATGTTTTTCTTACTAATGTGTGCACAAATTTATCCTCTAACTTGTGAAAGTGATATTTGATCTTAGAAATGAACTTATGACTTCCAAATCTTTTATGCTTGTGAACATAGATTTGACTTGGTGTATGAAATTATAATAAATGATTGGTGTTGACAAACATCTTTGTGAGATTTCTATGCAAGGATCTTCTCCTTATGACAAGTCCCTAGATTTTGATTCAATAATTTTTGATGAAAATAAAGAAGACAACATGCAACAAATGCACCATATATTGTCTAAATAAAGGTGACTTGAAATAAAAATGTAAAAGAGTGATGCAAAGACCTAGTGTGAAACTAGTGTTTCAAAACTTGTTTGACAAACATGCAATGTGATTGGAATGTTTTAGTAGTGTGAAGCTATGACATGGGGAAAGAGTGATTATGAGAACAACTCAACTAGATAAGGACCACTCATTAAGATTGGATGATAGATATATAATAGAATAATGAATGGTTCTTTGATGTCAAAGATGTAAGGGGTGATGCCCTTTTATACTTGACTTAGACACAATTTGAATTTCTTTGTGTGGGATTGGCTAAGTGAAAGGGGATTGACTCAAGTCTATTTTCAAATTTGAATGTGAAACTTTCAGATTTGAATATATATAGGTGCTAAAAAGACTCACGTCAAATTTGTGGATGTAAAGATCAACTTTAAAGACTGAGAATTGATAGCTTACGATCTTGGAATAGTTTGAGTAAATGTTAGGTTCTATTTGTGATGTTCCTTTGGAAGATGGCATTATTGGGAGTGGTAGGCCAATCAAATCCATCCACTAAGACAAGTGCATAGGACATCAATGTGAAGAGGTAAAATGAAGGCTAAAAGTGTTGGGTATGCACTTTTATGCTTTGCAACTACAAAGTGTCTAGCAAAGTTAAGGCTTTGATTTATGGTTGATTTTTTCATGAAGGTATTAAGCTTACTTATCTAATAAGTACTTGAATATACATATAGATCTCTATATTTTACCCTATAAACTATGGATCCCTTTAAGTAAGGTTCTACTCAATCTAAACTAGTTATTAAAAGGATAAAAAGTAGTGTTGCAACTACATAAGTTCATTAATCTTCTTTGTTCACACCTAGTTCAATAAAGTAACATAAACATAAGCACCCAAATTTTTAAGCATGCATTTAGGTTATTTCACTAAACTAAGAATAAAGTGTTGAGATCAAGATTTCTTAATCAAAGTAAATGTGTAAAAGTAAGAGGGAAGAGAAATTGTGTCTTATTTTGAATTTTAAAGAAGACATATATGATAGAAAGGAACAGTAGGAGGTTTTATTTTGTTGGATCTATATTATGATATCTATGTTTTGGCATTATGGTGTTAGAGATGGTAATGCATGATATCATCTAGCTCTATATAGTTCTATTTGGTTTCCATGTTGGTATTTGGTGCAATTGTGTTCCTATATGAATCATTCATGGTATGTTTCTCTAGCACATTGACATCCTTTACATTTCCTAACAAAAAATTACAATCTACTATGTGAGGAGGAATAGGCGCTAGGGGATATTAAGGAATTTTCCAATTGTACTGGATAAATCTTGAAGTATGTGATACCATAGGTGCCAAATACATGTATGTGTGTTGCATTTATGGAGGTTAGCTAATAAAATTATTATTGGTGTAGTGTCGTTGCTCCTAAGTTTTCTTTAGATATTGCTAAGTTATTCCTATGTGTTCTCTTTCATTCTAATGCCTTGTGTCTTCATTTTCCATCGAGACTTCTTTTACAAATAGACATTTCCCTTATGTAACATTCTCGTTGCTCAATCTCAATACTTTCTCCTATGTTTTACCACAAGTGAATAATTTAATTTTCCAAACACAAAGCGATAAAAATTTTCTTTTCAAAACAAGATAATATGTGCATTTGATGAAGCAATAATTCATATTTCTCATTTCATTCAATGAAATGTACAATCTTCCCAAAGAAATGATTTCATTAACAAGATATTAAATACATTTTTCATCCTTCAAGAAATAGATACAAGATACATACATAGCTCATTTGAGCTTCATTGACACTAGAAATACAAATGATCCAAGAAATCACCCTTCAAATCTTGGCTCGCAGACTGAGAGGAGAAGCATCACTCAAGCACTTTTTTTCCATCCACGGACTTACTGCGGTCCCTCACACATCTGCCACATATGGTAAGATGGCCCTACCCTTCAATGAAGATCTTTAGTCCAGAAACCTCAAAATACTAGCCAATCCTGAGCTTAGTGTTGTGTCCTACATAACTAGAACTTTACCATACAAATTCTATATTCTATGTGTATGACAATCCTCGACTAGCATGCTAAAAGGTAACACAATGAACTAACAGTGAAACCAATGGAAAATTACACTACTTTGGCCAAAGTATTCATCACCCTAACTCGGAATGGATGTCACACGCTCATCCACCATTCTAGCTTGATTTGTTATGACCATTCATATTATATGCATAGGTTATTTCCTTCATTGGATTCAACCTAATCCTAGGAATAACCTATATACTCTTAAGTTCACTATGACTCATCTAGTAGGTTAAACAAGTGTTTCCATAACCTATCTTCATAAATTAGCTTTAGCTATATAGACTTCACTCTATTGTAGTATTTAATATTGATATATACAATCACTCCTTAGTATGGAGTGTGTACAAACACTCAAGGAAATAGAGATTCCAAAACTAGAAACAAGTAACTTTCAATTTCACATAGGTAGTAAATAACCTTTTCTTAATAACATATCATGATTTCCAATCAAAACAAGCAAAACATAGAATCTTTCCAAAGACATTCAAAGCATAAAAGAGTAAGATTCAACATTCCTATAAATACAAAGCTCCAATTCGATCTAACTAGTTTCCAAGCTTAGCCTCCTTAAATCAACTTGCAACTTAGCAACTGATATTTCCACTCTTCCCAAATACTCTCACTAAAAATCTTGCAAAACCTCTCTCTAAACCTCTCACAAAACTCAAAAGAATAGAGCAATATTCAGAAAATAACAGTAAAATGCAAATATGCATCTTTTTGAGGTAAAGAATACCTCTATTTATACACAAAAATCAACAACTAAAGGCTAGAAACATGATAATAGATTTGACACTTCTCAGCTCAATTGGTTCAACTCAGCAAGGTAAATAAAAGGTGGCAAATTTATAAACAAAGACTCAACAATATTGCACAATCAGTCACTTCTATTGAGGACAACAAGAAAATCATTCAGATATGCAAGGTAAATATTCTCACAAGTCGACTCCCTCTTTGTCGTCTTCTATTTGACTAATTCACTCATTCATATTTGGCCTCCATTGCTAGACAGAGCTCTCAGAACAGACTTATAATGGAAAGCCCAATTATTCATAATTTGACACCACATAAACTTCATACACAATTTTGGTGTTTCAGATAAAAGACCAAGTCAAAGCTTGTTAATGCATTTTAGTTTTCCTTCAATAATTTTGAATGTCTTACAAACTATTTCTACGTGCCTTACATAGTGTTGCATGTATTTTGCAAAGCATGCTAATACATTATGAATTGCTCACAACATTGTTATATTGTGTGCTATTCATTATTGATGCGCTTTTCATTGTTAATGATATGCACTCTCCATTATAACATGTATAGTATGTGCTTTATATTATAACATAAACGCTTAATATATAATCAACGCTTATTCAAGCATTATATTATATCTATAATATATATATATATATATATATATGTGTGTGTGTGTGTGTGTGTGTGTGATATTTATCTATTATGCATTTATACATATACATACACACACACACACACATATATATTTACTTACACGATTATATAGAATGTGTCACTCGATATTAGAATTCATAAACTTATATTCATTTATTTCCAAATCAATATTGCACATGTATATATATATACTTATATACATATGTATATATGTGTGTGTGTGTGTATTAATATATATATATATACACACACTTGTATGGATGTTCCATCACGCCAATACATACACGTATATCAATATACATATATATATATATATATATACCTATACATATATATCATATATATAATATTTCCTCCAAACAATTAAACATATATAATTGCAATATCGACTGACACATATACACGAAATATACGTATACATACATACATGTACATATATATGTATGTGTGTGTATGTCGCCTTGTCCATTTGATGTTCCCATGCATATGGGTAATCTGTCCATAAGCATGCGTAGATATGTCTATCTACGTATACTTATGTATGTCTTTACTCATGAGTATGAGTTCATTGTAGACATGTATATATATGTATATATACATCTTATGTATATATCTCATTGATTAGACTCATAAAGAAATACTCAAAGATACAAAGAAACTCAAACACTCAAATCAAGAATGTTTACACAATCAAACCAAAACCTCTCCTAGTTTACGAACAACCAAACTAAGGTATCTTACCTTTTTCCTATAACTAATGACTTGACCAATCTAAAAGTGAGTGTGTGAAAGCTCAATTAGACTTATTAAGGGTTATCGGACCAAAAATATTCTCCTAAGTGATACTTCCCCTCCCTTTCAAAGGTGTGAACCTGTACCTACAACCAACTTGACATATTTGCAATGGTAGTTAGCTAATCACAAAACAATCATTTGCATTATACACTTCATAGTCATAATTAACACATATATAACATCAATTTGAATCAACCATTTATTCATTATATTTCCAATGATTCATATAAACAAAGTACAATCACATTTATTTTCATCAAAGCTACAAACACACATATATGCAAGTATTTCATCTAGCTTGGTAATAGTAACTAGGTAAATACACAAGAAGGTGTAACATATCCCCCCTTGTGAATCATTGTCCCCAATAATCTTGAGTAACAAACATAGATATTAAGCATAAAACATAACACAAAAATATTATTTTCAAGAACTCTCAAAAGCGTGTAAAACATGTGGAAACTTTTGCTCTATTTCAGCATAGTCTTCCCAAGTAGCGGAATCTTTTGCATATTGGTCCCATTGGAATTTTCACTGCAGAACCTCTTTGTTACGTAAGTGAAGCTTATGTATTCTGAGCACCTTAACATGTTTTATTGTTACTACTCTTGGGTCTTGTACCTGTAAAGCATTCCAATCAATGATATGATTATCACCTAGTATATACTTCTTTAGGTATGAGACATGAAAGACATTATGCATCTGAGCAAGATTTGGTGGCAATGCAATTCGGTAAGCAACATGTTTTACTTCCTCAAGAACCTCAAATAGACCTACGTAGCATGGAGCTAGTTTGGATAACTTCCCAAACTTGATGGAACTCTTTTGAGGTTTCACTCTCAACGACACTTTTTCCCCTACTTCAAATTGCCTGGGTACTCTTTTAGAATCTGCATGGCTTTTCTTCCTATCATTGGCTTCTGCTAGCCTTTGCTTGATAATTCCAAGTTTCTCTTCCATTTTTTATAGGATCTCTGGTCCAAGACTTATCCTATCCTCAAGCTTATCCTGTCTTATAGGAGTTCAACATTTTCGACCATACAATGCTTCAAAAGGAGTCATCTTAATCGCATAATGATAGGAATTGTTATACACAAACTCCACTAAAGGAAAGTAATCTTCCCACTTGTATTGCTAATCCATGCAATACATTCTTAGTAGGTCTTCTAATACTTGGTTCACCCTTTCAGTTTACCCATCTATCTTTGGATGATATGCATAATTTATATTCAATTGAGTTCCAAGTGAGGAAAAAAAGACTTGCTAGAACCTAGATGCGACATGAGCATCCCTGTCCGAAATAATATTCTTAGGAATCCCATGTAATCTAAACACTTCTTGAACGAATTTCTGAGCTATGACAGGAGCTCCATCTGTTAAATTTCTAGGAATAAAATGTGTTACTTTGGTAATCTTGTCCACTACCACCAAAATGGCATTGTGCTTATTCCTTGACATAGGAAGACCCTACACAAAGTCCAATATAATGACTTGCCACTTACTCTCAAGAACATCATGAGGATACAAAAGACCTGTTGGGTGATGATGTTCAACTTTCACCCTTTGACACTCTAAGCATCTTTCTACAAATCTAGTAGCATCTCCTTTCATCCCTTTCCAAAAATATAGTGTCTTCACATTAGCCAACATCTTAGTCACACCCGGGTGTCCAGAGTATGTTGCTTCATGTACTTCTTTCCACACTAGATTTCGTATTTCTTCAGAATTAGACACATAAATTCTTCCTTTAAACCTTAGTAATCCATTAGGTTCAAAATGGAATCCTTTGTACCTTGCATCTTGTGCATTATCCACGAGTGATTGCTTAATTTTCTCATAGTACTCGTCATCCTTGTATTTCTACAACAACTGCCCCTTAAAGTCAATTTGAATGGTTACCATTGAGGTGATATTCCTTCTATGACTTAGGGCATCGACAACCCGATTCTCTTTCCCTTGATGTAATTGATATTGAAGTCATAATCAAATATCAACTCTAACCACCTTCATTTTTGTGCATTTAGATTGGGTTGGGTAAACAAATACTTCAGACTGTGGTGATTAATATTTAGTTCAAATGGCTTTCCAAGTAGATAATGTCTCCATGTCTACAATGCATGGACAATTGTTGCTAACTCTAAATCATGCGACACATAATTTTGATCGTAGGGCTTCAAATTTCTTGATTCATAAGCTATGACCTACCCTTCTTGCATCAGTACTCCGCCTATCCCTTCTCTTGATGCATTCGTGATGAAAGTGAAGTCACCCTCTGGATTCAATATCAAATCCATAGTCAACTTCTTCTTGAGTAGATCAAATGTCGCTTGACATTTTTCTGTCCACTCAAAATTCTTCGCTTTCCTTTGCAATGAAGTAATAGGAAAAGCTATCCTAGAAAAGTTTACAACAAACTTTCAATAGTAGCCAACCAAACCCATGAAACTTCTAACCTCTGGTACGTTCTCAAGTACTGGCCATTCTAGCACCGCTTTTATTTTAGCTAGATCCACTTAAATTCCCTCAGCTGAAATCACGTGACCCAGATACAACACCTTCTTCTGAAAGAAAGTACACTTAGAGAGTTTTCCATATAGCTTATGTTCTCTTAACACTGGAGAACTATCTCTAAATGTTTACAATGCTCCTCTTCATTCTTGGAATAAATTAGGATATCATCCAAGAATACCAAAAAAAACCTATCCAAACAATCCCTAAATACATTGTTCATTTGGTTCATAAATGTCACAGGTGCATTAGTAAGTCTGAAAGGTAGGACTCTGAACTCATAATGCCTGTATCTAGTTCTAAAGGCAGTCTTGAAAATGTCTTCATCCTTGATTCTCAGTTGATGGTAACTTGAACACAAATCAATTTTTGAAAACATAGTAGTTCATTGCATTTGATCAAAGAGATCATTGATACGTGGTAACGGGTACTTATTCTTTATCATAGCTTTGTTAAGCATCCAATAATCAATACACAAGCATAGTGTACCATCCTTCTTTATGAAGATCATTGGCCCTCCCCAAGTTGAAACACTGGGTCTTATCAATCCCTTAGATAACAACTCCAACCGTGCCTTGAGTTCCATTAATTTTGTAGTAGTCATTCTATAGGGCACCTTGGATATGGGTTCAAATACTGGTACTATATCAATGGAGAAATTGAACATCCTCTTGGGAGGTAATCCAGGTAATTCATCTGGAAATACGTCCAAAAATTTCCTTAAGATGGGATATTTCTCCATATTCCACCATTTCTCCTTCAACCTCTTGAAAATCTTGTGGTTCACAATCCATGACATTATCTTGAGTGACTTCCTTGAATTATTCTATTTTAATTGCAAATAGTTGGCAACCTTTCTTTTTCACCCTAAGCATTTGCATGGTAGAAATTTGTCGCAACTTGATCTCTCTCGGTGTTCCTTGCAATGCCACCCAATTACCTAGATCATCTAGACACTCTACTACTTTGGAATGATAGTCTACTTTGGCTCGATGTTTCCATAGCCAATTCATTCCTAGAATGACATTATAAGATCCTAGAGGTGCTACATAAAAGTTTACTTTAGTTGAGAAACTAGGAAGTTCTACCCTGGCTTCGAACAAGCATTGCTTCACCATTGCTCTTGTCTGGTTTGCATACTCAACAACCCACGACTCTTCCATAAATCCAACCTTTCTAGATATTTGATTACCTACTCGAGGTGAAACAAAATTTTTTGTGGCTCCAATATCAATAAGTATAGAAATAGGTATACCAAACAAAATACTTGGAGTTTCCATTAGTGTGACCTGATATTTTGCTTGTCGATTGTCCAAGGTTGCATGGATCTTCTACTAAAATGCAATTCGTTGTGGTGGAAGAGAATTTCCGTGTGTTTGAGATCCTAAAGGTTTGTTGGGGAATTGAGTTGCATAATGATCCCCTCCACAAGTAAAGTATCCTTTTATTGGTCCCTTCCTTTTCATAGACTTGTCAAAATTACTGACATTTCCTCCAGCATTATTGAAGTTGTTATTGTTTCCTCGACGATCTCTCCTTGGTTTGTTCCAATTGTTACAAGATCACTTATCCCCTTGCCTTTGATAATCATGTGCTCCATTAGACTTCTTTGAAGCCTAATTAACTTGAGACCCACTAAACTTATTTCGGTTCTTATTCTCTCGGTGGATTGAGATGGATTTGAGCTTCTTCTCTTGCTTGATTGCCTTTTCATATACTAGATCCATAGTGGTTGGACCATGTACATCCACTTCACCACCTATTGAGCCATTTAGTCCAATGATGAACTTCCTAATTCGAAATTGTTCATCCTTTTGGTACATTGGCATGTACTTAAAATGACAAGTGAACTTCTCCTAGTATTTATTCACTAACATATCACCTTGTTTCAAATTCTAAAAATCAGTGAGCTTTTGGTCATAAAAGAGTTGGGGTAGCCATCTTTTTTGGAATATTTCAAAAAACTCATTCCAAGTTAACTTTAGGGAACTAAGACCAAGTTCCATATTTTTGTTCATCCACCAGTTAGAAGCTTCTCCTGCTAATTGGAAGGCACCCCAAATAACTTTGGTGACCTCATAATAGTTTCTAATTTCAAAATATTTTTCCATTTTAATTAACCAAGGCTCAACCTCATCTCCGTTGGTGCTTCCCTCAAATTTTGGCGGGGTAGCTTTTCTTATATCCCTAGACAACTCAGTTGCCACATATTTTCTTTTGCTATTTTCAGATTTGGACTAAGATTCTCCTTCCCTATGTTGAAGTGATTGGTTATGGTCATGAGAATTCTCTCCTTCATCCTCATTAAGCATTTCTTCCTCATCATCTATTGGGACTTCCTACTCTTCTTTTTCTTTTCCTTTCATTTCTTGTTCAAGGTTTTCTATCCTTGCCCTAGTTTCATCCATGGTGGCCAAAATGTGGTCCAACTTGGTTTCAGTATTATCTGGACCTTGTCCAACTTCTTGACTTTCTCTAGGATTAGTCCTTGTTCTCAAGGTTCATCTATATTAGATCCTATCATGGTTTACTTAATATATTGAAAACTTTTCAAAAGAGCAAACATTCACATACAAGAAATTCTATTTTGCTCACAAGTTTTGATATATAAAATAACTTTTCATTTATTCATAAGGATTTCAATTTCTTTCATTTACATTGAATGACTATTTAGGTATTCAAGAGGAGAGTATCCATCAGATTCACTCTCAGATACATAGCTAATGGGGTATACCCCTCAGATTTTTGTTCATCTCTATCCCAAAAAGGATAGCATCCCTTGAATTTATCTTCTGATACATAATTTTGAGGTACATAACCCTATGACTCACCACTTGAGGCTATTACAATTATTTTTGCCATGGGTAAAACATGAGGGTCTCTAAACAACATTGTTGGACTGACACTACATTTTGAGGGCATATCCCTAGAAAGTGATAATGAATCTGATTTTTCTGGAGAGACAGAAGGTAAATAGTTGAAATTGGCTAATTCGCAATAGAGTGTGATTGATTATCTCGGTATCACTCAACTAGATGGCATTGTCATAGTTAGTGCCCTCTATGGTACAAACAAGGGATTCCTTTTCCTTCTTGGCCCTTAGGTAACGCTCATTCCTGATTATTGACTTTCTTGCAATTAACCTAAGACGCACCATCCTGGCACAAGAATTTCCAAACATTAGAATCATATAATGTTGGAAGGGAAAACATAGTGAGCACATAGGTTCTAGAGATGAACTTGGTAACTCTGATACAGCGTGTAACATGCCCATTGCTTAATCGCAATAATTTCTCCTATGTTTTACCACAAGTGAATAAACTAATTTTCCAAACACATAGTGATAAAAAAAATTCTTTTCAAAACAAGATATAAGCACATTTAATAAAGCAATAATTCATCTTTCTCATTTCATTCAACAAAATGTACAATATTTCCAAAGAAATGATTTCATAAACAAGATATAAAATACATTTTCCATCTTTCAAGAAATAGATACAAGATACATACATAGCTCATCTAAGCTTCATTGACACTAGAAATAGAAATGATCTAGGAAATCCCCCTTCAAATCTTGGCTTGCCGACTAAGAGGAGAAGCATCACTCAAGTGCTTTTCCACCATCCACAGACTTACTGCAGTCCCCCACACATCTACCACATATGGTAAGATGGCCCTACCCTTCGATGACAAGCTTTGGTCTGAAAACCTCAAAATACTAGCCAATCCTGAGCTTGGTGTTGTGTCCTACATAACTAGAACTTTACCATACAAATTCTATATTCTATGTGTATGAAAATCCCAGACTAGCATGCTAAAAGGTAACACAATGAACTAACAGTGTAATTAGTGGCAAATTACACCACTTTGGCCAAAGTATTCATCACCCCTAATTTGGAATGGACATCACATGGTCATCCATCATCCTAGCTCAATTTGTTATGACCATTCATATTCTATGCATAGGCTATCCCCTTCATTAGATTCAACCTAATCCCAGGAATAACTTATATACTCTTAAGTTCATTGTTACTCATCTAGTAGGTTAAACAAGTGTTTCCATAACTTATCTTCACAAATTAGCTTTATCTATATAGACTTCACTGTATTGTAGTATTTAATACTGATATATACAATCACTCCTTAATATGTAGAACGTACAAACACTCAAGGAAATAGAGATTCCAAAACTAGAAACAACAATTAACTTTCAATTTCACATAGGTAGTAAATAACCTTTTTTTAATTACATATCAAGATTTCCAATCAAAACAAGCAAAACATAGAATCTTTCCAAAGAGATTCAAAGCGTAAAAGAGTAAGATTTTGCATGCCTATAAATACAAAGCTTCAACTCGATCTAATTGGTTTCCAAGCTTAGCCTCCTCAAATTAGCTTGCAACTTAGCAACTAATATTTCCACTCTTCCCAAATACTCTCACAAAAACCTCTCACTAAAAATCTTGCAAAACCTCTCTCTAAATCTCTCACAAAACTCAGAAGAACAAAGCAATATTTAGAATATAACAGTAGAAAGTAGATATGCATCCATTTGAGGCAAAGAATACCTCTATTTATACACAAAAATCAACAACTAAAGGCTATAAATAGGGTAATATATTTGACACTTCTCAGCTCAATTGGTTTGACTGAACAAGGTAAAGAAAAGGTGGCAAATTTATAAACAAAGACTCAACAATACTGCACAACTAATCGCTTCTATTGAGGACAGCAAGAAAATCATTCAGATATGCAAGGTAAATATTCTCATAGGTCAAATCCCTCTTTGCTAGCTTCTATTTGACTAATTCACTCATTCATTTTTGGCCTCCATCATTGGACAGAGCTCTCAGAATAGACTTCTAAAGGAAAACAATTATTCATAATTTGGTGCCACATAAACTTCATATGCTATTTTTGTGTTTGAGATAAAAGACCAAGTCAAAGCTTGTTAATGCATTTTAGTTTTCCTTCAATACTTTTGACTATGTCTTACAAACTATTTCCACACACCTTACATAGCACTGCATGTATTTTGCAAAGCATGCTAATACATTATGAAGTGCTCACAACATTGTTATATCACACACTATTCATTATTATTGTGCTTTTCATAGTTAATGATATGCACTCTACATTATAACATGTATAATATGCACTTTATATTATAACATCAAGGCTTATTCAAACATATATATATATATATATATATATATATATATATATATATATATATATATGTATGTATGTATGTATGTATGTATGTATGTATGTATGTATGTATGTATATATATATATTAACTTACATGATTATATAGAATGTGTCATTCACTATTTGAATGCATAAACTTATATTCATTTATTTCCAAATTAGTATTGTGCATGTACATACATATATATATATTCATATGTATATTTATATATATATATATATATACACTTGTATGGATGTTTCCATCACGTCAACACATACACATATATATACTTATACATATATATACATCGTCTATATATAATATTGGCTCCAAACAATTAAATATATACAATTGCAATAACATCGATTGACATATATACACGAAATATATGTATACATATATATATGTCTCCTTGTCCATTCGATGTTCCCATGCATATGGGTAATCTGTCTATAAGCATGCATAGATACGTCTATCTATGTATACTTATGCATGCCTTTACTCATGTGTATGAGTTCATCATAGATGTGTATATATACATCATATGTATATATTTCATCGATTAAACTCATAAAGAAGTACTCAAAGATACAAATAAACTCAAACACTCAAATTAAGAATGTTTACACAATCAAACCAAAACCGCTCCTAGTTTACGAACAACCAAACTAAGGTATCTTACCTTTTCTCCTGTAACTACTGACTTGACTTGGCCAATCTGAAAGTGAGTGTGTGAAAGCTCAATTAGACTTATTAAGGGTTATCGAACCAAAACTCTTCTCTTGAGTGATACTTCCCCTCCCTTCCGAAGGTGTGAACCTGTACCTGCAACCAACTTGGCACATTTGCAATGGTAGTCAGCTAATCATAAAACAATCATTTGCATTATATACATCATAGTCAAAATGAACACATATATAACATCAATTTGAATCAACCATTTATTCATTATATTTCCAATGATTCATATAAACAAAGTACAATCACATTTATTTCCATCAAAGCTACAAACACACACATATATGCAAGTATTTCATCTAGCTTGGCAACAGTAACTAGGTAAATACACAACAGGGTGTAACACCTTATCTAATTGTTAGAGGTTAATTAGGGTTTTTGGGGTGTCAAAAGGCAAGTGCATGGGTGGAAAAAGTAGATTTTAGCTTTGGGAAAACAAGCATGTGTGTTCCTCTCTAGAGAATAGAGGTGTGGCATGCTATTGTCTAAAATGTGGAAAAGCTCAAGAGTGAGTATGAGATGATGTTTGGATATGACATGGGTTCTATTATGATGTGAGGTATGGGTTTTGTGACAATCCACACTCCAAGGTTTCAAAATATAATTACAATTCATGCTTACAAATTATGGTATATAAGAATGTGCGAAATGAGAGAAAAAGTGCTAAGTATGCATTTTTTGTTCGTATAGTAACCTCTATAGGGATATATAAATAGATATAGATGTGGCATTTGCTAACAATAAAGTGACAAGTGGAAATCATGTATCAATAATTATTAAAACTATCAAGTGTTGTGGATTTTATCTTTATCTCTCTTGCAAGAAATTATTGTAATGCTTATGGATGATTTCCAATTGGATTATCATTTTTCAATAATATTAGGTATGGGTTGAGTAGATCAAGTAGATTATTAGTCCTACCATGGTACTAGAGTAATAGGGTTAAGATTCCAAGATTTTGAGAAATCTCAATTTCTGAGTTAAGGTTTCAAGGAATCTTAGTCTATGAGTTAAGGTTTTGAAGAAAATCTTAAAAATGATCCTAGATATGGTACATGTCAAATATGGTCAAGCATCTTCCTCTTTAAAAAGATATAAAAAGTAATAAGATATTTATTAATCTATGGCTTTTGGTATTTGTTTATTTAATTACAAAATTTTATAATTGAAAGTTTAAAGAAGTTTCTCCTTTTAAAATTTGAATTTTTAGAAGGGGAAAATTATGTAAAATACCCCCTTAAAGGAGGCACTATAGAGGATATGAGCATGATAGAATTGAATATTAGTGGAGCTGATACTTTGGACAAGGGTTGATCGGGGCCCACAAAGAATATATTACAAGAAACAAAGGTGATTAAGAAACATAGGGTACCCAAGGTAGAAACAAGTAATAGAGAATTTACGTGGGGAGGATAAGAAGATAAAATTTCAATCCAAAGAGTACGTCAACACAATTCAAATATATAATTTTTTAATCAAATTCACTCACTATATTTTATAAATAATGGACCTCATATTTACTTTAATAAGCCTTCTATAAGGTTAAAATAAAGGTCAAAACGTGCATGGGCCAACATGACTTTTTTTCATGGGCCCACAGGACTTTTTCCAGCTCATGGCCGAGCCGTGGCATAAATATAATTCCACCAACTAAAAGTGGAGAAAACGGTGGGTACGCCTCCGTTTTCCGCATTTTTCCAACTTAATGATATTTTATTACTTCATTACACGTCATCACAGCCATCCTATCCACTCCGTTCACTATCATAACAAAGATTCTCCCACATTTAGGTATTTTGCTCCAACATAGATTTTTAACGTATTCCGGTTGTCAGCATTCAATTATAGAGGTAAGTACGACCTTTTTACTTCATTTACTTTTCAAAAGTAATTGTTCTAAATTAGTAGATTATTAGTCTTGGTTGTAATTATTTATTTAGGCTACTTTATGTTTTATGTATATGTTTTTAATTAGATTATTAAGATTTAATCTTAAAGAAAGTTTATTTTCATTTATATTTTTGGTGAATTTGTTCAATCTTATGTGTTTTAGTTTTTCTTTTTAAGATTTTCAATTACATAGAATTTTTGGATCTTTATTTTTATAGGTAAAAAGTTATTTTTTCATATTTGACTTTACTTTTTATCTTATTGTGCTTCATTGATCATCTTTCTTCTAAGATATGGTATTTATTTATATTTCCTATCTATCACCCACTATGTCTACCCTTATATTGACATTAAGGTTTATGTTTTTCACTTGTTTTCATATTCGATTGTCTCTGATTTTTTTGATAGATTACTTTACCCTTTACATATTAGTGTTAATGCTTAGGAGTTCCTCTTTAAATCCTAATATGACTACCAAATTTGATAACAATGATATCTTTGGTGGTGGCCATATGGAGATCAACTCAGGTGACCAAGAGGATAATGAACATGATGTACATGTGCTCCAACAAGATATTCAACTTACACGACAAGTTTTGATAAGATGTATTACAAAAAGCTAAACCGCACCATCAATTGGTAAGTATCTTCTATTAGACATTAGTAGGATATTCTCATGGCATAATTTTTTGTAAGATCTTAGATCCAAGTAATGGGTCTTTCTAATGGTATACACTCTTCCAATCGCACCACTACCACTTTCATAGTTGTCACCATCGTTTAACCTTAATGTTACCTATATGACTTCCATTAACCCTAGCCCATTTCCTTTTGACTTTAATCCCCAATATGGGCTTCCCAAAGGTTACTCTCCACCATTCATCACCCTCGTGACTACATCCATTCCTTTAACATTCCACTTATTTTCACTCTTATTACTTCTATAGCTATTGCTATTGCACCCTCTATTCAAGTCACTCATGTCATTTATCCATCCCAAGTTGTAGGAAATGCATCTTATGTTGTATCCTATCCATTTGTGTCAATGTCCATACCTCTCAAATCTCAACCTTTTTCACCCATTTTTCTATTTCTTAGACTCCTAATGCCACTATTATTCCCACCACCACCTTGGATATACTTATCAATAAATAATAAATCTACATAAAGTGCTCAAGGATAACAAGAAGGATACTATTACATCGAATCTTCCACATCTCATGCCTTAACCTTTTTAAGTTGTTGAATGTTTATTTCTTGTATTATTTGTGGCTCCTCATTTTGAGATGGACAATAGAAAAACAAGGCCAAATGTTTATTTACAATGATTCATAGTAGCATGCATTGATTTTTCCTATGATGATGTGATCTTAGCTAAGTTGTTTCCATAAACCCTTAAGGACTATGATATTCAATGATTTTATTCATCACCTAGGGGCTCAGTTAAGAGCTTTGATGATATTGCTACTAGATTTTTACAACACTTTCATATAAAATGGATTCAAAATTATTGTTAATGCTCTTACTAAATGTACAAAAAATCAATAAGCTTATCAATGGATATATACTATTTGATTTCAATCTTTGTGTGACAAACTAAAACAACAATTTGATGATGATGGGTTGAAAATCAAGTTTCTTGAGGGATGACTTCTAGTAATAAAAAATATTGTACACCTAAGTAGCTTTCCATATTTTATAGACATGTATACACATTTGAAGAATCTCAAGGTTAAATTATTAAAGCATCAACTAATTTGAAATATGGTGTATGATCATCATATTATTCCTACCCTTTAAGTTTCAAATTTCTAATACTTTTCCAAATGTAATGATATGGAGGAAAATGTGAATTAGATTGTTATTGTTTCTTCATTTCCTTTTTATTAAAATAAATGATTTTATATAGTTAAATACTAAGCTTCAAGAATCTATGCACAATGTGCTTTAAAGTTTCTTGAGAGCTAATCAACTTACACTCCTTCTCCTCCATCCATTAGATCCTAATAAATCATTTGTTAAAGCGTGTAATAATCAAGTATTTGCAACTATCATCAATTAAAAGGTTATTATATAGGTCTTAAACACAAGGTTCAAGACCTCATTGACAACAATATAGTCAAAGTTGAAGGGGTTGACGATAATAAAATCCATCAATTACACCCTCAATAGTTGTCTACAAATATAGATAAATCCATTCCCTAATCATTCAAACAATGTAGAATTACACAATATATATGGTATTAAAGAACATAATGATTGTTCTTTTGTGAGAAATGGTGAATCTAATGATACATCTTCCTCTCTCTTACTTCACCATTGATTACATTTTTTTAGGAGGAGATCCCACAAAATAATTTTATTATACTTCATTATATATACTAAGAATTTTTTTACTGTTCATCACTTACTAAGTTCCTTATTAATCCAACACCTCAACATAACAATTGCACTAAAGAATCCTTGATTGGGCATTAAGAGTATGCACATTTTGGGGTTTCATTGAAAATAATTAAATGTTAACCCACACATTGGGATGCATTATTATATAAGTCAAAGTTGAACTTAAACAATCGTTAGTTTATCTCATGTCATACCATCTTTTAGTAGATTCAACGTATCACTTTTAAAACCATGGATTGAGCAATGTAAGGACATCCCTTCAGTTTTACATGAATGTGCCAAATTTATTCATGAATGAAAAGTAGCAAAGATTGAAAGGGCACATTACTAGCCAATATATGATATTAGTCATTTTGCATTGGAAATATTTGTGAAAACACCATAAGATTTACCTTATGAGAGGGATTATAGCTGTATTATCATAAATCATTGTCACTCACAATTTCATGCAAGTTTTGGTGCTTACTTTGGTATATGTGTCTAATAATGTTTGTAATGTGCATTCTTTACTATGTTTTAGGAAAAAATTGGTTAAATCCTTATTTATCAGGCCTATTCAGAGTGAATTATGCATGGACTCTAGCGCGATGCACTAGCATCCTAACCATACGTGCCAAAAAATTTGAATTTAAAAGTCATCTTGGTCATGATTAAGGATGCAACCTTGTTTGTTAGTCCCTCCAAACAGTTATCTTGATGTGTGATTGAACTCATATATATGTAACTTCTTCTCTCCTTGACTAGTCTAGAGAGAAAAAAGAGAACAACTAGAGCAATTCAAAAGCAAGTTAGAAACAAGAAAGTAAGAAAGAAATTGATTAGAGACATAATTCAAGTCAAATATAATCTATAATTTGTTAACAAATTCATGTACAAGTATCGTATGATATTTCTTATTTATTGTTATTATTACTAAATTAAATGTGCTAACACTTGTGGGATCTTAAAGAAGCCTCTACATCATCCTTGTGTGGGATTGGTATAGCTACATCAATCCAACACAATCCTTTTCCCTATGTCTATTTTGCAAGTATCCAAGTTGTTGTGTAAGGATGATTTTGACATCTTAGCTCTTTTGAAGATCCCTTTAAACACTATCTCTTGTATTTGATCATTTATCATGAGGAGATTAGGTCATTCTGATTATGTAGGCATATTCACACATTGAATTTTGATTTTCATTGTCACAGGTGTTCAAACAGTGCTCAGTCTGTGCAAGCAACAAACCCTAATTTTGGTATATTTTTGACACCTACACAACGTGTTGGTGTCTTGCACAATCAACTCTAGATTTCAGTACTAGGCTCCTCTCTGTATCTTTTTCCTAAATCTGCTCTCTATCTTTGATATTTCATTCTGTAATATTTGCATTTTGTCGCATTTAATTCAATTTGATCATAATTCATCTAGTTCATTACATCATCTTATCGATCCTTACACTCTACAATAAATGAACCAAAACTTGCTTGGATCTCCCTTGAGGATAATAGCCAAGCACACCCCCTTGGTTGATTTTGTGTTCCAATGTTTAGGTGGGAAGATTGATTTAGATTAAGGATATCATCTAGATCCCTCTCTTTTTCACTACCTAAAAATAGTATGCATCACTTATACAAAATACATTTGGTAGAGTTGGAAAGGATTCAAATGACGTTAGATAAATATTATCCAAAACTAATAAAGCTTCAAGTTGCACAATTGAAGGTTACTGTTCAAAATATCTTGACATATTCATGCCTTCTAATGATCCATATGAGAAACAAATTATTCATGTACCAAAGAAAAATTAAAAACTATAGAAATTATAAAATGAACAAAAATAATACAATTAACTAAATTTCATGCACACAAAAAATTAGATGAAAGCCAAAGAAAGAAGTTGTGGTGCATCAAATGATTATCATTCTACAACAACCACAACTTAAGAAGCAAGAATAAACCTAAGGAAATAAGTTCCTGATGTTATACTTGTAGAACATGTGTTCCCACATAGCACTTGTAAATAAATATCAAGAGGAATAGTATGCCATTAAAAAAGAAAGTAAACAAGATTAAAAATTGAAATACTAAGATAACAAATTGGATGACTTATTTTGGAAAGATGTGATGGTATCATGGATGAACTAGAGCCAAAAGTTCTAAAGGTGGCACAAAAAAATAAGTTTATTCAATGATTTGCAATCACTACTGTAGCATTATTTATATACTATAACACTAATACCTTTAATATTTCTTTGATAGACTTTGATGAGCCATATAAATGTCCAGTTTCCTTGTAATTTCAAGTTTTTATCTCATTTTTGCTAAACTTCAAAAGACATTACCAAACCTTTTTCATATACTTTAAAGTATTTTAAAGCATTTAACGATGACATATTATATTAATGAATGTGTGTGTGCACTTTGAATGTTTATGAGTTTAGTAAAATATCATGATTAATCATAGTTGATAACAATGAAAAAATACCTTAGGAAATAAGACTAGCCCTTGCAGTGAAGAACCTATCAACCCGTAGCAAAAGGATTCTCAACCCACAATAGAAGGTGATAGTTGAACACAACTAGAGGAGTCAATTTGCTACAACACATGCATATTCCCAAAATGTGATGTAGACCATGATTTGAGGAAGTGAACATGGATGGCCATGTGTCACTCCATCTTTCCAATAAATTATGGAGAAAGAAGTCTATTCCAACAAGGAATAGATAATAAGGGATTCCTTGTTGGGCACATTTCCAAGTTATAACATGGGTGATCCCACAAAACTGGTTTACAATTCTGTTGAGGAAGCAAAGTTGCAAAAAATGCCCCCAAGAAAATTTTTGGTTTTGGGGGGTTTGAACAAACTTAGGGTCCAAACGAACCCAATAAGGGTTTAATCGAACTCCCCTTCGAGCGAACCCTATTAAATGTTGGGTCCCTCACTCTTCATGTTTCCTATAATAAAAAACAAAGAGAAATTTTGTAAAAAGTGAACCCCCAGTCATTCGAAAGGTCAAGGAGAATTTGCTCGAAGGGGGGTTTGAGTAAACCCCCCTTTTTCCCCTTCTCCCCCTCTTGCACCAAATTTCTACAAAACTTTTCCCTTTGAAGCTCGGGTTGAGGATGAAAATGGAGGATACTTAACAAAACCAACTAGATGATGGTAGTCCTCGGAACGAGCTATCCATCAAATATAATTTTAATATGTTTTTGTTTTATTATGTATTTTATTTTTTAGTTTGATTAAACATAGGTTTTTCACCGAAAAATCAAGCTCTTTGTTCTGCGCATGTGGAAGAATAATAGATTATAAAAAAAAAATTGAAAAATATCAATGAATTAGATATTGATGTCCTTGATCCAACAAAAAAAATTGAATTTCGATATATACAAAAAAAGTTATGCTTTAGCCAGTGAATCATGTCTAAATTGTAAAATATTTGACTTTGAAACTTAATTAAGAAAAAAAAATTCAATGAAATGCTATGAAACTAATTCCATGCACTAGATATCATAGTTACGAATCTAAATTAAAAAAAAATAGAATTTTATCCTTCATAGAAAAAAAGTTGTGTTAGCCAGTGACGTCACTACTTAAAAATGGTGTTTACTATTAAAAACTAGTTTTCAAAGGAGATGGAAAAAGAAGTGCAATATGATTCCAACATTTTTGAAAAAAATATATTTAGAATCTACAAACAAAATTTCACAAATCACTAGTTTGCATCATCTTCAAATTCCTCATGGTTTAGCTGCTATAGGTGCCCGAAAGTAAATATTTAGTTAAAAAATTTCAGTTCAATGTCCAACTTGGCCAAAAATTGTAAACCAGTATTTTGGGATCACTCAATAGTTATCTTAAATGGTGCAGAGTCCTTATTAGACTTCTACACTTGCTCTCACTAGTCGTTATTTATTGTTACGTTAAAAGACCTGGTCTTCTTGTTTTCATGGGAGAGTCAACAATTTCTTTTAGTTTGTTTATAGTTTTTGAATAAGTGGACTCTCAAAAACCCTATATAGGGGGGTACTTTTTCAAGAAACCATATAGCTATATATTTGCATAAATTAGATTGAATTTGATATTTTGTTACATTCTATTCAAAACTCTATGTATGATTGGAATATAATAAAGAATATATTTCAGTTGCATGTTTTCCTGAGCTAAGTAATTGAAGAAGATATTGTGGGATGCAACAAATCAAGTAGGGGCCACTTGATGCACTAAAAAACCCATGATAGTTAGATGATTAATTAGATTATGCATTGTAGTTTCTAATTTATAGTTTCCAATTTACATGAAACTGAATGTTATATTGTAATTTCTGAATTGAGACTCCAATTTATATTATGTTCAAATACTATTGAGTGATTATTTGAATTAGGACATGCTACAACATAAATAGTCATCAATTATAGTCCATGAATGATAGGCACCTGTAGCAGTTAACAGTAACTAGCAATTGCCTATTCTTTAGATAGGAGTTACTTTTAGTTAGAAGCTTTTGATAAGTTTACTCATGTTCAATCAACTATACTTAGTCGATATAGTAATTTTAGGATTCTTGAATGAATATATAGTGCTAGCATCATCTTAATTCTACAAATCCCTAGTTTAAAATTCAATGAAACCCCTCTTGAACAATAAACAACTTAATTTGGGGATTGGTAGGTTTGTTAAGCCACATGTATGATTATCTACATCAATTAATTAGACATTAGGGGAAGCTCTACCATCTTGTTTTATCTTCATACTTGAACCTTTTGTTTATGCCTTGTTTGTTATCCTTTTTCATGCTGATTTTACCTTCTATATTTTTTTACATGTTTTTTTGCCACTTAGGAGTGTTCTCATTGATACCATCCCTTGTTTCACTTACATTTCCTTTTATGCCTATCTATACTATTTTATATACTTGATACATATACCTATGCTTAACTTTCTTGCTTGATTGATCCTTTTATATCTTTTTCACCTTTTCCCATTTTCTATCCAATTTTAGTTTGGCATTTTTTCTTTCATTTTAACTAAGTCATCCACATGGTCTCACCTATCATTTTTCTTGTTATTTCATTATGATTTTATAGCTTTGTTTGTTTGTCATGATTGGACTCTTTCTTATCATTTTTTTCTTTGACTTATGCTTTAGTCTTTGACCATTATATATTTCATATTTGATCTCATATTCTTCTATCTTGATTGTTAAAGATTATGTATTGATCCTACATTGTTATATTATTCTTACTTAGAGTGTACTTTGGACTCATATTAATACATTACACTTTCAAACTCACTTATGGAGCTTATATTGACACATCATGCTTATTTAGATTGTACCTATAGGATCTATATTGATATATCTCATCTTTAGAGTTACTTATTGAACCTATATTTATATATCATGCTTTTAGAGCATCTTCTTTCTACCATTTGCAATCCTTCAAATTTATCCTTATATTACGGGAATCATACCTTCCCATATCAACTTGATCTTACCATGTTATATGTTAAAATTGTAGGCCATCATGCCTTTCCCTTTGCTAGATCTTATGATTTCATAGCTATAATATCACCATGTGTTACTTATACACGTGACATCATACCTTTTATCACACACCATATTTTTCCTACCGTATCCTCTAGGGACTTACATCCCTCCTACACCATTGTGTGCTTGTAATTTAAGATGTCTTATGGGGAGCATGTTAGAGAAATCATGCATTAGCTAATAATTAATTAATTTTTGATTGATTATTAGTCTAATTCATTTCATGCACTTAAGCTAAACTTAAGAGTGCTTTTTTATGCTAATTGAAGTGAGATTTTATAATATCATTATGTCTCATCACATAAGATGATGACACTTGCCATGATCTAATCCCTTTATCATGTAGGGTTGCTCCTATAAAGCACTCACCCTCATTGTATTATTCTCAAGATCTCCTTGAAGATTCTTGAGGTTCATTCTATAAGTTTTTCTTCTTGATGATATAGTAGATTATTGTTTGCATTTCTTTGCATGGAAGGTGTTTTTATTTGTTGTTTGATCCTATGTCTTGTGTTTATTCACAATTCTAACATAGTATCAAAGCATGGATTCAACAAACCCCTTTTCAATTATTGAGTTTTTTCTTCAACTAGGGTTATAGGGCTTCAAATCTAGATTCTCCATTATTTTTTTTGCAATTCTTGGAGTTAGGTATTTTTTTGTGTATTTTGGCGTGCAAAGGATCTCACCATTGTGTTCAAGAGGTCATTTGAAAAATTTTGACTATAAATTTTCCTATTCTTTCCATCGGGAGCTTCTAAGGAAATTCTATTAATAGAGGCTTGTTCGATCCCTGTACGACCTCTATATGAAATTTAAAAAAATAAAAAATATATATTGCAATGTTTATTATGCTAGCTACTAAGATGTGGCCTGGCTAGTGGACCATTGAACACTTAGTGGCAATGGATTAGCCATTGGCCATTAGTGACTTAAGCACCATTGAGCTGCCAAGCAATGGGGATTCCTACCATCGCTCAACTGGTGATGGCAGCCTGCGATCCCACAATACTGGTTTACAATTTCTGGGAGATCCTGATTTTTGCTAAAATCACATATTTTTATAAAATATAATGATTTAATCCTTGAAAGTTTCCATTTAAAGGATTTCAATTGAAGAGGGTTTGATCAAACCACCTTAGATCAAACCCCCTTGGATAGAACCCTACTAGTTTTAAACCATACCTATAACAGAGTCTCCTTTACTCCTATCAAAATGTTGATAAAAAACCACTTTTGATTTACCTTTTGGGGGATCAAATGAATTCATTTAAAATTTATTTTTTGTAAGTATGTAGTTCTTATTATAAGCTTCCCAAAAAGCATAATTTTAAATAAATTTAATTTAATTATTATATTTTTTTATTTCTTGTGAATGTAGGTTTTTCACTGAAAATCAAGCTCTCTATTATGCACATGTGGAAAAATAACAGATTATCAAAAAAAAATTGAAAAATATTATTGCACTAGATATTGATGTCCTTGATCCAACAAAAAAAAAAAAAGAATTTTGATACATACAAAAAAGTTATGTTTTAGCCAGTAAATCATGTCTAGATTGTAATTGGTTTGACTTTGAAACTTGATTAAGAAAAAAATTTAAATGAAATGATATGAAACCAATTCCATGCACTAGATATCGTAGTTAGGAATTTAAATTTGAAAAAAATAGAACTTTATCCTTCATAGAAATTTTTTTATGTGTTATCCAGTAATGTCACTCTTTAAAAATGGTGTTTACTGTTAAAAACTAGCTTTCAAAGGAGATGGAAAAAGAAGTGCAAATTGATTCCAAAAATTTTGAAAAAATATATATTTAGAATCTACAGACAAAATGTCACAAATCACTAGTTTGCATCATCTTCAAATTCCTCATGGTTTAGCTGCTATAGGTGCCTGAAAGTGAATATTTAGTTAAAAAAATTTAGTTCAATGTCCAATTTGGCCAAAAATTGTAAACCAGTATTGTGGGATCACCTAGCTTGCTCCTAGCCCTCTTATATATATATTTGAATTCCTCCCTAGGGTCACATGGGCGACTAGTGCCTAGCCCTTGGGGGCCTTAGTTTTTTTATTTTTTTGCAAAATAAGCATAATTGGGAAAATCAACATAACATTTTGCTCGAGTATCAAATTGGGAAAATGAGATATTGTAAAAAATTTGGTTCCGAGCACTATCCAATGGTCTTATTTTTTTTTTTTTTAAATTACTCTTGGTACATTTTTTTCCTATAAAAGTCAGATGTGTTGTTTCCACTCCCAAGCTCACAACCTTTTACTCATTTATCTGTTTTTCACAATTCCAACACCATTGGAAAGTATTTTAGAGCTCTTCATAACCATCCATGCAATTTTTCCAGATTTTTCTCTAGGTACATCTTATTCAATTTTTTGTGTTTTCACATTCTTGTGAATTACTTAGACGTTTTAGCTCTTGGAAACTTCATGTTTGCATGGGATGAGTTGTTTTAGGCGTTTCTACATGTATTTGTAGCTTTCGGTCCTATTTGGGCATTTTGAGAATCTTTTGCATGTGATTTCTCTTTTGTAGATGCATTGAGATAAAGTGCCATTTTGGTGTATGTTTTTGGGGATTTCGCATAGCTTGTTGTGCCTTTTGTACTCACACTATGATATGAAGTGTCATGGGTCCAAGTTGTGAGTGAATTTGTTTTTCCATTACACCTTTTTCAAGTGAGTGTTCCTTCAACGACAACATCAAATCATGGTGATTCTTGCCTCATGCATGTGTGCCTTGTTTGCACACCCTTTTTAGTTGCATATAATCTTTTGTGCATGTTCAGATGTTCTTTCTACATTCATTTCTTGGTGACACATAGTTTCAATGAACCTTTCTTGGCTCTCCCTTTCCACATTATGGGGGGTTTCTACTATTGGTGTTAATGCTTCCTTGCTTTCATTTTTGGAATGATCTATGTATCTAGTTCTTGTTCATATGTACTAGGTAGATGCAGAAGTTGATTACCCATGCATTTTGGTGAGATGGACCATTCACCATATAGATACTCTTACGTTCTTATTTCTAGAGGTGACCTTCTAATTTCATTTGATCAATGTTCTTTAGACTATTGGTACCTGTTCCATTTGTATCTTAGATTTCTAGATGTTTACTTTTGGTTGCATTTGATTCAAGTAGTGTCGTTGGGGCATCCATGCAAATTATATTGTCTTCTTGATCCTAATCATCATCTTTTTTAGAGGAAGTTCTTTATTTTAACACTAAATTTGTCATCATTTGACAATAGTCTACAGCTTCTCTGTACTTGTGTGATGTTCTTCATGTTCCTATTCTTTTTGGGATATTGTTTTGGAGGCTTTTCACTCCTTCATCCGCCTTTCTCTCTTTTGGAGAGGATTTTTCCCATGATGTTTTCTCCCTTTTTCTCCAATTGTGAGAGATTAGATTGTTTGGACAATGGTACCTCATCAAGCCTTTTTTTTGGGACCCATCATTCATTCTTTCTTTTTATGCATTGTATTTTTAGGGTTATTAGCTACTCTCTAAGTTCATCTTAAGGGGCGGTGTTAGAGTAATCATATAAGCTAATAATTAATTAATATTTAATTGATTATTAGTCTAATCCATTTCATGCACTTAAGCTAAACTTAGGGGTACTTTTTTATGTTAACTGAAGTGATAATTTATTAGATTATTATGTCTCATCACATGGAATGATGACACTTGTCATGATCTAATCCGTTTATTGCTCCTATAAAGCACTCACCCTCATTGTATTATTCTCAAGATCTCCTTGAAGATTCTTGAGGTTCATTCTGTAAGTTTTTCTTGTTGATGATATAGCAAATTGTTGTTTGCAACTATCTTTGTATGTGTGATAGAGCGGAAATACTTGTTAGAATATGAGCAGCAAGCAAAAGAGTGTAAATAACAACTATGAACACCCTACACCTCAAGATTAGCCTAGTTGGATTCAAAACAAAATAAAAACAACAAATAGAGTGGATTCACCTTGTCTTGAATTGATCCTTTGGTTGGCCCTTCAATCTTTGATGTTGTATGCTCCTTTAGTGGCAAGAGATGTAAGCTATGAGATAAGATGGGGATGGAAAATGAGTGAAAATGGATGCAAGCATGAGAATTTGGCTAAGGATGGCTCAAGAGAAAATTTTGCAAGAGTTTGGCTAGCATAAATAATGTCTTCCTAAAATGAGAGAAAAAAGGGGGTATTTATAGAGAATTCAAAATTCTCTAGAGAAATGGACGGTTAGGATTAAACCAACAAGGCCAAGATGTAGGGCTATGGTGAGTTGAGAACTCACAAGCCCTCACATCTTGACATGTGGCATGTGAAGTGGCTTGAAAAGGATGATGTGTATATGAGTTGGAAGGAGAGTACATGACATGGAGGTACTACATAGTACCTTGGGATTGAGAAACGATCTCTTCATAAAGGAGGTCTTTGTCTCCATGTGGGTGAAAGGACATGTGAGGAATTAAAAATTCCTCAAATATCCACATGGGGATGAGAGAAGGAATTTAAAATTCCTTGAAATGCATTGAGAGATTAAATGTGAATTAAAAATTCACATGGGGAATGAAGTGTCTTTTCCAAAAGGAGAAAGCCTTTAATAAGGTTGACTTATGACACATTCCATAAATGACATCGGGATTAGGTTGACCTAATTAAGTGATTAAGGTTGTGCAAGTACTTGATTAAACAAATTAATGACAAATTAAAGGCAAGTGGGGGATTAAGGGAAGAGTTCACATGTGACTTGATGTGACAAGTCAAAGATCACATGGGGAAGAGAAAAATGAATTTAATATTCCTTGAAAGGATAAAATGAATTAAAAATTCTTTGAGAGGTTGATTAGGCTAGTTAATGAAGGATTAGAGGAGGGTTAGGTGGCTAAGAGAGATTATAGGCCAACTTGCAAAAGTTGGAGGATGTGACATATCCTAATCAAGGATTAGACATGTGCACATCCCTAATGATGAGATTAAGAGAATAATTAGGATTAAAAAAGGGATGTGACATGTGAGGAATTAAATAAATGTCATTTGATAAAAAAAAGGATTAAAGAGCCAAGGTATTTATTTATTAATTAAATACCTTAGGGATTTGGCAGAATTAAGGATATTAATTAAATAATAGCAATATTACTTAATTAATGCAAATAAGGGGATGCTTAGACGAAAGGGGATAAATTTGGATAAAGTAAGTGTCCAAATTTAGGTGTCTATAGTATGAATGTGTTTTTGTTTGTTTTTAATCCTGCATCTCATGTTTATTCATAATTGTAACAAAGTATATGTTGCTATAGTTCCCTATATTACCACTTTTTTCTTTTCATTTTTTGAGTAACTTACCTTCCTTGATGATATCTCCAACATATATGTTCTTACTATGTTTTATAATTCTATATGTTTACATGTGTTTCAGATGATATATTCATTATTACTATTACTTCACATAATTACATGTTTACATTCCTATATTTAGAGATTACCTTTTCTTTCATGTACAATGTTTCCTTTGCTTAAATTCCTTGCATTCTTTGGATAAAACAAATCAAAAGTGGGGGATCTATTGTATTTAATGTTCTCATGTTGATTTTTTAGATAGTGACAGGTGCTACAAAGACTCACAATTGTTCCTAGAAAAATAATTCTCACATGACATTCCTTGAGATCCATGCACCTTTTCATCCTATAAATACCATGTGACACACATCATTATCATCTTCCAAGCAAGAATAACTTTCCTAACTTTACTCATTTCTATTGTTCCTATTTTCTAGATAGTTGGAAAGTTCCTATTTTGTATGTAATCTTTACATGTGAGACAAAATATAATCATTGCACACTTCTCCCTTGTTTTGTAGGATCCATGGAGAGTGCATATTTAAGGACATATTACTATTATAACTCCTTGTAATGTCCTTTAATTTATATGGACCTCTTCTCATATCCTTTGATGTTTGAGTATTTACTTTACGTACATGCTTGTGAGTGCTCCATGCTTTAAGATGCATGAACAATTAAAATTTACATGCACCTCAAAGTGGGGGAAAATGTAATGGTGAAATTAATTAAAAATAAAGCTTAATTTTTAATACATAATATAATAAGAAATTTTTTCTCTACATTTGATTCAATAGCACACGTTACATATTTATAGGATTTTCACATCCTATATTATATGAGGGTTGTTATACCTTCTATAACAACTTAATATACTATTTGTTAAAAAAATTATAATACAAAAAAGTAAACCATAACCAATTAACAAATATTTATTGTATCACACACTAAAAAACCTATGGGAATGATGTATTCCCAACACCCCCTTGTTACATCATTCTCCAAAAAGGGATAGGTGGACTAACTAAACTCAATGGACATGTTTAGCAATTCACCAAAAACGTAAGGTAAGATTAGGGACATACATATCTACTCATGAAAATAATAGTGGAATTCATCACACTATGCTTCTTTAGTAGGAATAAACATAATAATTTCTATCGAAGGATAGGGGGTTGATGCAAGAAGTTGGGTCCACAAAAAGCTCAAAAAGTGGAAGTGTTTTTCCTGTTTTTCAAAATTTGTCACACTTGGATTAAAAATTTGAAGCACTTACACATTGAATCTTAAAAAAGTCAATAATATGAAATTTAGTATTTTGAATCTAGTTTTCAAATATGTAATTTATTCTAATACCCAGATGATACAAATCAATTTTTAATAGGCATGTATAAAAACCACTTTTTAAAAGTCACTTTTTTTACCATACCATGCACATATATGGACAACATAATTTGACCTAAATAAAAGTATTTTTCTAATTCCTTTTGGGGAGAGATATGTAACAACCTGAAGATTGATGAGGATATTCTTTTGTAATTTTTTTTTAATATATATTTTTAGTGATTTTTATTGGCCCTGATTGTTTTTAAAAATCAATGTGTACGAACACCATAATTTGACCTAAACTAATCATTTTTTGATTTTTTTCATTGTGTAGAGAATTCTCTGAATATTGATGTCATGTAATTTTTTTTTGCAACAAATGTCTATGGATTGGAAAAAGTAAGTATATCAATTCAATTTTATAGAGGTTTAACATGCATGATTGCATACTATTTTGTGTGCATGTTACAATGGGAAAAAATTTCTATTATATATTATCCTACATCCCCTTCAGATGGAAGATGAGAAGAGTTTCTTACTAGAGTGTATTTGGAAGATTAATGTATACTATGATCTATACTAGACCAAACATTTCCGAAGTAGTGAGAGTACTCAATAGATATATGTCTAATATAGGTAGTATTTATTGTGGCAATTAAAATAGCCTTCAAATGTTTATGGTGAACCTCAATAATTCCTTGCACGTTTTCATGGTATAGGAAACAAGATTTCCTTGAATATTTATGTTTATGTTGATTTAGACTATGCAAGTGATGTCAATAACAAAATATCCACTCATGCATACATTTTTATTCTATTTGGTGATGATATAAGTTGGATGAGTAAGTGATAGGTTGTAGCTATTTTTCCCACTATAGAGGTAGAGTATATGGTAGAAAATCATACTTGTAAATAAGACATTTGAATTCAGTTAAGAGATTGTGTTTAGACATTAGGTTAAAATAAGGTACAATTACAATTTATTGTAGTAGTCAGAGTATGATCTACCTAATAAAGAACCTAACCTTTTATGCCAGGACCAAATATAGATGTTCATTATCATTTTTTGAGAGACATGGTTAAGGATGACATGGTGAATATTATATATGCAAAGACCAAATTCATGAGCATAGAGAAGTTTACGTGGTGTTCAAAGTCTATGGACCTCTTGGATCCTAGTGGTCGATTCTATAATGCTATGTTATCCCTAACTCTTGCAATGTATTGAACAAGTGGGGGAATGTTGGGAATATATATTAAAGTGGTTAGATAAATACATTTAAATATTTCATCTTAGAAATAAATATTGTAACTTTTTTTTATTAGTTTCAACCAACCTTCACCTATATTTTAATCTATAAATACCTCTTTTAATTTAATGTCCATTTAAATATATTTTAGTGAATGTTAGATTATAAAAAAACAAACCTTATATATTTATCCTAATAAAATATATTATAATTAAATAAATAATAAATAAATTTGTAATTAAATTGAATATTAGATCTTATTGTCAATAGAGATAAAATTTACATACCCTTAATTTTTTCACGAATCTTACACCACTTTAAATTTATATTATAAGTACATAGTGCTAAGACATAATTATGATCAACTTAATATACTCACTAACCTCATATTTTATTTATCACTAATAAATATCACTTTATCTTTGCTCAAGTCAATATTTTCTCTCAAATTAACACTTTCTTTACTTAGGTCAAGGCCTCCCTTGTAACCTTGCTTCTCTCAATTAAAAATTAAAATAATCTAGTTAAAGCAGTAACCCTACAAATAAATTATATGGGATGTGGGTCTTATTGGTGACTAGAGTTGTAGGTCCCAACTCCCTAGAGCTTGATCTCAATCCAAGCACTAGGGGTGTCAAACAATTCATGATGTCTATAACATTCATGATATCCTTGAAGACTCTTAAGGTTCATTATGTTAGTATTTTCTTGTTGAGGATATAGAAAATCATTATCTGCAACTCTCTTTGTGTGGGAGGTGTTTGTGTTCATTGTTTGATCCCACGTCTCGTGTTTATTCATAATTCTAACATGGTATCAAAGCATGGATTCAACAAACTCCATTTTTGAGTTTTTTTCTCAACTAGAGTTATAGGAGCAAATCTGGAAACTTCATTATTTTTTTTGCAATTTTTGGAGTTGGGCAAATTTTTAGTCCACGAATGTACTATATGACACTTCTTTTTTAAATTATTATTATTTTTAAAAGCCTTATGCCCTAGGATCACATGGGTGACCAACACCCCACCCCTGGGGGGCTTTGTTTTATTTTTTTTACAATTTTAGCAAGATTGGGAAAATCGTGATCTTTTCGCTCAATTACCAAAATTAGAAAAATGAGATATCATCAAAAAGTTGGTTCCGAGCACTATCCAATGGTGCTAGTTTTTTCTGAAATTTTACTTTTGGTACATTTTATCACCTATCAAAGTTAGATGTGTTGTTTTCACTCTCGAGCTCACAAATTTTGACTCGTTTCTCTATATTTTTGTGATTCAAATAGTGTTAAAAAGGTATTTCAAAGATCTTCACATATGTTAATGCAAATTTTCTAGACTTTTCTCTAGGTACATTTTACATTTTTTGTGTTTTCATATTTTTATGAATTACTTGGATGTTTTAGCTCTTGGAAACTTTATGTTTATGTGGGATAACATTTTTTAGGTTGTTCTACATGTATTTCCAACATTCTGTCCTATTTGGGCATTTTGAGTATATGTTGCATGCAATTTATCTTTTATAAACACACAAAGAGAGTTATAAAGTGTCATGGGTGGGTTGCGAGTGCCTTTATTTTTCCATCACACCTTCCTAGTGATTCTTTCTTCATGCATGTGTGCCTTGTTTGTACACCATTTTTATTTTGTAGGTAATTTCATGTGCACATTAAATTATTCTTTGTTCTCCTACATGCACTTCTTGGTGACACAATTTCAATGGACCTGCCATGGTTTTCCCTTTTCACATTATGGGGGGTTTCTATTATTGGTGTTAATGCTTCCTTGGTTTCATTTTTTGGAGTGATCTATGTATCTAGTTCTTGTTCTTTTGTACTAGGAGGATGCAGCGATTGGTTACCCATGAATTTCAGTGAGATGGAGCATTTACCAATATGGACACTCTTGCATTCCTATTTCTAGAGGTGACCTAATTTCACTTGATTAGTGTTCTTCAGGGTATTGGTACCCATGCCATTTGTATCTTTGAGTTCCAAATGTTTTCCTTTGTTTTCCATTTGATTCAAGTTGTGTCATTGAGGGAACACATGCAAATTATTGTCTTCTTGATCCTAATCATTATCTATTTTAGAGGAGGTTCTTGCTTTCAACACTATATCAGTCATCATTTGTCCATTATCTATAACTTCTTCATTCTTGTGTGATGCTCTTCATGTTCCTATTCTTTTTGGGACACTATTTTGGAGGCTTCTTAGTCCTTCATTCACATTTCTCTCTTTTGGAGAGGAGTTTTTCCCACGAGGTTTTCTCATTTTTTCTCTAGTTGTGAGAAATTAGATTGTTTGTGCATGGGTATCTCATTAGGCCTTGTTTGTCGAGACCCATCATGCATTCTTTTATTTTTTATGCATTCACTTTTTAGGGTTTTTAGCTACTCCCTAAGTTCATCTTAAGGGGGGTGTTAGAGTAATCATGCATTAGCTAATAATTATTTAATATTTAATTGATTATTAGGCTAATTTATTCTCATGCACTTAAGCTAAACTTAGGAGTATTTTTTTCTATTAACTAGAGTGAGCTTTCATTAGATCATTTTGTCTCATCACATAGGATGTTAACACTTGTCATGATCTAATCCCTTTATCATTTATGGTTGCTCCTATAAAGCACTCACCCTTATTGTATCATCTCTCAATCTCCTTGAAGACTCTTGAGGTTCATTCTATTAGTATTTTCTTGTTGAGGATATAGCAAATCATTATTTGCAACTCTCTTTGTGTGGAAGATGTTCTTGTTCGTTGTTTGATCGCATGTCTCATGTTTATTTAGAATTATAACAATTTGGAGGAAAGGCATGTTAGGATGAGTAATTCTAAAATTTTAAAATTGAAGGGAAAAGAGGGCTTTGGAAGAAATGTGTGTTATATGTTGAGATGAGCAAGTTTGAAATCTCAAAATTGAAGGGAAAAGGGGGTTTTGGAAGAAAGGCATGATGGGATGTTGTGATGAGGAAGTTCAAAATCTTGAAATGCAAGGAAAAGAGGGGTTCAAAGGAAAGGCATGTTACAATGAGCAATTTCAAAAATCCCAAATAGAAGGAAATGGAGAAAATGGACTTAGGGGAATAGGGGAAAGGTGGGTTCAAAGGAAAGGCATGCTAATATACTAGGATGAGAAAGTAAAAAATCCCAAAATAGCCCAATATCACTTAGGGAAGGGCCATTTTACAAGGCATTAACCATACAAGTACCCTAAAACAAATTTTATTGAGGATTTTAAGAATAAAACAATTTGAATGAGCATCCTTAGACTATTAAACACATGAGACCCAATTGAGGATTTCTTACATTGGTTATCAACATTGGGTGAATAGGGTTAGATGCATAAAATGCAAGTATTTTATAGAGAAAAGAGACACATTAAATTAAGATGCCAACATGTCATATGAACAAACCTCATAGTTTCATAAGTAGGGCCCCAATAAGATCCCCCCATTAATTTTTCTAAATTAAAAAAAAATCACTCTCTCCAAAATGGCTAAGGGAATACAAATGTCTTTATATTGGTAAAATACTAAAAGAAAATACAAAATAATTCCTACTTATCCTTAATTTAATCTATATTCAAATGCTATAAACTTAATGCGATTAGAGCTAGAATACTTTGCATTTTTTGAACTGCTTGAGGTATTCTAAAGCCTCTTTTTAGATCCTCCTTGCCTTATATTTTCATGTACCTTATTAAATTACATTATGAAACACCAAATTAAATACAAAATTTTGAAACCTCAAAAATCTAAATTGTAAACTTTCCAAATACAATAAAATTCTATGAAATTTCTTTAACTCCCCTAATTTTTTAGATTTCTAGAAAAGATTATTTTTGATGTAAGCATAATTCAAGCCACTAAATGTAAGTTGTTTAGGGCATAAATGACACAAGGTAATTAAAAGATCATAAACTAGAGGACATAGACAATCTAGACTAAGATATAGTATTTAAAAACATGCATAGGTGTTTATGTTGTTGAAATAGATAGTAGACTATCTTACTGTTTGACCATCTTTCCTCCTTTGTAAACATGGGCATTACATTCTTGCAAAAAATGAACAAAAAATTCTTAATTTTCATGTCAAAAAAATGTACCACAGATTCCTTTTCCCTCCTTTACAACTCCTAATGAATTTTTCTTCCCTTCTCTATGAAATGAGAATTGTTGTGCAATTTTTGTTTACAAAACATGGAAAACCACAACAACATTACATAATTGCAAAAACCCACAAAAAAAAAAACAAAAAATCACTTGTTTTCATATAAAAAAATACACTAAAAATTCTTCTTGCCTCCTTTACAACTCGTAACGAATTTCCCTTCCCTCCTATGCATAACAGTGAGTGCTTTACAAGTTTTATTTGTTGAATTTGGGCTCAATATATGGAAAATGTTGAAGACATAAAACCATAATAAGCTACTTTGTTTAATTAGTGAGACCCTATCATGTCAAAAGTCATGTTGTATTATAATGTTGTGTTATAGTATATTATGGTATGTTGTTAAAAGTCATGTTGAATTATGATGCAATATCATAGATAAACTTTCTCCATGCCTCAAAAATATTATTTTATCTATGAGATTTATTTCTACACCACTTGAGATTGACATTGTTCAATCCAAGGCACATGGGCATGAACTCAAATTTCAAGTTTTCAAATTCAAACTTCATGTTTATTTCTACTTGTCATTATAAGTTGATCTTGTACACATTTGTGTGACATGTTGCTATGCATCGTATTTAAAGATATTCAATGTGCCATTAATTCATGTGTTGGATTTGAGAACAAAAGGAAAATCTAGAGCACACTTCAATTTTCTAAATGACAAAAGAATTGCATCTGCCTATAAGCCATATGTATATTGATGAATGCTAATCTTTGATATTCCTCATCGTTCATAATTTGACTTGTCAATCAGGGTGACTTAAGAGACCATGACCATTTATCGAATTGACAATCTCCCAAATACCACTTTGACATTTTCAACTATTGAAAAGATGAAGACAAGAATTCATAAGATTGAACTCTTTTGTTACAAATCAACTTTACATATCTAAAAAACAAGATCGACCCACAAAGATTTTTAAACTATATAAATTAACATATTTCATTAAAGCAAATAATAAATGAATTCTACACAACATCAATAATTCAATGCCATGTATTTTAAAAATCATTAGTTGATTTCCACATTTTTATTTTAATAAGCCTTGTATACGGTTAGGTAGGTGTAAAGTCAAAACATGCATGGGCCAACATGACATTTTCCATGGGCCCACATGGCTTTTTCCAGCTCATTGCCGAGTCGTGGCATAAATATGTCGTACGCCAATAATTCCACTGACATAAAGTGGGGGAAACGGTGGGCGCACTCTACGTCTCAGTTTTCCGCATATTTGGAATTCCCAAAATGATCATTTTTGTTCCCTTCGTTACACGTCACCACACCCATTTCATTCCTATCCACTCCATTTACTTTCTCCCACATTTATTTTATTTTCACTACCAACCAGTAGGAAAATGTTCATAGGTGGATTAACTCTACATTTTATGTGTAACATCCACAACTTATTTATTTATATTTTTGATCATTTATCTTTTCATATACACACATATATACACACATATTTAAGTACTTAACTCCCATCTTATTAGTGGATAGGTTACACATAGTATGAGATTTAAGTCTGAAACAAGTCTCACACCTACAAACCACCGAGTCGTGAAAAACAAGTTTTAGTTGTCGTTTAATGGTAAAACATCTGTTGTTTAATGATAAAAACCTCTACAATATCATATAAAAGCCTCCAAATTTTCACTTATCAAATAAATATTGATTTTCCAATTTGATGAGAACATTTTATTTCCATTTCCAGTATTTTTTGTCGATTTGATTAATTTTTTATTTTTTATTTTTTTTACATTGTTTTATATTTTAAATTTGCATGCAAATATTTCAAAATTAGATAATAAGTAATTTTTTTAGGAAAAAATCTAGATTTGTCTAAATTTATTTCATTCTATTATTTAGCAGGTACCAGCGTCACCGGTCACATGAAAAAAGTTTACAAGATGCACTGCAGTTTATAAGGGGACAGATACCCGATTGATTCCTGCAATCTAAAAATAAAATAAATTATTAATTGTTTAATCTAGCCACATGAAATTAGAATTTGGAGCACATGACATCCATACACACTCATGCACAAAAACGTACTCTCTGACATATTAGCATACATATAATTTTCTATCGATGTAATCATTGCACCTCCTTTAGGTGCAAGTGCTAGTTTTTAGATATGAATGAAAGTCTAAAGTTTTGTCTCACTTTCACACAACTTAATAGTTTGATTGAAACTATCTCAAGTTAAAATTTTTGAAGAGAAATAATTTTACTTGAAAAAACTTGTATTTACATGGCTTCTTTACATGGTTGTTGAAGTTTTGTGTGATACTTTTTTCAATCAAAACGATATCACTTAAATTTATTTTTATATTATAAATTCATAATTTCATTGCATTACATAGTTTTGGTCTAACTTATTTTGATCAAACAAATTTTAGGAGAAAAACAATTTCATACAAAAGTTTTTGTTTGAAACTGTACTACTTGTGGTAGTACCTCTTCTTTTTTACAATTTTTTTGAAATCCTAACTTTGACCCATCTTTTCTTGGATTACAAGCATCTCCTAGAAAATTTCAAAAATACTCTTTGATAGATCATGAATCCTAATTTTGAATTTCTTTTAATAATGTACAAGTAGGTCTTTATAATTAAACATAAGGTTTATTAGAAATTAAAAAATTATACTAATATTTGTTTTAAAAATTAAGAAAAATACAATGCACTAGAGAAGAGAACCATTTTTAAAAGGATAAATAATATTTTTATTTAGGATGAATACTTAAGACAAAAAATATTTGAAGTGAAGTGAAGTAAACAAAATCACAATCTATAATGAATACTCTAGAAGGGTGCAAACCCAACCACCAAGGAGGAACAATCACAAATTTTGTTGCTAATAGGTAAAATAATGAGATTGAAGGCAATGGCCAAGCAAGTTGGAGGACAATCTAGGGTTGAAGTAATGATAAACAAAGGCATTTTAGAAGAAGACTAGGAAATGATGCCAAACAATGAATAAGGGCTAATAGAATCAACATTCAAGCTAGACAATAATGAAAGTGGATCAAATAGGAAAGATAAGAACAATAAGATAGACAAGGACATCAATGTTACCCTGGAGAAAAGGTTGTAGTTAATAAGTAAGTTGCCAACTATGTGGGAGAAGAAAAGTACAAAAAATGGGTAGAAGAGCCACTCAATTAGGAACCCAGTAAAACCTTAAACTTCCTACTTCCTAATGATGTTATGGGTTTTATTACTAAATGCCAAACTTAAATTACTGTTTTATTGTTTCTAAGAAGCATACATACTAAAACATAATTTTATAAATGGGCTAAATTGAACTAGTAAAATAAGGACATTGGAAAATTGAATTTTTAAGAGGTATAAGAAAAGGGAACATATCTTGTATGTTCAAGTCAATTGATCATTCCCAAGTGATGTTGCAGTATGGGACATGAGTGACTTATGTGCAATTTTATTATCTTTAGGCTTGAAACTTTGATTTCCATCCTAAAAGTTCTTCTCGCTCTCTCTAGACCCATGTGGATAGAACTTCCCTACTTAACTAATTCTAGCTTTTAAACAATCCCTAAGGCACGTTATGGCTCAGATTGGTAGAGTAATATAGTACAAACACAACTTTGGTAGATCAATATAGTACAAACACAACTTTGGGAAATTTTATTATTTTGAATAAGTATTGTCAAAGAATATTTATCTAATTGGCCTTGGGAGAATATTAATTTGATGGTTCCTAAGTTCAAATTGGATTAAAATTTAATCTATTTGAAAAACCTCACCTCATTTTTTTATAGAAAAAAACCACTTGTTATAAGATTTTCCTTTTAGGAACAAAAGATTCACTCAACCATCTTCATCCTCTACTCCAATCAACCATCATATTCAACCCCCACTTAGCCTCCTTCTACCTATAAGATTTCCTATTAACCTCATGCACTTTCTAATTCATCATCTTATTCTTTTTCTCCTATCAACAATCATATCCAAGTTCCCACTCATACTCCTCCTCCCCATTAGGTCTCCTCTTAACCTCCTTTAATTTCCAATTAATCCCATTCTTCCTCTACCCACAAAATTCCACCTAATACACCATCCATTTTTTCTCCCTTATAAGTATGTGGTCATGAAAGACAAATGGATAATGATTGGGAAGTATCATCATAACTTCCATTATCCATATTAGGATCCATCCAATTCTCCTTCCCATATCCCTCTATATCCTTTTATCTGAGCATTTTTCTCCCTTCCACCAAATTCATGTCAGATTAACGCCCCCCTTTATAGCTTCTAAAGACTAAAAGAGCAATGAACAACTATTAGTCTTGCTAATAGTTTGTGTTACTATAAGAGGATGATATTATGATCTCTTTTTCATCATGAATGCATTATGCTTTATTAGAATTTAAAAGGATCAAACTCTCTCATCAAAAATTAAATGTTAAAAAAGGTAGTTATGAAATGGGAACCAAATATTTTACTCTTACAAGAAGTTATACTAACTTGAATATGTCCCTATTTAATGTTTGGAGAGATATTTTTCGACATTCATCTCATAGGGACAAAAGAAGATTTTTTATATAGATTTTTCCTAAGGTTTTGAAATGTCATTGATAAGGAGGACGGTCCCTCACATAGTTGTGTTTGGGCCCATACTTTTATCAATAAATAACACATTTGTTTTTGCTTTGTATATGCATGTTATGATTTTAAACAATAGATTACGCTTTGGGAATGGATGTCTAAATATCTTAATAATATTGATTGGATTTTAGGTGGATATTTTAATATGGTGGAACATCATAAGTATTGTATCTAATTTAATCATAATAAAGTAAGAAATGAAGAATTTGATAATTGGTTGTATTGTCTAACTTCTTGCCTATGGGTGAACCCATTCATGATAAGTTATTTAGTAATGCTAATAGTTGGTTACATGGTCTAAGTATAGACTAGGAGGTAATGAGAAATTAATCAAGTTGGATAGATTTTATATATCTCCTAATCTATCATTGGTCCATGATTTTTCTAGTACTTATGTCCAAGTAGACTACTCTAATACTATTTTGGATCATTTTTCTTTTGTATTATCCCCCTCTCATAGAAGTATAAAATTATTTCTCCACTCCTTTATGAACTCAAATTTTCACTTGTTAGCCAATAGTGGTAAGGTATGATGGTTAAGTTGTTATGGTGTTGTTCTTGCCATCAAGGTTCAAACCCCACTAGGGTGTAATTGTTGAATGTTTAAATTGGGGATGAGGTTCCCCATTTGTGACCTCACCGGTTCATAGCTTCGAGTCAAAAGCGTTTACCCCTTAATAAAAAAAAATCACTTAAAAAATCCTAATTGTATAGCTACATTAATGGGAATTTGGAACTACCCAAGCCACAATAAGGGGACTTATAGATAGAGTGATGGTGCTCTGCAATTTTTATAATTTACTAATTTCATATGCTCATTTGACAAATGAATGGATAGACAATGTAAACATAGAGAAAAATACCACTACGGGAAATTGGAGCATTCTAGAAATAACTCAATGTTGATCCAAGTAACACTAAGGTTTAAGCTTCTATTACTACTACCAAGGTGCAACTACACAAACTTAATAATTACAGTGGACAAGACTGTGCTAAAATAAGAGCTAGATTACAATAGACCAAAGAGGCTAATAGAGGCTCCAAATATTTTTTACTATTTAAAATACAACCACAAGAAGGAGAATATATGTGCCATAATAGATGAGATTGGTTCCTTACATATGAAATCTTATGAGATAAGTATCTTTTTCTAAAAAATTTATGATATTTTTTTATGGAGAATATCATCATTGGAAGGATATTTGACAAAATTTGGAGATTGTTAAAGAATTTATCCCTACCAAAATTGATCTTAGGTAAAACCAGTTCTTCAAAGAAAATTCTCTACTTGGAGGAAATAAAACATGTTATTTCTTTGACATCTAAAAAATGCTAGGCACTAATAGGATTATAATAGAATTTTATCAAGCTATGTGGCATCATATTAAGGATGATTTCTTCTCTTCTATACTTGGAATCCTTTAAGAAATTATCATTACCTGGCCTAATATCAACATAGGCTTAATCAAACTTCTACCTAAAGGAAAAAATTAAGACACCTTGTCTAGTTGGTGACCTATTAGATTATTAAACACCTATTACAAAATCACTACGAAAGGTTTGATTATTCAGATCAAACCCATAGTGCAAGGTATAGTAAGAGATGAACAATTAGGGTTTCTTGGAGTTAGATACATTCTTGATAACTTAATTTTGGCATGGAAAGCTAGTAAATGGGCCCAACAATCAAGTCAAAATACATGGCTAGTTAAATTAGACTTGATAAATCCTATGAAAAAGTATGCCAAAGCTTTATTCTCAATATGCTACTATTGCTAGGTTTTGGGCCCAAAAATCAAGAAGGTATCTAAATGTTATTTAAATATGTCAATGCTTAGGTAGTTATTAATAATTGTATGATTAATCTATTTCCATTATAATGCTCCACCAAACACTGATGTTTGTTATTGTCATTTCTATATGTGCTTACAAAAAATGCATTGGGTTATTTGTTACTAAAACACCAACTAGATGAAGCTCATCTCAGGAATATATATTCCTCAAAATAATGTATTTATTAGATGGGTGCTACCATAGTAGCATGTCCCACTTGTGGGACATCTTAATTTTTTTTTCTAAAACCATATTTTTTAAAGAAAAACTATTGATTTAAGCCTTGAGGGGTTCCATCTAAAGGAGTTTAATTACAAGGGATTAGACCAAACCACTTTAAATAAAATCCCCTTGGATGAAACCCCCTAGTATTAAATCAACCCTTAATGAAATCTCCTCCACACCTACCAAAATACTACAAAAAACCAAATTTGCTTCACCTTTTGGAGAATCAAATGAAATAATTTTGAAAATTTTATTCTGTAAATATGTAGTGCTTAATATAAGATTTATAAAAAGTACAATTTTTAATATATTTAATTTGATTATTATTTTTATTTTCTATTTCTAGTGAATTATGTAGTTTTTTCTTTGAACATCAAGGTCCTTGTTCCAAACACATGAAAAAATAAAAAACAAAGATTTTTTTCTAAAAATTATCAATGCAATAGGTATTGATATCCTAATTTCAAGAAAAAAATAATTTAGATATATACAAAAAAGTTATGCATTATAGAATAAACTTATATCTAAATTATAATTAATCTCACTTCAAAATTAATTAAGAAAATATGGAGTAAAAAATCATGAAAAAATATCTATGTACTATATATTGATATTAGCAGTCCATTTTTAAAAATTTATAATTTTATCCTTTTTGGGAAAAAAATTATGCAATATGGAATAAGTGTCACTTTTTAAAAATCTTGTTAACTATACAAAATAATTTATTAAAACTTACGTAAAAAATCATCTTCTATACTTAAAAAAATACATTTAGAATCTACACATAAAATCTCAAAAATTACTATTTCACATTGTCTTCAAATTTTTAATGGTTTAGTTGTTACAGGGGATAAAATGTAGAAATTGATTAAAAATATTGATTTCAATGTCCCACTTTGACTGAAAAGTGGGACACACCACAATGGGATCACCTAGCTCTCATTTTGTTGAGGATAGTATGTTATTTCTGTAGAATTCAAAAGAACTTAATAACACCTTTGACATGCTAGAATTGTATTTTCTATCTCAAGATCTTAATCAAATCACCACAAAACTACTTAACATCATTGGCATGCTAGACTTCTATTGTTCTATCTCAAGATCTTAATTAGTCCACTATAAAACTAACTTTTTGATGTTTCAAACTAGCCCTATCTCTTAGTGGATTCCTAAAGAATGGAAATGAATTAAACATGGGAAATAAATAAGTATCTTGTTATACCTTTTGGTGTGAGAGTTTTCCTTTCTGACATGTGCAATTGGTTCCTCAACAGACTAAATAACAAACTATTTAATTGGAACAACACGTTTCTTTCTTTGGTAGGAAAAGTTAGAGCTTCTTAACACACGCGTATTACTCATATTACTAGATGTCTTCCAACAATGGTTGTGCAAATTTGAATAAACACATTCAATATTTTCTTTGGACCGAATTGGATGGTAATACTAATTTTAAAGCTACATCTTTGGGATCATTTCATTTACCCAAATTTTTAAGAAGGATTATGATTTATAATCCAAAGACTCAAGGGTCATGCTTAGCTACTAAATGGATAATTAGAGCTATTATATATAAGAACCATACAATTTTTGGGTATGATATATGATCTATCTAGCATTTGCATAGGAAAATGGTACCCTGTGAATTGGTTGGATAAGATCCTTCTTGCTCTATTATTCCCCCTTATAATATATTTGGAAGGCATGACAACATGTTTTATCATTTCTTAAAGTGAAAGGAATCTTCCTTACAACATGGTTTTATTTTTACCCCCTTTTCTATTTGGTGGAATAATTGTATATAATATCAAGGTTAGCTTCTTTCTATTAGCTTTTCTAGGAAAGATTTTTTTATTTATTTTTTGTTGAAAAAGTGGTTTGTCAAATTGGTGATATTTTTGAGATTTCACTATTTTGAACTGGTTTCCCTAGAAATGAGATCACTATATTTGAGAGCTTGAGACAAAATTAGAGAAGTGGGGTCACTATGTCTGAGAGCTTGAGATAAAATCACAATATCAAATTTGTCATTTTCAAATCTATCACCCATCTAAATCCACAATGTTGTTCAAATATGTAATTTTGTTTAGAGAAAAAATTGACCTTCAATACTTGCATAAAGTATTCGTTTTGGTGCTATTGGATGTAAGAAAAATTTCAAGAGTGTTTAATAAGCAACACATTAGAACAACTATGCTAGGGTTAAAGTTTGGGACCTCCTGAAACCTTAATAAAAATCGAAAACTTAATAAAAAATAAAACAATAGAATAATCAATAAAAATATAATCTAAATAATGATGTGGATAGAAAAGATCAATACACCGAACTTACAAAAATCTTAAAAACATTATAAATAATATCTTATGATTATTAAATGACTTAAGAATAATTCTATTAATTATACGCCTAAACACATAACCCAAAATCTTATATATATATACTTCTGAGCATGAAAATATATCTATACACAGGATTACCCAATATAAATATAGTCCAATGTACCTCTAAAAACCAGAGAAAAAGATGCATCATCAAAATCACTCTTTAAACCCACCATATTTGTGAAGAATTGAGCCTCTTACACATTACCTCAGAGACCATCATTGATATGGCCACTTTCTCATACATCTCGGCTTAGTTTTTCCACGTTCTCATACATCTCGGCTTAGTTTTTCCACATTCTCATACATCTCACGGCTTAGTTTTTCCACATTTCCACATTCTCATACATCTCGGCTTAGTTTTTCCACGTTCTCATACATCTCGGCTTAGTTTTCTCAGCTTAGTTTTGATGGGCCCAAGACAGTTTTCTCTGAAGTGCTTTACCGTATGGTACAAATAAAAGTATCCTTATTCCACACCAATTTGACCTTTCTTCAGATGATAGACAGTAGCCTAATATTTTTTATTCCTTTCGTTCTTATCTATTCCACCAAACTTATACCGAGCTCGGCAATCGATCGCTTTCATGGTGCTCTTTTGTCTTCTTCAATTATATCCACTTTCACACGCATACTTTTATGTGCAACCTTATCTAGAAGTCCCCGTTGAATTTGGCAGTCAATAATTGGGCCATCTATAATACGCTGCAAGTTTGATGATGTTGGGCCATCCCCAACATTGCAGAGATAAGGCCTTCCATGAGTATTTAATGAATGAATGAGGATTTTATTATAAAGTTACTTGGAAGTCCTTTTAGCCCAATGTGTCTGTGTGAGTCATCAAATAGTTTTATCTTTATATAGTTTTTAGATTATGGGAGTCTGGTTTTGGTTGTATGCAGAAGTTTGTTTCTGTGGGTGTTTGGTTTTAGAAAAGAAGAAGAGATTTGATTTATGAGGGTGCCTTGTTTCAGACTATTTCGGAAGATTATTTATGTGGGTGTCTGGTTTTAGAGTATATGGCAATATTTTGTGCGGGGTTGTCTAGTTTTAGAATAGAATCCCTATTATTTGTTGATTATTTTGATTTCAGATTTCAGGTAGTGGGTTATCACTTCCGATAAGTGCAAAATTGTGATAATACCATTGTATACCTCTGTGAAATTGAATCCGTACCAAAAAATCTATCACAATCTTTTGGGAACTGAATTGGGTCTGGGCCAGGCACTTAAACATTTTTAATTATTGGATTTCATTTTCTGTTTCATTTATAGCTAGATATGGAGTTGCAGAGTTGTATTGCAGTCAGATCAGGACCAGGGCTAGAAAGAAACATGAAGATTGAATTTCAGAACAAGGTTTCGGTGAAAATGGACCTGAAACTGGAATTCCAGGGCTCCAGCTCAGGGCCCTCATTAGATTCATCAGTGTGGGGAGAGCTTCCAGAGGATTTAACATTGATTCTGCTTGCCCATCTGCCCCTGCAAAGCCTTGTTCGATTTCACACAGTCTCCAAGAAATGGAGCAGCATGTTGTCTAGCCCTTACTTTATGAACCTGTGGAATGATGCACGTTGGCCTCAGCCATGGCTGCTTATGTGTACACCCAAACCAGAAATTCCCTGCCTCATGTATTCCTTTGCCACCAATACATGGCAGAACCTGTCTCTGTCTTTTTTACCGGAGGCCAAGTATGGCATAAATTGCAGTAGCTCTGCACGGGGTCTGCTGTTAGTGGAAGTCCCCAATTTTTCTTTTTCTCTTAATTCTGCATTGCTCTATGTATGTAATCCTCTGACAAAATCGTGTACAGAAATCCCCATCAATACTTCTATAACTGCCGTTATGGCGAAGGGCATGACAGAGTCTGAAAATGGGGGGTACTCTGTTTTGGCTTTGGGGAAAACCAGGGAAAATTTATGTGTTGTAGAGGTATATGAGTCCTCTAAAAAGTCATGGAGGATTGCAGGGACCCTCCCTGACGAGTTTTGCATTAAGAATCAGGACATAACTTTCTGTAACGGTTTTCTGTTTTGTCTCACAGTGAAGCCCTGTGGGGTCATGGTTTTTGATATCCAACATGGGTTTTGGAATATAGTGGCAATGCCTCTGCATGGGGATGTTGTGAACGGTGTGAGGCCTACGTTGGTGACCTGTGGATCCAAGGTCTTTCTGGTGGAGGGCATTGAGAAAGAGTATACTGTAAGGCGTATCATCATATCTGAAATTCAGATGGATGGGAAACTCACTTCCTCAGCTACTTCAACAGAAATAACAATGAGAACAGCAGCAGCAACAACAACATCAACATGGAAGGAGATTGCTAGAATGCCGGAGATGTTTCTTATGGACTTCTTCAAGACTTCTTGTTCAATATGGTTTGAGTGTGTTGGAGTTGGAGATTGTTTATGTTTCAGAGCCCATGGAAATGTAGAAGTAGTTGTTTATAATGTCAAAAAGTCCACTTGGATTTGGCTTCCAAAGTGTGATGACAGATACAAAGGTCATAAGCATATGTTTATGAGAAGCTTGGCCTTTCGACCATAGAGTCACTGATCTATGGATATAGAAGAATATTAGGTTTTTCTTTTGACCTCTTAAATTTTACTTTGATGGTCATCCTGTTAGTTATATGCAAATCTACAATCCTAAAGCAATTTAATGTTTTGGTATTGGTCATCAAACATTGTAACCCCTTTTAAATGAGCTATTCCTGCAATCTTATTCAGTTGTTGCTGATGGATCATTGAGGGTGATCTTACATACAGAGTCTTTCTAAAACTTTTCAGTCCAATTTCATGTACTCTGAAAATCTTACATACAGAGTCTTTCTCAAACTTTTCAATTCAATTTCATGTACTGTGAAAATCTTACATTACTGTAGTGTCCCTCAGTAAGAGACGATAAAACAAACTATTCCAAACAGTGAAATCTGTATTTAGTGTTATTAAAAATATTTTGGAAGCAGTCTAATGGATGTGCTCCAGTGGGGCAGCATTATAACTTTCTGTTTCAAAGTATAGTTCCATTTGGTGTTGCGACTGTTCAATACACGTGCAAGTCTCTTTCAAACTTTGAAAAGTTGAGCTCCATAAACAAGTTCCACTCAGTCTTTGGCATCTGCGTTGAAAGTTTAATTACCATAAGAATTTGCAACAGTAAGAAACATGGTAAATTATATAAGGAAATTTGTAAATAGTTTCACTTAGAAGTTGTAAATTATTTTAAAATAGTAGGAAGGAGAGATCTGTAGAATTCAGATTTGTGATTTGTTTTTCAAAAAACATAAAATTTTCATCAACTAACTAATTAAGAAGTAGAGTGACTAATTATAATCAAGATTATAATTTTATAATTTTATAATTTAAATAAATAACTTGATAATTATATCTATTTTATTTAGGATAGAAAGTGTAATAGAGTACTGAGTAAAATAATAACAATCAAGTGAGATCTATTGATGAAAATGACATATTACCTAACTAATTTCATATTGGGTTTAATTCACACTACATACATAATTTTATTTAGGTCTTTTATGTTTTGTGTTTTATGATTCATATCATAGGATCAAGATATTTGTTATGTTTTTAGTGTCCTAGGATTTCATCCTTGTTTTTATAACAAAGGTTTCTTCATTGCATATTGTATCAATTTTATTTTTGCGTCTAATTAATTGTTTGGCTTCATAGCATTTTCATTCCATCTCTCTTGTGTGAAAGGTTGTTTTGGTTATAGGTGATCCTTGACTCCTGCAAGGTTGATCAACAATTCTTATGGTATCAAAGTTCTAGATTTGCAATTTCTTTCCCTTTTTTAGAGAGTTTTGTCTAAGAGTTTTTATATGATGCATTCTAGTGAAAAATGGATCTCACAATTGAGATTAGAAGACTTAACAACTTATAAATTCATATAAGACATGATATGGTTTGGTGTCAACACTTGTGCTAGTCATTGGTGCATAGATTGGCAGGTGGTTGTGGGGGTTCAAACCTTGGTCACACCCATCCTAAATGGGCTAAATTTGTGGGTCACATTGGGAACATAATCAAACACCGTTATTGCTGCCACATTTGCTAGCCCCCAAGACCTTAGCACTTAGTCATAGGAGTGATTAGCACTCGATTTGCTTTGTGCCTTTTTTTACAAGCCTTAAAGTAACAATTTTATGAAAAAGACCATAATTTGGACATACACTATCCAATTTTCACAAATGAGGCGATGTTAGAAAGCTAGTTTGGAGCACTATATAACCAGCCATTTGATTGTTTTAGATTTTCCCTAAGCTATTGATTTAATTTGAAGTCAAATTTTATACTTTGGTTTATCTTTTGAAAAAATTACAAAAAAGTGGTCTTTTTTCTTGTACAAGAGGGTTGGTTGCTTATATTGTAAGGGGTTTATTGTTGTTTTTCTTTTCATTTTCTATATTCTTGTTTATACATCATGGATAAAACCTAGATTAATACTCTCACCATATAATTATGATGGATGAAAATAAATAAATGGAGATACAACTAAAAAATTTGAGGTTATGCCAAGTTACAATGGTATAACACTTGAACCAACAGTTACTGCAAAAAAGAAGTGGTAGAACAGGTGTGATGAAGTCTATAGAACATTATATATGTCCATTTCTCTTGATCTCTTTTTCACATTGAGTCTTGAACAACACCAAATTAGATTTGGACTATATTGGAGAGCTTACTTAGGAAGCATGATACTTTGCCAGGTTTTCAATTGAAGACTAAGCTCATTAGTTTGAATTCTACTGACTTTGATAACATCCAAGAATTCTTCAATAAGCTCAAGTCAATAAGATTGTAGTTGAAATAATTTAATATTCAGAAACAAGATACCTAGTTGATACTTTCATCCTTGCCAAACTTGTTTATGATAATTTAATTTTTTCTTCTACATTTTATCCTACTAGGGATACTCTTGGTACTACATTCTAAATTCCCTTACTTGACAATTTTGTTATTTTACACACTAGGGAGAAAATAGGGCTAGTACATATGGGTACTTAGAAGTCTAAAAAATCATAGGCTCTTCTAACTAATCAAAGCAAAAAAGATGAAAAGACTTCAAGTAGCAAGGGAAAGAAACACAAAAATAAGAACTCAAAAAACAACATGTAGGCCAAGGACCCAATATCACAAGCTACCCATGATTTCTCTTCTTACTCAAGGGAGGACCACCTAGGAAAGAGAAACCCAAATGTGCATATTGAAAAAATAAGGACATGATGAGCATCAATTTATGCAAAACAAATTTATGAGTTGAATCACCTTTTTTGAAGGGCAACTTTAAATTTCATTCATTAATGCTATTTGGTACATCTTCGTCTTCAACATCATAATCATTTACATGGCCAGGGACAAATGGGGTGGGTAATGGCATATAAAAGATGGAATGCAAGGTACTTTTTGTACTTATAAATCTTGATTCAAGGAGATGGCTTCTTGATTCAACAACTTCACATCATATGACGTCATCACAAGGTATGTTCTCTTCATTTGAGCCTTGTATTTTACCACAAATCCTAATGGAGAACAAAACACATATGAGTGTTTGTAGGAAATGAACTATTGATATTGGAGAAGGAACCTTCAGTAACATGTACTTTGTGTTTTTTTCCTTGTCAATTGATCTAATTTCCATCTATCATATTACACATAGTGGAGCAAGGAAGAATATCGAGTTCACATCAAATTTAACAATTATTAAAGACTTAAATAGTAGTGAGATTTTTGTTTTTGGTATAGTAGATTGTGCTTCTCACTTGTACACCCTTTTTACATTTTACATTTGATGATCTTGCAATTCCTTTGATTGATATTCACACTCATGCATCTAGTGTGGATTGCATTCCCAAGGATAAGTTTGGTCACTTGAACTTTGGTGTTCTTACATCCAATCCAAGTCTTGAGAATTGTATTGAGCTTCCTTCTCCTCCAACTCTTTCTTTTTTAAGTATAGTGTTGATATGGCTTCTAGTACTTCAACTCAATAGGATGTTTCTAATCTCTTAGATTCAACTTTGTGGGATAATTTTTGACAAGTAATACATATTTATTTTTTGAGTCACATCTTGTAAATTTTGCAAAGAAACTTGAGGATATCCATTCTCTTTGATGATAGTTACAACATACCTATTATCACAACATTCTTGTCTTTGGAGATTGTCCTTCACGAGTCTTCATAGGTTTTGGACTAGTTTCACCTCATTGCTATCAGAACTTAGGTGTCTAAACCTTTGCAAGTATTTAATTTAATTATTTAATATTTTTTAATAATTACACATTATATTTTAATTGTATTTTATTTAGTATTTGTGCTTAACCTCAACTTGGGCATTGAAATTTGTGTAATGAATCTAATGTCAAGTGCCCATATTTTTGTTAATGAGTTGTAAGTCATTATAAGGTGGATAAATATAATAAATTTGGAGTGCCCTTTTTTTGTGAGATTATATAACAAGTTATGACAATATATTATGAATCGTAAGAGCTAAAAATGGGGGGAGTTACTTTGAAAGCATGCTTAGTTATGACAATCATTATTATTTGTCATATGTTACTTATTTTGAGATGGTATGATAGGCCAAGTTGGGTTCCCTTGTTGAGTGGGTCAAACTAGGAGTCATTGATGCATTATTGACTTACTATTTTTAGCAAGTGACTTAGAATCTTCATGGGTGGCACTTGAAATTGTGCCCATGTTGGGCACCACTTTTTGTGGGTTTTATAAAATGGTTTTAAAAATATTTGTGGTTTCTAGCATGGTCATTTTGTCTATAAATTAGTACTATAGGATGTGGTTTTATTAGTGAATTCACAGGTATACTGGTATTCTTAGAATACTACTAAAATTCTTCTAAATTTATTGTTGGTGAATACTCTTGTAATAAGTTTGCATTACAAGGGTATAGTGATCCTCTTTAAATTTGATAATACATCAGGTAGATTTTAGAGCCATATTTTTCTCTTGAAAGGGTTTTCCTCACATAAATAATTGTGTCATGGTATAAATTGTGTTTCTTTGTCTTTTTAAAGTTTTGGATTAGATTTAAGTTTTCTTACTTCACTCCCTCTAAGATTAGTGTAGGAAGTTGTTTCCACATACCTTTATTCTTTACAAATGGTATTAGAGTTTGACCACCTTTGGTTCTAGTTGTCAAGTAGAGGGTTTTTAATCTAATGATTATTTGACTGGGAGCTTGTGTAGTAGGAGAAATTTGTTACCTTTATTACAAGAAATAAAGATGACACTTACATCAAGGAGGATTGAGATAGATTTTCTTAAAGCATGAATTTTGAGATGCAAAAACCAAAAAGAAAAAATGTTGATTGATCATGATCAATGGGATGTTGCTAATGTAAACGTTTAGAGGCCTATGACTATTACTCAAGCATATTAGTTTGTTGTAATGAATCAAAAAGAAAATGGTGGACAAGTAGATTGTGCCTTGCAAATTGTGTTTTTATTAATGTCCATGATAAACCCACTACAAAATATTTAAGAAAGAAACTTGGAGATTTATCCAGCCAAATCATTAATCAACAAAATATTCTTGAGGAAGAATCTCTATTCCTTGAGTATGGAAGAAGGTGGATGAATTGTAGATAACGTAGAAGCATTTAACATGTTGTTGGATCTATTAAACTCCATGGGTATAAGGATGTATGTAGAAGAAAGATTTCAATATTTTCTTATTGATTGCTATTTACTCATGGGATAATCTAGTCATTGACATTGGGAGAACTTCTATCACTTTAAAGGTAGATGATGTTTTTGGTTCTTTGTTTTTGAAGAGATGAAGAGGAAGGTCAATTAGAGTGTCAAAGAAGCTTTGAGTGTTCAAAGAAGAAAAAAAGAAAGAGGAAATAAGAATTAAAAACAGCTTGAAAAATCTAGATCCAAGTCCAATGAGAGATCTAAATCTCTTGGAAAGTTCAAAGTGATTTCTTAGAATTGCAGTAAACTTAGTCACTTCTATAAGGAGTGAAAATAAGAGAAGAGAAATAAGAAGAAAAAAGTTTATTTTGATTTTGAGTCTGAGAAGGAAGATGGTGACACATTCATTGTAGCTTTGGCCACTTATGCATGTGAGCATGCATGATTAATTGAATCAAGTGTATCCTTTCATATGACCTCAAATAGACATTAGTTCTATGAGTTTGAAGCAAGTAAGGTGTACTCGGGTGATAACTCTTATTTACCTATTGTTGATTGTGGTAGTAAACAAATAAAATTTCTTGATGACAAAGATAGGAAATTTGATGGTGTCTTACGTGTGCTAGGATTAGCATGTAATTAATTATCTATGAGAAAACTAATAGATGTGGGTATGATTTTTTTTTTGAAATAGGTGTTAAAATGATAAGAGGTGCTATGGTGATTGCTAGAGGTAGTAGGTTGGGAACTTTATTCTAGTTTGATGTATGTATTGTTGAGTGCAATAGTATTTTTGTGATAAAATAAATTTGTGGCTACTTTATTGGGTAAAGAGATGGCATTTTTTTAGCAAATGGTTGTGGTTTCTGGGTACTTAAAGGTGCTCTTTCTACTTAATCTAAGTTACCTACAAATGACTATGTTATTACACCATATATTGGGTCACATAGGATATAAATGTCTACAAAACTTGAAAAATAAAATAAAAATTGTTGAAGGTTTGATAGATTATAATCTTGAGTTTGATTTCTATGAGCATTGCATTTATGGTAAAAAATAATCAAATTTAGTTTTACTCAAGTTCTCATAAATCTTGCTGTATTCTAGATCTTATTCATTTTGATGTGTTTGGTTTTGTTGATATTTCCTTGATTGTAAAATACACATATTATGTTTCATTTATTGATGATTATAGCATAAGGATATTGATTTATTTTCTAAAGAGTAAATCTAAAATTTTCAACTATTTTAAATAATTTAAAGTAATGGTTGAGTTGTAGTCTTTCCAAGGAAAATTAAATGTTTGAGGATTGATAATGATCTAGTGAATTTTTCTCTAATGATTTTGATAATTTTTTTAAAATTTTCAATATTAAAAAATTAAAAAAAAAACTTTGCATCCTCCATAGTAGAATGGAGTTGCAAAAAGAATGAATAAAATATTGATGAAAAAGGCTACGAGTATGTTTATTGGAGTTGACATGGAACAAAAATTTTGGGCCAAGGCTATAGGTATTGCTTGCTAATTGATCAACAAGTGCCCTATATTAAAACTTGTGGATAAAATTCCCATGGAGACGTGATCGAGTCACAATATATCATTAAGACAAATTAGACATTTTGGTTGTCAGGAATATGTACATGTGCTAAGGGACAAATGAAAAATTTGGAGAACAAGGTTGTTAAATGTATCTTCATCAATTATAGTTATGGTATGACAAGATACAAGTTTTAGGATCTTGTTGCAAAAAAATTAATATATAGTATAACTTTAATTTTTATATAAACTAAGTCTTCTTCTATTATCTTGCAACTTGAATAAATAGATAATAAAGAAGTGATTCAACTTACTTATACACTTGAGAAATTTGAATAGAGACACTTGGATGGATAAGAAGTTGACAAGAGCTCATCAATATCTAAATATTTAGAAGAGGAGAAAGAACCTCCAACTTAGCTTGTTTGAAGATCTATAAGGTGTAGACAATCACTATAAAGGTATTCATTTGATGATTGTAGATGTATATTTACTTTCATAGAATAGTGATGAACCTAGATCTATACAAGAGGAATTAGGTATGAATGATGTAGAGTCCTAGAAAATAGTAATGGATTAAGAAATGATATTTATTGAAAATAATGACACATGGGACTTAGTACCATTAATTGAAGGATGTAAAATTATTGGATGCAAATGGGTGTTCAAGAAAATATTAGTTCAAATGGTAGTATTGTGAAATACAAAGCATGTTGGTTGAAAATATTGGTTACTCTCAACTTGAGGGGGTTGATTATGATGAGATATTTTCTCCTATTGCAAAAATGAAATTCATTATTCTTAATATCTATTACAATAGCTTATGACCTAGAGGTCATGTTGGTGTGAAAGGGGTGTTTTACCTAGCTAGTTCATCACCTAGATCCTATTCACACTAGTTACTTAAGTTTACTTAGGGTACACATAAGATAGTTATCACTTTATGTCTCAAGTCATAAGATTAATACATATTTCATAATATTATGTAATACAATGTCTCACCTTGGCCTATATAACTAAAGGGTTCCTTTTGGAATCTCAAGTTGTTTATCATTGTATATTTACATCCTTTGATAAAATATAATTATTCTCTTATAGTTGATCTCTATTTTTCTTTCATAGAAGTTCCTAGATTTTGGGTGACTACAATCCTCAGCCAAATCTTTCATGGTATAGAGCATTATATATCAACTCTTACATGGTATAAGAGCTTGTGGGATTTCTTCTTATTAGTCTTAATTGAGAGATCTAGGTTTCAAATCTTGGTGGATATTGAAAATTTGAGTATTCTCTTTGCTTGCATTAGATGATGACTTGGAGAATTAAAAAACTTGATAGAAATACTAGATTTGAGGAGTTCCTCTTTTTGGCTTTATATTGCAAGTTCATCTTGGAACTTATTGGTGTAAATTTGAGCTCACCATTGAGTTTAGGGTGTTCAATAAATATCAGTATTACCTTTTGTTTCATCCAAATTGGACATTTGAGGCTAGATCTACAAGGATTTGAATTTGCAAGGTGGTTTTTAGATCTAGAAGGTAGCTAAAATTCTGGAGAATTTTGGGCCAAAACAGACCCTACCATCGCATCTAAAAGGCCCAAAAACTATAAGGTCAATTGTGAATTCATCACAATTAGACACTTTTCTTAGGGCCATTAGGAAAAAATTTCCCCTCCTTGGCCGTATGGATTGTACCATAGAGAATATTCTTTGCATAGTGAAATATTTCATGCTTATGTCATTATGTGTAGTGCTTGTGAAGGTATGATTAAGTAATAAAAAAGTACTTTCCATTTCTTAAACAAATTTTTATATTTTTTTTGAAAAAAATTGTAGTACCTTGTAGTACTACCTACATAAAGCACATGCACTATAGGGTACCCAACTTGCAACAACCACCATGTGAAAACTATTCACAAGCTACAATAGGCTACATGGTCGCAAGCACAATCCCTACTACCCCACCATCCAACCAAAATGTACCATCCTTGGTAAATATTTTTTCAAAAACAGATTCCCAAGTAGCCAATGCAGAAGATTATGTTTTGATAGAATATTCTCGAGTAACCAAAGAAATCCTATGTTGATGTCAACATTGCATTAGGTTGACGTTAGTAGGTTTACCTCCCAAGTAAGCTCCCTTCACTAATGGAGTTTTTTATTTTACAATCATTTTTTAGACACCCATAAATTAGGTTTAATATCTCCAATTTTTTAGCAATTTTTTTAAAATCTAGGGTATAATTTTGTGTTCTTCGTAGTGGTGTAATCATTTTTTATTTTGGTGTTCATTTTTTTTTTAAATATAGATTCTCATAGGTGTTGCTGAGAAGTTCTCATTTTGGTAACTTCCAAGGCTTTGTTCTTATTCCTACCTAACATTTATTGGTGCAATTATTTTTAAAGTGTATAATTTTTCCTATAATTTGTAGTGGCATGATAGATTGATCTCATTCTATATAAAAATTTTACTTTGATTTTATGGGAAAATTTAGCATCTTCATGTACTGTGATAATGTCTAGTTTTCTATTTTTTCCAATGAGCACCTGTAATTGCATTGAGCATAAAATTCCAAGATCGTATATTGCTAGGGGAGATTCTTGATTTAAGTAATTTTTTTTTTTTGGGGGTAATATTGTGGTGGTTGTTACTTTCATTTCTTGCTATGTTTTCTTGCGAATGGAGAAATCTCATATTGAACTCCTAACTCCATTTAATTATGCTTCATGGTGAATATCAATATTAAATTATCTCACGGGGAAGGGTTATCTAAGATATCTAACATAATCTATTCCTAAACCTATTGGTTCTAGTGAAAAGGAAATATAGGAGATCAATTATTAGAAAACACTTGAATGCATATGCTCATTAGTCTTTTTTGATGTATAATTTCATGTCGAATCTTTCAAAACAACTAAGAAGGCTTGGGATACTTTTGAAAAATTGTATGGTAAAATGGATAAGATCAAGGGATATCAAATTAACAATGATTTGATGAATCTTAATCTTAAAGGTTTTGACCACATCCAAGACTACACCTCCAAGATTGAGTAGCTAAGAACACAACTAAAATATTGCAATATTGATAAGGAGGATTACAGTTGTTTTTGAATGTGTTATCTAAGCTTGATCTTATGTATTTAGTGTCAGGATAAGGTGAAATTAATCTTGTAATCTTATGTCATTTGTATGTATCCATGTTTCTTGAAATGTGTTCTAGGGGACATGAGAGAAAATCATTAAATTTTGTAATGTTGTATTTATATTTTAAAGAGATGATTTAATTTTGGTGGAGGTTACACATCAAAAATGGATAAGGCATCTCTCCTAGGCATCCATATTGTAAGTTAAAAGGTCTTAGATGGGGCTCCCAAGATTTGAGAATAAAAAGTGTTAGTTTCAGTTCCATCGAGGATCAGAAAGGTCATTGGAGCATCCAAAAAGTCAGGAGTTGGATAGGCTATGGGCTAGGTGCCCATGTGGGAGTCTTGTAAAACCATTTAATATTTTATTATGTATTTTGGTTGTCCATGAAGATGGGCATGGTTTTTTTTAGGTGGTTTTTACCTCTTGTTTTGGTTTACCATTCATGGTTTTACCTCCTATAATTTCTACAAATTGGAGCCATGAGATGGTAGTTTCATGTTGAGTTATTAGAAGTAATTGGGTGCTTTTGGGTTGATCAAATATTAGTAGTAGAGTGTATTATTGTGTACTCTCATTCGAAGATTGATAATATACTTACCCTCTTTTCTTATGTGGAGTTTTTCCTCGAAAGGGTTTCTCCATGTAAATTTGGTGTCACATTTTGTTTGTTGTTTTTTTATATTGTGGTGTATGTTGCAATCACATGTTTAAATCTAATTTAGTAATCTAATTTTCAGATATGAATTCATTTGCATAAGTTCATATTGTAGCTTTCCTTCACCTTGTTTTCCACATTCAATGTTTTTTTTTTGGATTTCATACCCATCAAATTTCTAAATGAACATCATATGTTAATCCTAAGTCTAACAAATTTTCAAATATTCTAATCCAAGAGGAAAAAAAATTTAATTCAAATGGGTATCATCAAGTCTTCTAAATCATAAGTATTGGTGGCAAGTGAGCCTAAGGTACAAAAAGAATCAGGGAATCTTGAAAAAAGTAAAAGAAGAAAAAGAACAAGCTACACAAATATTCAAAATCCTTTCCCTCTCAAGGGGAATCATCTAATAAGGAGAAACCTAAGTGTGCATATTGCAAGAAAATAGGGCATGCTGAACATCAATGTTATTCAAAATAGATTGATTAGTTGAAGAATATTCTCAAGAAGAATCATATTAATTTTCTTTCAATGATGTCAGGGGGTTCAACTTCTTCTTTGTTATCAAATTTAGAGAAAAATAAGGGACAATAACTTATTTATTTTGCATATTTTGAGTTAGAGATGTGGATACTTGATTCTGGAGCTTCAGATCATATGAATTCATCAAAAAGTATTTTTTCTTCATTTGAATTTTGTTGATCACAACACATCTTGATGGATAACAACAAAAATATACATATTTTTGGGAAAGGATATATTGACATGGATCACAACTAGTTCCCAAAATGAGAACTACTCATATACAACCTTGGAAGTTCCCAAAATGTGAACTACTCATACATAGCCTTGGAAGTTCCCAAAATTCTAATTGATTCTTGATTCCCATGGAAGCCCCAACAAATAATTATGAAATCATGGTAGGAAAAAGAAGTCATGATGAAGGAAAAAGGAAAGTAAAGAGCATGTGTTGAAAATATCTTGATGGGGACCAAAGTCTTGTAGGATGAGGTTTGTGGTAGTTTTTGAGGTATTAGGATATATCCCAATTTAAGGTGATGTTTTGCATGATCCTATGAGGTGCTATTTTATTGTAAGAGTAGTTTTATAAGGATAGTGGTGGTGTTTGGATATATCCACCTAGGTTACAAATTTATGATAATGTCTGATGAGGTCAATGACCCACTACATCTTGACACATGCATACTTTTTGCAAAAGATTATTTTAATATTTGAATGGAGCTTAATTTTCCATAAAATGTGAATTGATTGTTGAAAAATATGTTCAATTCATCCTCCACATTCTTCACTTACCCGCAAATATGAATTTGTTCGCTTGAATTAACTACTATTCATCCTCCTGCCATTTGAGGCATCTATTTCAAATGGGAGATGACTCGAGTCATGAATTTCAAATGTGAACAATGCACAACAATTAGGGTTAATGATCTACTACTACTAAAGCCAAATTTTTTCATTTTATCTAATGTGGATGATGATGTTCCTATTACCCATCCTGAAGACCATAACTCTCTCCTTAAAGGGGATACTACTGATGTTCTCATGGATCCTAAGTCTTTTGAAAAGGTAATTAAGATTGGAAAGTTCCTTTCTTCAAAAGAATATAAACAACACTCTAATTTGTTACATTCTCATCTTGACATATTTTCTTGGTCATATGAGGAAATGCCCGATATTGAAAAATCTGTGGTTGTTCATAATATTGTTCCATGTCCCGATACTAACCTTATCAAACAAAGGATTCAAAAGATGAATCCCAAGGCCACCTTATTAGTCAAGATTGAGATAGAGAAGCTTTTGAAAGTAGAATTTATCCATCCTATTGACCATTCGCCTTGGATATCCAATATTGTTGTTGTCAACAAGCATAATGGTCGTATTCACATTTGTATTAATTTTCATGATGTTAATAAGGATTCTCTTAAGGATGATTTTCCATTTCCTAATATAGATATGATTGTGGACTCGACTACAGGCCATTCCCTTTTCTCTTTCATGGATGGCTTCTCGGGCTATAATTAGATTCATATTAACCCAGAAGATCAATATAAGACAACCTTCACTACCCTTGGGGTACTTTTTGTTATGTGGTCATGTTGTTTGGGTTAAAAAATATAGGAGAGACTTACCAACGAGCGATGACCCTATTTTTTCATGACTTCATTCACAAAATCCTAGAATATTATGTTGATGATATCTTTTCTAAGTCTGTGACTTGTCAAGATCGCATCAAAAATCTTCATCTTATCTTTGAAAGGCTTCAAATCTATAAGATGAGAATAAATTCTCTTAAGTGTATCTTTGGCATTCATGCAAGAAATTTTTTGGGATTTATTGTCTCTCACCATGAAATTGAATTCAATAGTAAGATTGATGCAATTGTTAACATGCCTCCACTTAAGAACATCTCTCAACTACACATTTTACAGGGGAATATTTAGGTGATTCATAGTTTGTATCTCAATTGGCTGATCATACCCTTCGGGCTTCACATGTTTGTTAAATAAAGATATTTGCTTCTGATGGGATGATGAGTGTGAAAAATATTTTGAGTCAATCAAGAGCTATTTGGCCAATCCTCCTATCTTAATTTTGGCTATGTAGGATAGGCCCTTTTTGCTTTATATATCTGCATTACCTCATGCCTTAGCAACTTTGTTAGCTCAACATGATGATGATGGTAAAGAAAGAGTGATCTACTACATTAGTCATATCCCTGTCGATTATGAAACTTGTTATTCCACCATGGGGAAACAATGTCTTACTCTTGTTTTTGCAATGCATAAGTTATGGCACTATCTTGTTCATCCAGAAGCTCAAGTCATTGTGAAAAGTGATCTTCTAAAGCATATATTCACCAGAACCAATCTTTTGGGAAGGTTGGCAAAATGGGTAATGTTTCTCTTCGAGTTCAACATCAAGTTTGTAACTCAAAAAGCAATCAAAGGTCAAGATGTTACTGATCAACTGGTAGAAGCTCCCTCATCTCACCCCTTCCCTAATTTGGATTTATTTCCAGATGAAGACCTTTTCACAACAAATCATGAGATTTTCTAGTGTTGGGATATGGTGTTGTACACCATTGCATAAAATGATTTATTATTATTGTGATTAAATAATTATTTAGTTGTGATGCACCTTGGTGGTGTGGTTAATCACACTAGGTAATTATTTGGGGACCACTTGATGTTGTATTGTAACATTGTAGTATTATTTAATGTGTGGGAGACATTTTATAATAATTTAATATTGGAGAAATATTAAATAAAGTGAAGTCTTAGTACCTAATATTAAATAAGGGGTTAGTGGTTTTGTATTCACATGGTTTTCTGGTACGTGGTTTTACCTTACCACTAGTTGTATTTTGTGTGAGCTTGTGTCTATAAAAACAAACACATGTGTAGTGGTTTAGGTTTGGGGTTGAGTGGTTTGGCTTTCATTATTGAGTCTTTCTGAGGAGTGCATTTGTGAAGCATGACATTTGTGGATTCATGCTTGGACACATGGAGATGCATTAGAGGGCTTGATTCTTCAAAGATGTTCATTGTAACTCTTGTATTTTCTTTGTTGCTAATTAATATGATGGAGTATGGATGCTTTTGGAGGCTGGATTTTTCCCTCTTGAGGGTTTTCCTAGGGTATATATCTTGTGTCATCTTTGATGGGTTTGTTGTCTATTCTCTTGCACATGGATTCTGAGTACTTAATTGCATTAATATCTCTATTGGGTTATGTGGAAATTTTCATTAGATGGTTGCAAGTTTCCTTACATTTGGGAGGTGTACTTCAATGGATCAAGACACCAAGTTGGATTTGGAGTAGGTGTAGTTTTAGTCTCACCCGAAGGTAAGCCAATTCCTCTATCTTTTTTATTGGAATTTCAGTGCATTAATAATATCATTGAGTACGAAGCCCTTATTGTTGGCTTGTGTATTACGATAGCTTTGAACATTAAACATCTTTGTATTCATGGTGATTCTGAACTTATTATAAATCAAATTAGGGGGATGTATCAAGCTAAGTAGAATAAGCTATTTTAGTATCGACAATGTTCCTAGGAGAGAAAATTGACATGTAGATGCAATGACAAGTGTAGCCTCCCTTGTATCTTCGGATGATGGCATAGAAGAATACCACTTCATGGTTTACATTCTCCACTCTCTTGCTATCTTAGATCAACCTAAATCCGATGCTCTAGTGTGTGCTCACATAGACTCAAAGGATTGGTATTCTCACATTTATAATTATCTGAAGACTGGAAATTTTCCCAACGATGGGAATAAAAATGCTCATACTTGGATAAGAAAAATTAAGTCTGATACATTATATTATCCAATGTTATTTACCAAAAATCTTATAATGGTCTTCTCCTTCGGTGTCTCACTAAGGTGGAAATACCCCTTTCCCTTCAAGAAGCCCATTTGGGATTTGGGAGTGGATATTTTGGTGGTAAATCCCTGGTATGAAAACTAATTCACATGGGACACTTTTGGAAAAAAATGAAGCAAGACTTCTTTTCATTTTTCAATAAGTGTCTACACTACCAACAACATAGCAATCTTATTTGGGATCTTGCTCAAGAGCTTCAAAATCAGACCTTTCCTTGGCCATTTGCAAAATGGGGGTTTGATATTATCGGCAAGATATCACTTCCTTCTTCTAAAGGACATACCTTCATCATTATCGCTACTAATTACTTTACAAAATGGGTTGAAGATACTCCACTCCGATCCATGAGCACTGAAGCAATATGTATCTTCCTGCTAAATAATATCATTGCTCATTTTATATTGCCTTCTACCCTTATTTTTGAAAATGGTAAGTCATTTAAGAATAAAGAGATGAAGCAATTCCTAGAAAAAAATCATATTCAACATCATTTTTCTATACCATATTATCGTCAATATAATGGCCTAGCCGAAGCATCTAATAAAACTCTTGAGTTGATTCCTTAAAAAATAGTGAATAAACATGGTAAAGATTGGCATACTCAATTAACATACACCTTGTGGGAATATTACACGAGTGTTCATATGACTATTGGTACAATGTCGTACAATGTTGTGTATGGTGTCGAGGCTATTATGCCTTTAGAGTTGGAAATTCCATCTTTACAAGTTTTCCTTAAAGGATTAGTTGATGATGGCACTTACTATGCTTATCATTTGCATCAACTTGAGTTGCTCGATGAGTGCAGATTGCAGGCCCTCGATCATCTCCAAGCTTATTAGCGACCTATTTCTAAACATTATAATCAAGGTGTTCTTTCTAGAACTTTCAAGGTAGGTGATTCAATTCTCTATGAGAATCAAAGAAATATAAATGTGTCATCTGATCAAAAGGGAAAGTTTAGCCCTAATTGGTTAGGCCCTTATATTATCATCTTCGTATATGGTTCCAAGGATTATGGACTATCATCTATAGATGGAATGCCTCTAAAAGAACCTTTCAATGCAGTGCATCTTCATCAATACTATGCATAGTGTCCATGTGACATATGCACAACGCTCATCCCTCGAGGATTGCAGTTTTTTATGCTATGACATCCCTTCATTAAGACATTATCTTTGTATTTTGTGTTATGATGTAAACATGTGCATTTAGTTAATTTCTTTAATTAGGAATTTTATATACATGTGTTTTATTATGTTGTGTATCTATGCATTGCATTTGATTAAATATTTTGGTTAGGAAATTAGATCATCATTCTATTTAATTAACATACATCCATGTGTGTTTATTAGATCATGATAACATCTAATCTAAGCATACATCCATAAACATAACATCCATCACATAACCATACATGAAGTAAAAAAGAATAACACATAAAGAACACCATGATGCTGCACCAAAAATATCATATATATATCAAAATGTGTGTCATGTACATATATCATACCATTGTATCAAAATTTGGTGACTGTATATTTGTATGTGTTTATACATCAAAATATTGTTGTACAAAATAATATAATTGGTATACAAAATATGACATAAATAAAATGGGCCTCTAGCCCCCCGATGCATGTGACAGGTTGTCATGAGGTCCTATTGCTTTAGTTGAAAATGCATCAAATATATCGACTGGGTAGTGTTTGAAGGCTATATGCAATAGTAAACATCTCAACTAACTCTCCTAAATTTTCTGAATATTGGAACAGTTGCAAAACATAACTTAAACTAAAAGGCCATTAAACTAGAAAGCGTAAAGTTGTTTTAAGCTAGAAAATATGGGATTCTTAAGCTACAAAGCATAAAATGATTAAATTAGAAAGTATGTAAATTACCTAAAAAAAAGGAATACTTGCAATAAAACTGTAAAGTTTAAATGACAACAACCATCAACTAACATCGAACTATTAATAGATAATAAACTTAACAACCTATTATTGATAACCAAAGTTGGTGCTCCAGAATTTCAGATAAACATAACTAAAGATTGTAAAATTGAACTACAACCTGCAAGAATAACTAACAAAGCTCGACACATACAAATAAAATTTCTCCACATTTATTATACACAAAATAAAAGTGACAAAATTGAAAACAAAGATACTTATCTATCCTACGAGATTCCCTCAAGTGGCTAGCTCTCGGGTATTTTTGTTGGTGTGTGGTGATTGATCATGCTATACTGTACATCTCGACATGTATCCTTGTCGGGGTCTGGGGCCAGGCCGAGCCCCGAGTGGGGGTTCGGGGGCGGCAGCCCTCGAGAGAAATTTTTCCTCCTACTTTTTCGCGTTGTCACCAGAAAAGGAAAAATCAACGAAAAAAGGAAAAAACCGATTTTGTAGAACCCTAATCTAGAAGCTTCTAAGCTTGTTAAAAAGTGGTTCGGATGGGGGTTACAGTATGATGAAAAATGTGATTATTTGCAAGGTTGTAATAGGTTTTTGCACTGGATAATAAAATCATTGGATGACTGCGGTTTGGTGGATGTAGCCCAGATTGGGTGAACCACGTGAAATTCTTTGTGTTATAATTTATTCTGTGTGTGTTTTAGTTTCTCTGTTTATTAATTAAATCTGCATTTAATTGTTAAATATCTTCCTTTCTAACCCTATCAATTTTAATGCCTAACTTAGATCACATAAACTTTTGTATCTTCAAAATGAATTCATCCATAACAATTCCATTGCATAGAATTAGTAACTCAGGATAAGATTGAAAAAGCTTATTTTATTCATATAAGAGAAAAGTGTAACACAGAGACATGATTTAAAACATATTATATCAACATAACGGTATCACTATTTCATTGTTTTTGGCAGTTACATATATATACTAAACTGCTTAACAAAATCCTAGATTTAAGATGGTGGAAGGTCACCACTGAAAAAGTCTTCTAACATAATTTAACTAACAAACGGACTGAGGTCCATAACATAAAGCATTTAAAAGGCTTGGAGAGAAGCCATAAAGTTTTAAATAGAAAGCATTAAAAGATTTGTTCCATTATGCATTCCATAATTTCTGATGCCTAGTCTTCTGACACTTTATCTTCAACTAGTTGAAGTCCTCTTTAAAGTCCACTCGACTGTGCATAATGACCTGTACAAAGATTGAATGCTACACCATTACATCAACGTTAGTTAGCCAATTTTAATTGATTTAAGAAATAAAGATTATACATCTTTTTACAAAAAACAAGCAATTATTAATCCTAAAAATAAACAATTGGCAGGGTAAAAGTGATTGGGAGAAACAAGGAAGGGTATTTGGCTTATTATATTCATGAGCTTATTTATACCTCATCACTCTCCCCCTCCTAGGCTTGAGCAGGTCCTCCTACTCTCTGTCATGTCCTCTGTCTTTCCATTTCCCTATTCTTGTATAACTTCTCATATTTGGCACTGAGGTCATATGGATATTTTGCCTCTCTATCCCAATCCTCAAGATTTCTAAGGAAACCCTCATTGAATCTAACCCTTCCTTTCCATGAATCTAAATTCTCAGGATTCTAATCTATATTAACATGTACTAGAGGAGGTGGTTGAAGAAGTAATGGAGGCCTATACCTCATTCCCATCCATTTAGTCTTAAGCTGTTGTAGAATATCTACCAATGCCTCTGCTCTTTTGTAAGACCATTTAATATTGGTATGTGAAATTACCTCCCTCCTTTTAAGGTGTATAGGAAGAGGAGTGTACCTCTCTTCACAAGCACTCCATGATTTTCCTATCATTTTTGGCCCTTGGGTTGTGAAATTCTTAAAATAGATTTGAAGATTATCATTGTACTTACTTCTCACAGCTTCATTGATCTTAATGCTTCAAAATTGAGCTTTAAAAGTAGAAGGTTTCCTATTAGGGTATCACATCTAAATTCCAACAATCTTTTCTGCCTATAAATACTCTTTTGTCCTTTCTTGCCATTGAATATGATTTTGCATGGTGGACATAAATGCCCTAAGCTGAACTTCACCGACAAAGAGATTAAAAAAGAAATCGATATACCTTTCCAAAAACAAATTGTGGATAAAGAATTCACACAATAAATTATGTTGAGTAGGAGTTGATTCTTTAAATGCTTTTACAAAATCCTTATCATCTAGATCATGTGGCAAGTTGCAATAGATTTTCAATAATTTCCATCTTAATAATTTCTCATTCAAAACATGGAATACAATCTGGATGGTTTCCTGCAGGCTAATAATAATTCACCAATTTGGCATGCATTTGTTTTAGCTCGATAAATCCTATCATATGACTCTTTTACTAAAACCATTTCCTTTTTCAGTCTAGCATTATCTATCCCTACCTATCTCAAAAAACAACACCTTTCCATCCATGTAACCAGCAATGGAGGTATATGAACCTGAAACAATTCCATCTTGGTTGGTTCAGTTTTTATTTCTTTTCACTCCATTGTTGGTTTAACATTAATCTTCTGCAAATCTTACTCCAATTCAATAATTTTGCTGAAGGAAGCATTAAGCTCAAATTTTTGTTTGTCCTTTTCTTTTTCAAAAGCTATAAATAATTGCATAAAACTATCAGTTAAACTTTTGATTTGTCTGTCTTTTTCAAAAAAATTATCACATACCTTTTACCTTACTCATTCCATTGTTGTATCTGAAATTGAAATTCTTCAATAGTTTTATCTTTTTGTTCTATTTGAATTTTAAAATTCGCAATTTCCTGATCTCTTTTCTTCAAAATTGTAGTGTGTACATCTATTTCTTCCTGTTGTTGATTGATTTGTTCTTCATTTTTCTACAACTGACATTTCAATTGAACAATTTTTTGCTTTTAACTCCTCTAACTTTGTTTCTTTTTGATCAAAATTTTCAATTTCTGTATTGACAGTAAAAGGAAAACTAGGAATTTCTACATCATTGCAGGTCATGTTTCCTTCATTACACACCTCAAATGAACCTTGTTCAGTAATATTGGTAACTAGGGGAGATAATTGTTCTACAGTATCATCCTCAATGCCCAAATAATATGGTGATTGTTCCCCTTCTTTCTGTGTTGACTGAAGTGGCATATCCTCCCTCTTGGCCTCAGGGGATTGATTGGTTTGTTTTTCACTTTCTTTTGTTGCTTCCTCACAAGGCTGAACCTTAGTTTCTAATGATTGGGCTTCAATATTATGCCTTTTCTTTTCAGGGGCATTTAATTGATCACAAGCTACCGTATTACTAATTTCAACAAATAACCTCTTACTTCTCCTTAAAGGAGGAGGTGCTTGTGATGTTAGTTTAGATCTCTTTTTCTTCTTGTGAGGAGGTGTTTCCTCATCTCCTAAATTTGTTATTTCTACATTTTCTTGAGAGCTTGGGGTTTCTAAAATGTTGGGTGAAATTTCTGGCACTTTTCCATCAAGAGTTGGTTTGGTATGTTGGGGTTCAAAAGCATCTCAAGGCTCATGGGAAGGCTCTTCCAAATTTGAGCTACCTACCCAAATGACTCACCTTCCTCAAAGTGTCTTGTGGGCTCTGAGGGTTCAAATTTTTGAAGGAATTTTTTCCATTTCTTTTTTGATTTCCTTTCGAAATGATATTTACAAATTAAGTGGATAAGGCCATGATGTTTTAGTGGCCTAGAGCTAATTTTGAATCTTTATATCATGTTAATAATAGAATCACAAAGAATGTAGGTAGATTAACCTTAAGTGCAAAGTTTTAAGCACCATGGTGCAAATGGGTGAGTAGGTGAAAAGGTGGACCTAAAATTACTGCACATTGTACCTCACAAGTGAAATATTTAATAATCCAAGCCACTATTGTTCTCCATGGCTCCAAGATGGACATTCTTTGAAATCCTTTGTTTTCCCTCTAGTATTTATAGTCAATAAAGGCTGAGGTTCCCCTTCCCTACTAAAAATATCTACCGTTTTCTGATAAGAAATATTGGTAGTTTTCGACAAATTAGTACTGTCATTTTTAAGACCAGATAGATGAGAAATGATCTTAGGAATTACCTTGAATCTCTTGCCTCATACTATAGATTAACCATCCAAGAAATTTTCTGTAAATTCTTTCACTAACTGCTCATTGTGTCCCTCAAATTTCTTTATGGACTCCAGCCACCCAACTCTATGGAATAGTTTTGAAATATTGCTTAATGCCAATAATTTGTCTGCCGAAGTTGGTTCAAATTTTTGTTTAGCTCCTCCCATACTATGTCTTTTCTTATGGCTCTACTCAATTTCTGCTAAAATGATGTGGCACTCAAAAATTATTTAAAACAAAATTGAATTGTAGTGTAAAGAAAATCTAACTTTCTAATCACTCATACAGCTGATAAGACATGAATTGATTGTTGTGTTTAAGCTTCATTGTCCTTTCATCATTACATTGCATTGGAAGAAGTGCAAAAACTATCGCACCTTAAGCAATTGTACAATTTGCACAATTTTCTAATTTTGGAAAGGAGTGGTGGTATGTTCCAATTTATTTATCTTTATTCAAGATAATTACTTAAAGTAAAAGTTGTATGTACCTTACATTTCGTCATCAATTTGAAAATCGCTTACCTTTGCTAACATAACAGTATAATTGGATGGGATGGCGAGGCAAGGGTGGTAATGAATTTATTATGAATGAGGATGGGATAGATAATTAATGTTGAAATTATTATGAAGAAAAATAGCCATAATAATTTTGATTTATTATGATAGGGGATGGTAATGTAGGGTGTGGATTTTGAAGGTAATGGAAAATACAAAAATATGAAGCATCGTTGGAAGATGCGATCGAGGTGAAAAATAAAAATAATAGAGCATGTTGAGGAATGCACCCGGGATGAAAAAGTGAAGTGGAAAAATTTCAAAGCATCATTGAGAGATACATCTAGAATGAAGAAGAAAATTCTAGAGCATCATTAAAAAATACCGCTAGAATGCAGCAACGAAGTTTCCGGAGCATCCTCGAGAGATGCAGCCGGAGCAACAACAAAATTTATGGAGCATCACCAAAAGATGTGGCTGGGTCATCAACAAAATTTTTGGAGCATTGCTGTGAGATGTAGTTGGAAGAAGAAAACAAAAATTTTAGAGCATTTTCGAAAGATGTTGTTGGGAGGAAGAAACAACAAAATTCTAGAGCATCACTAAAAGATGCTACCAGAATGCAACAAGAATTTTTTTGGAGCATCGATGAAAGATGCCACTGGAAGAAGGAAGTAGAGTGAAGGAATTTGGACTTAGACTTTCTAGAGCATCATTGAAAGATGAGCCAAACTCCAAGAATAAAACAAGGAATGACTCCAGTTCGGTATGCAAGTTCTGGAGCACCGTAGCAACCGAGTCAATAAGTTTCAGAGCATCACAACAAGATGCACTGGAATTTTTGTTTGATTAATCATGATGTCTTGCAAAATAGAAACAAATTTAGCCAAGTCCAAAGGATAACAATTTAAAAAAAATGCCCTGAAATAATTACAAATACATACACATGCATTTTTCTCCTTTTTTTTATATTTTTTAGATTAAGTGACTATTAATCCAAATATTCTATTGGCTTTGCCATAGAAAATTCAATGCATTGTACCTCTCCTTGCATTTCTACCATCCTCATAAATTCCTCCCTATTAACTGGCTTATGGTAGATATGTAATCGATGTCCATTGAATAACAGAGTTCGAGTGTCACCATCAATGGGCTTGAGCTACACTACTCCATTTGAAAATACCTCAAAAATTTCATATGGACCTAGCCAATGAGTCCTTAGTTTCCCTTGATGATCTTTGTATCGAGAATCAAATAACAACGCTCAATCCCCATTATGGAACTCTCTTTCCTTAATGTGTTTATCATGCCAAGACTTTCATTGTTGTTGGATTAACTCAGTTTGGTGGACGCCATCTAAATAGAGTTCATCTGACTCACTAAGCTATAAGACTCTTTCAACTTGGGCTCGTTTGAGTTCTAAGCCTAACTCCATTGTTGTTCTTAGGTTTTGGAGTTCAAATTCAATGGGTAGAAGTGGTTTCTTCCCAAAAACTAACTCGTATGGAATAAAACCGGTGGTTGATTTCCAAGTTGTGTTATAAGCCCAAACGACTTCAGGTAGTTTCCTAGCCTAGTCTTTCCTCCTTGATGAAACTATTTTGATTAGAATGTTCTCTAGCTTCTTGTTAATGATTTCCACTTGACCATTTGCTTGAGGGTTATAGGGTGATGAATTTTTATGGCTTACCTAAAAAATGATTGATCAAGGCTAACATAACTTTAGACATAATTTGGGGTCCTTGATCTGTGACAATTGTTCTTGGGGCTCCAAATCTAAGAAAAATCTTGTTATACAGGAAATCAACTACTTGTTCTTCCCTAGCAACTTTTAGAGCTTGAACTTCTACCTACTTAGTTAGATAGTTGGTACAAACCAAAATTTACTCTTTCCCTTGTGAAGGGGGGTCTATAGGACTGATAACATCCAATCCCCATTTTTCAAATGGTTCAAGAACTACTTGGGGTTGTAGAGGCATTTCATTGGATGCAATGGGTCTCCCTCCTTTCTGGCATTCATCACAATGGTGAACATATTTCTTATCTTTATGCATAGAGGACCAATAATATCCTACACCCAAAATCTTATGGGATGTCCCCTTGGCAGAATAATGACCTCCAGAGGGGTTGTCATGGCAAGCTCTAAGGATGCTATATGTTTCATCTGCCCTAACACATCATCTTAAAACTATGTTATGACCACATCCAAATAATATTCCATTAATCCATTTGAATGGAGCGCTTTCTTGAACGAGGCGTTTCTTTTGTTTTGATGTAAAATTTGGGGCTAACTTTGAAATGGCCAAGTAGTTGGCGATGTCAGCAAACCAAGGAGTTTTGATGGAGATTGCAAACATATTTTCATCTGGGAATTCATCCTGCATAGGAGTGCAATCTCCATCATCTTGTTTGATTTAGGATAAGAGATTTGCAACTATGTTGAACTTCCCTAGTTTGTGAATAATGGTCACGTTGAATTCTTGTAGAAGCAATAACCATCTGACTATCCTCTCGTTTACTATAGTTTTGTTCATTAGATACTTGATGGTTGAATGGTATGTAAACATAGTGACTTTGTACCTTGTGATATAATGTCAAAATTTCTTGATCATTGCATGTAATACAGCTAGAAATTCTTTCTCTGTGGTGGTGTAATTAGATTTAGTGAGGGTCAAAATTTTATTGATGAAATAGATAGCATATTTTTTCCCATTTTCATCTTCCTAACCTAAAACCGCTCTTATAGCATCATTAGAAGCATCTGCATAAATATGGAATGAAAGGTTCCAATTAGGTCCACATAGGAAAGGAGTAGAGATGAGTTTCTCCTTAATGATTTCAAATGATGATTGACACTCTGGTGTCCAGATAAAATCAACCTTCTTTTGGAGAAGGGAAAACAAAGGGGCTGCAATCTTGCTAAAGTTTTCTATGAATCTCTAATAGTATCCAGCATGCCCTAAGAAACTTCTAACATTTTTTTGGGTCTTTGGGGTTACAAGTTGTTATATCACCTTGATTTTCTTAGGATCGACCTTTGTCCCTTCAACTAAAATGTGGTGTCCCAACACTATCCCTTGTTCTACCATTATTAGGAATTTTTCATGACTCAGGGATAGATGATGGTCCTCACATTGCTTCATCACTCTGTCCAAATTTTGAAGGCCTTCATCAAATGTTGACCCATAAATAGTGAATTTGTCCATGTAGACTTGCACACAGTCATTTACCAGTTCAACGAATATTTCCAGGATAGCTCTCTGAAAAGTTGTAGGAGCGTTGCATAGCCCAAAGGGAAGGACGCGATATGTGAACATTCCCCAAGGGCATGTAAAAGTGATTTTTTCCTGGTCTTTTGTTGGTACCTGTATCTAGTTGTATCCACTGAATCCATCCAAGAATGATAAATGCTTCCTTCCAACCAAATTATCCAAGACTTGGTGTACAAATGGTAGAGGGAAGTAATCTCTATAGGTAGCTTTATTGATTTCTCTATAGTCAACACACACTTTCCACTTCCCATTTTTCTTTGGAAAAACTACTAGAGGAGAAACCCATTTGTTGTCAGAAATGGGATAGATAAATCCTACTTGCAGGAGTTTCTCAATTTTAGTTTTAACAATGTATTTCAAAGCAGTATTGAGTATTCATTGTGGTTGACGAATAGGTCTAACATCCTCAGTATAGATGTGATGGGTACAAACACTGGGGTGTATTCCTCTAATGTATGTATAATCCCAAGCAAAAGCTTTAGATCTATTTACCAAAACATCAAACAATTTTTGCTCTTCTGGTTCTATCAACCAACTGTTGATATTCAAAGTTTTTCCTGGTAGTAACATGATGGTTTTAACCCCTAGATGGTTGGAGGTGATAGTGTAAACTTCTCTGGTCAAAGTGTTGAGAGGACAACTATGTGGTATGGTTTGATGAAGTTTGGAAATATCTTTGAAGAAGTGATCTATTTTTGGAATGATATTAGCCAAGGGACAAGGTAATCCCATGAAGCTAGTGTAATCAAATTTTGTATGATCAACGTTGATTGGCTGCCCTAGAATCTCTTCCACATCTAACATTTCTTCATCACTTGAGTCTATGGTATGATTTTCCATATTATTTTCCAATTTATCTTCTAACCCTTCATTGTGTTGTTTAATGACCACCATAGAAAGTGAGGCTAGATTCTCTTTTCCATTGGGACCATTTGGTTCATCAACCCAAATTTTGTTATGTTCAACAAGTTTGGCGAGAGGATACATGAATAAATGTTTGATATTAGGACCATGTGAAGTGGTCATTCCTCCCTCTCTACAGTCAATCTTGGTTGCAATTGTAGCTATCCAACGTCTTCCTAGGATAATAGGATAACTATCCTTTAGTGTGAGGGACTAGAAAACTTGAAAGTCTACTGGATACTCTCAACCATCAACCTTAACAAGAACATTTTCTATGACACCTTTAGGAATAGCTATGGATTGATTTGCCATCTATAACACTGTAGTTGTGGGACATAAATCAGTGAGTCCCAACTTTTCCGTAACATCGACCGTCGTCACATTAATGGTTGTGCCTAGGTCCACAAGTGCATTAGGTATTGCTACCTCGTTGATTGTCATTGCTATTAGTGGACTACCTAGATCATCATATTTCAGAGTTGTGGTTTTTTTAGCCAAAAATTTAGCTAGATAACCATTTCTGTGAATAGTATTGATCCGTTTTGGTTTCCTTCCTGGTGTTTTGATACACAACTATTTGATCAGTTAGTTTAGTTTAGGAATCTCTTTAATTGCTTGTAATAAGGGAACTTCGATATGAAGTTGTTTAATCTCTTGTATCAACATAGTTTCAGTGGATGAGGTCATTTTCGAATGGTTTTTCGAGGTGGTAGGTTTAAGATGCTCCAAAAAAGGTAATTGATTTGACGCTCAAGTTTTCTCTTTGAAGGTGAATTCCTTCTTTAAAAGGTCAGTTGGACGCTGACTACCCTCCTCCTGAGGTAACTCAGAAGTTCCAGCTAAGGATTGTGGAAGGGTCTTGTCTTGATTACTCACCAGATCTAGCTCTCAAGGTGTGGAAGGTGTCTTAGTTGATTCAATAGATTCTTTAATTGGCTCATCCAGGATCTCAACTATGGTAGGTTGTTGGAGTGTTTTTCCTAACCTTAACTACAAGTTTCCACAATGGATAGCATTGAGTCCAGTCACATTTTCTTGTTCCGTAGAATATACTAGGGTGTTTTGACAATTATTCTTTGGATTAGCGATAGGTTGTGTTGGAAGTTGTGGTTGGTTGACTTGCTCTTTTTTTTGAGGATTCTAAGGGGCAAGTAAAATATTTTTCTACTGATTAGGCATCATTCTTGGCCCAATGTAAAAATGATTTTGGGGTTGATTCTATTGAGGAGTAGGATTTTGAGGATATCATTATTGTTGAGTCTGGTTTGACCATTGGGGGTTTCCCTAGGACTGATTTTCCCATTCAGGTTGTCCCCAAGGGTAAGTTCCCTAGTTAGGTGGTGCTTGAGGCCAAGGTGCTTCCCATTGATTTTTATTCCAATTTTTTGGGGCTCGCTAGGCAAGATTTGAGTTATGGTCGTAAGAGAAATTTCCTCCAGGTCTTTGATTCACAAGATTGATCTCTTCTTTAACCCGAGCTATCATTTTCTTGGAATTATTGATTGCATTAAGGATATCACTTTGATTAGTAGCATGAATCTTCTCACAAACTAGGAAAATGCCAACTTTGTCCAAGGGGCATTCTCTTAACAAATGTTTGTTTTGACACCTAGGAAAATAGATGGATAAGTCTCAAGGTTATGTGTTTTGATCTGTATTCCATCTAGTGTGGTGTTTAGTTGAATGAGAATGCCGGTCTTGAGATTTTCTATCTCCCCACGTAGTTTTTCTATTTCATTGGAACCTCTAAAAAGAGTAGACTTACAGATACCTCCTCAAGTACGAGAGAAATTCTAACATAATTCAGTGATATCATCAAGTCCAAGTTGGGACACATCTCCTTTTCCCATTAAATCAAGGCTTCTACTAGCATCTGTTGGCAACACAAGGGCAGACAATTGAGAGGGGGGGTGAATCAGTTGTCACAGTAATTTAAAATTATTAAACTTATTAACCTTATTCTCATATTTGATTAATAACCATGAAAGCAAAAATCATCAACACATTAGAAACACACATAACACCAATATTTTTACATGGAAACCTTGTTAGGGGAAAAACCATGGTGGAGGTCAGTCCACAAGATTATACCCTATTAAAAGTATAAAAGAATAATAATGGGGAATTCACATGCATTCAGACACACTGCCTAGAGCTCACTGCTCAAATACAACAAGGCTTACTACCCAAAGGAAGACACAGTCTTACAGAAACATTCAGATTATATCCACAGGATTTTGAACTAAGAAAATAGCATCTACTAATGCTTGATTACAGTTTCGGTTAAACAAATGAACACTTCTTCACACTCTACTTCTTCCTTCAAATGATTTGGAAATTATTCACACATCTCATACACACCATGCCTTAAAATGGAATAAACAATCGCTTATATATATCTGGAACAAGAGATTACATCGTTATATGTCAACTTCAACAAAATAATAAAATGAATACAAACTATCGGCCCAAAACATAAATAATTTTCAATGTGAATCAACCAAGGTCAGCCACAACATAGTGAAGACCCAAAATAAAATCCTTGAACACAAAACACCTTCAAAAATTATTCCTCGAAGATCCACAACACGCTACAGTCACCCTGTTGGCCATGAACATGGAAAACATGAACATGCAAGAGAAAATCACCAATCGCAAGCACAACGATCAATGCAGATGTGCAACACGGATAGAGCATGATCTAGAAACATCCACAACAACTGAACTTACTAGAATTGCATCATCTTCAATTAGGAACACCAACTAAAGTAACAAAATAACTGTTTGAACACAACTGCTCATAACTCCATCAAATCTTCATGTGGATCTCTAAAACTTAATGTGGATAGACTAGATATACTTGAGAACAAACCCTTTAATCCACAACCTCTGATAATCATTATACTAGGCTAACCAATAGACTGAACTTCACTTCACCACTGACAACCTGCAACTTATTCCATTACACTTTTCTCAATATCCTCAACATATACAAATTCTAATGTCTTAAAGGCCAATAGTGTTGACATCAATGACAACTACATATCAGAAACATCCAACAATATCCCCCTTTGGAATTGATGGCAACACATGATGTGAAAAACACCATCAACGCAACTTTCTCTTAGCAATAACTCCCCCTTAGGTTTTGACTCTTTTCTCCTCAACTCTTTCACATGAATCTTCTCCCCACATATTTTTTCACATGAATCTTCTCCCCCTTTGACATCAATGACAAAGATACATGTTATCTTTCTCCACACAAGCTTTGAACCACATATCTGAACATCTGACTACTCCCCTTGAGTAGTAGCCACCACAACATCAATCTGGATCAAGATATGAATATGAAATGCACAGATTGATGCAATTCAATGCATCGTAGTTCTGATTAGGAGGGGTAATCATCCCTAAATTCCCTCTGAGATACTCAAAAGTATCCTTAGGCAAGGGCTTGGTAAATATTTTTGCAACCTATTCCTTAGTAGGCACATACTCCAATCTAACTTCCTTTTCATTCACCTTCTCTCTCAAAAAGTGAAATTTGATAGATATATGCTTGGTCTTTGAATGCATCACTGGATTCTTAGAAATGTTAATTGCACTTGAATTATCACATAATATAGCAATAGGTTCATCATACACAATTATGATATCTTTCAACATTTGCTTCATCCACAATACTTGATTACAATTGTTAGCAGCAACAATGTATTTTGCCTCTATAGTAGATAAAGAAATGGCTTTTTTCTTCTTACTTAACCATGAAATCAACTTCTTTCCCAAGAAAAATGCACCACCACTAGTACCTTTTTTTTCATTCACATCTCCTACCCAATCAACATCAGTAAAAGTACTCAAAGTAAGATCATCATCTTTAGGATACCATAGGACAAAATCAACTATCCCCTTCAAGTATCTAAAAATCCTCTTCACAACTGTCATATGAGATTCCTTAGGATTAGCTTGAAATCTTGCAACAATGCATATGAGATTCATGTTATCAAGTTTAGTTTGAGTCAAATAAAGCAATCCACCAATCATCAATCTGTATCTAGTCTAATTTTCCTTAGGTGAATCATCATCTTGTGTCAACTTATATCCGGTCACTATAGGTGTACCAATTGGATTTGAATCTTCCATACCAAACTTCTTCAAAAATTCTTTCACATACTTGGACTGAGATATAAAGATCCCTTTATGTAGCTGAGTAATTTGCAATCCCAAAAATAATTCCATCTCTTCAATCATAGACATCTCAAACTCACTCTGCATCTCATCAAAAAACTTCATGCACAAACTATCATCTCCTCCAAAAATGATATCATCAACAAAGAATTCAACAATTAAATCTTTATCATCATCAATCTTGAAATACATATTACTATCAGCAGTACCTTTGTTAAATCCAAGCTTCAACAAATACATGTCCAATCTAGCATACCATGCTCTAGGGGATTGGTTAAGTCCATACAATGCTTTCTTTAACCGACAATGTATGTCTCCCTAATCATTCAATCGAAATCCATCAGTTTGCTCAACATACACCTCTTCTTCCAATTCGCCATTTAGAAATGCTGACTTGACATCCATCTGATAAACCTTGTAGTTTTTTTAAGCAACATAAGCAAGAAATAGTCTCACAACTTCAATCCGAGCAACAGGGGAAAAAGTTTCTTCAAAGTCAATTCCTTCCATCTGAGAGTATCCTTTACACACCAGTCTTGCTTTGTTTCTAACAACTTCACCTTGCTCATTCAGTTTGTTTCTAAAGACCCATTTAGTTCCAATTACATTTTTGTCCTTAGGTCTAGGAACAAGAATCAATGTATCATTCTTCTCAATCTGCAGTAGTTCTTCTTTCATTGCTTCTACCCAATTTTCATATTTGCATGCTTCATTCACACTATTAGGCTCAGTCTTTGAAATGAAGTAGTATTCTTCTGCAATTTTTCTCCTAGTCTGAACACCTTTGTTCTTATCACCAATAATATGATCTTCTAAATGATTTAATCTGACATACCTTGGAGTCTTAGGATGTTCTTGAACTTTAGGCTCTTGTGATATCTCTTTTGCACTTTCATTAGTTCCTTCCTCTTGATTTTCTTGATTCACCAGAATGATCTGAACTTGATTTGAAGTCTGAACTTTCTTTCCTTTATTTGAATTGTCATTCTAATCATCTGAATCATGTCCATAGGTTTTGGATGGTCTAGCTATGTCTTCATCAACCTTGACATTTGCACTTTCAGCCATTTTCCTCAATCTGTTATTGTAGCATTGGTAGGCCTTGCTTTTAGTAGAATAACCAAAAAATATTCCTTCATCACTCCTAGCATCAAACTTTCCTATATCGTCATCTCTTTTGATATAGCATTTACTTCCAAAGATTTTGAAATATCTAATAGTAGGTTTATGAACATACCATAGCTCATAAGGAGTCTTACCAACATCACCTTTGACTTGTACTTGGTTGAGAGTGTAAACAATAGTACTCACAGCTTCTCTCTAGTAGATATGAGGAACATTTCCTTCCAACATCATAGTTCTAGAAACTTCTTCAATTGTCCTATTCTTCCTTTCCACAACTCCATTTTGTTGAGGGGTCCGCAATGCAAATAATTTTCTCCTTATCCCATGTTCTTCACAAAAAGAATTAAACTCACTAGAAGTGAATTCACCACCTCTATATGATCTCAGACATTTAATCTTCTAACCCATCTCTGTCTCAGCCATAGCCTTAAAGATCTTGAACTTCTCCATAGCTTCATATTTTTCTCTTAAGAAAGTAACCCACATCATTCTAGAATAATCATCAATAAGCAACATGAAATACCTATATCCTTGTAAACTTTTGACTCTAGAAAGACCACACAAGCCAGTATGCACAAGCTCCAACAATTCATTTGAAAAATGTTGTTTTCTCCTCAAAATGAAATTCTAGTTTGCTTCCCTAACTAACATTCCTTGCATATAGCATTAGTAGGTTTCATCAACTTAGGAAGATATCTCACAGCCTGAGTAGAACTTATCTTGATAATATTATCAAATTTTACACGACACATTCTCCTATGCCACAACCAACTTTCATCAACTTGAGCAATCAAACAACTTTTACTAGCAGTACTCAGGTGAAAGATATTACCATTTGTTTTTGTACCTGATGTAATCACATTTTTGGAACTCCCCAATATTCTACACTTTCCATCCTTGAATTGAAGACTGTATCCCTTATCAACCATCTGTCCAACACTTAAAATATTATGCTTCAAGCCTTCCACATATAGAACATCATCAGTATTATGCTTACCATCAAGAGAAATATATCCTCTGCCAATGATTACACCTGCTTTGTCATCACCAAATCTTACAACACCCCCATCATACTTTTCCAATCTCACAAACTTACTTTTATCACCTATCATGTGATGAGAGCATCCACTATCAATCACCCATTCATCTTTCTCTTCAACTCAAGCAGCTAGGGCTTTCTCCACATTTGTACAACTATCAGATTCAATAGACACAAGATTATTTTCCTTGATAGCAATAAATACCCATTTGTCCTCACTTACATTCCCTTTATCAAATTCATCATCTATCACACCTTCATCAGTAGCATACTAACACTTTCTTTGAAATCTAGGCTTGTCAGATCTTGGCTTAGGAACTCTTTTCAGACACCTTGATGCAAGATGACCTATCTTACTACAAGAAAAACATTTAATAGGCAACTTTCATTTATACTTACCTTCTCCTCTGGGTTCTCTTTTGACAATAAGTGCTTCAAGCTCATCTAGTTTTCTCTCCTCTTCAATCTCTCTCATTTCCTCCTCATACTTGAATATGTTTCTAGAAGAACTTTCACTCAGATCATATATTTGTTTATCCCTTCCAAAGGTAGTAGCTTTGAATGCAGATTCTATCTTAGGAAGAGCATCACCAAATTCACTCAACTCAAAAGCAGTAAGCTTACCAATCAACATATCTTGGGTAACATTTGTCACAGTCTGGAGCTCCTCAATAGCAATAGCTTTGACTTTGTATGCAACAGGTAAAGATCTGAGCACTTTAGTAACAATCTCTGATTCTTCCAATTGTCCACCAACACACTGATACCACACACAAGTTCATTTATTCTTTGCATGAAGTAATGTTCTCATCATCACCCATTCTCAACATTTCATATTTCCCTTTTAGACTTTGCAGCTTAGCAATCTTCACATGGGTATCACCTTCGTACAAAGTTTCCAACTTTTTCCAGATCTCATAAACAATCTTTAGATCCATCACATTTGTCATCTCAGAATCAGTCAGAGCACTCAAAAATGCTTCCTTAGCCCTGATATTGTACTCAACATCCTTAATCTCAGTAGCAGTGGAAGGACCATTCTGTGGGATAACATACTTATTCCTTGTAATGTTCCAGTAGGGTTCACCAATGCATCTCATATGACACTCCATTCAAGTCTTCCACAGAGAATAATTTGTTCCATCAAATCTTGGACTATCCTTCTTATATTTCGCCATCTCGGATCACCTTAAGCTATTAAACTTCTTCCAAGGAACCTACTTTGATACCAATTGTTGGCAACACAAGGGTAGACATTTGAGAGGGGGGGTGAATTAGTTGTCACTTTAATTTAACTTATTAACCTTATCTCATATCTAATTAATAACCATGAAAGCATAAATCATCAACACATCAAAAACACACATAACACCAAGATTTTTATGTGGAAACCCTGTTAGGGGAAAAACTACAGTGGAGGTCAGTCCACAAGATTATACCCTATTAAAAATATAAAAGAATAATAATGGGGAATGCACATGCATTCAAGCACACTACCTAGAGCTCACTGCTCAAATACAACAAGGCTTACTGCCCAAAGGAAGACACACTGTCTTCTAGAAACATTCAGATTACATCCGCAGGATTTTGAACTAAGAAAATAGCATCTGCTAATGCCTGATTACAGTTTCAGTTAAACACATGAACACTTCTTCACACTCTGCTTCTTCCTTCGAATAATTTGGACATTATTCACACATATCATACACACCATGCTCTAAAATGGAATAAACAATCACTTATATATATCCGCAACAAGAGATTACATTGTTACATGTTGGCTTCAACAAAATAATAAAATGAATACAAACTATCAACCCAAAACATAAATAATTTTCAATGTGAATCAACCAAGGTTGGCCACAACACAGTGAAGACCCAAAATAAAATCCTCGAACATGAAACACCTTCAAAAATTATTCCTCAAAGATCCACAACACGCTACAATCACCCTGCCATCCATGATCATGGAAAACATGAACACGCAAGAGAAAATCACCAATTGCAAGCACAACGATCAATGTGGGTGTGAAACACGGATAGAGAACAATCTAGAAACATCCAAAAACATCATGAATCACCAGAGAAGCATCCGCAACAACTAAACTTACTAGAATCACATCATCTTCATTCAAGAACACCAACTGAAGTAACATAATAACTTTTTGAACACAACTTCTCATAACTTGATCAAATCTTCATGCAGATCTCTAAAACTTAATGTGGATAAACTAGATATACTCAAAAAATAAGCCCTTTAATCCACAACCTCTAATCATCAACATACTGGGCTAACCAATAGACTGAACTTCATTTCACCACTGACAACTTGCAACTTATTCCATTACAATTTTCTCAATATCCTCAACATATACAACTTCTAATGTCTTAAAGCCCAATAGTGTTGACATCAATAACAACCACATATCAGCAACATCCAACAACATCTTCATCAAGTCCCTTGAGAAATATGGTTTTCATAATTTCCAGATTGATGGATTCTCCACCACATCATTTAGATAAGAAGATAAACATATCTAGGTAATCTTCTAGGCTTTCATCTTCATTCTACCTGAGTTTGAACAACTCCTCCTTCCATCACCGACTCTACAATAACTCTGGTATTTTTCCAAAAAGGTAGACTCCATATCATTCCAAGAGGTTATTGACCTTGAAGCTAATCCCATGAACCAACGCATTGCAACATCCTTCAAAGTAGAGGGAAATTTTTTTAGTTTCTGGTTATCATTCTTGTAGTCATATGTCTGACACAGAACTTTAAACACAAATAGGAATTGGTTAGGATCTTCAAAGGATAAACCTCTAAAAGTTGGAAAAAGGGCTGGTGAAATGTTTTTCATAGGTGTATCATCATCTTGATTGATAGCAATAGGATAAGTAAATGTCCACGCTCCCCCTATTGGGTTAGCGCCATTTCTTTGGTCACCCATGACGTTGAAAGGAATGTGTTCCTCTTCAAAGGTTTTTTCTAATTGCTGAGGTTCTAGGGTACACAAAGGGATACTTTCCTCTATAGATGTTTGTTTTTATGAGTGAATTTTTAGGGTATACAGGGAGGTCTCAGGTTGATCTTGCTCGATCAATTCTTTCATAAATTCTTTTGCTGAGACTTCCTCCTCCCTGCTTGTAATCTTAAAATGCATCAATATATTTCCTATTAGACTAGGTAGGTGTTCCTATCGCTTTAATTTAAAATGCATCAATTATATTGACTAGGTAGTGTTCAAAGATTGTATGCAATAGGAAACATCTCGACTAACTCTCCTAGATTTTTTGAATATTGGAACAATTGTAAACATAACTTAAACTAAAAGGCCATTAAACTAGAAAGCGTAAAGTTGTTTTAAGCTAGAAAATATGGGATTGTTAAGCTAGAAAGAATAAAATAATTAAACTAGAAAGAAAGTAAATTACCTAAAAAAAGGAATAGTTGCAATAAAATTGTAATTTTAAATGATAACAACCATCAACTAACATCGAATTGTTAACAAAAAATAAACTTAACAACCTATAACTGATAACCAAAGTGGGTGCTTTGGAATTTCAGATAAACATAACCAAAGATTGTAAACTTGAACTACAACCTACAGGAATAACTAACAGAGCTCAACACATACAAATAACATTTATCCACATTTATCATACAAAAAATAAAAGTGACAGAATTGAAAACAAAGATACTTATCTATCCTACGAGATTCCCTCGAGTGGCCAGCTCTTTGGGTATTTTAATACCTAACTCAGATCACATAAAATTTTTTATCTTCAAAATGAATTCATCCATAACAATTCCATTGTATAGAACTAGTAACTCAGGATAAGATTGACAAAGATTATTTTATTCATATCAGAGATAAGTGTAACACAAAGACATGATTTAAAACATATTATATCAACATAACGGTATCACTGTTTCATTGTTTCTGGCGGTTACATATATATATATTAAACTGCTTAACAAAATCCTAGATTTAAGATGGTGGAAGATCACCATTGAAAAAGTCTTCTAACAGAATTTAACTAACAAAGGGACCGAGGTCCATAACATAAAGCATTTAAAAGGCGAGGAGAGGAGCCATAAATTTTTAAACAAAAAGCATTAAAAGATTTGTTCCATCACACATTCCATAATTTTCATTGCCTAGTCTTTCAACACTTTATATTCAATTAGTTGAAGTCCTCTTTAAAGTCCACTCGGCTATGCATAATGACCTGTACAAATATTGAATGCTACAACATTACATCAATGTTAGCCAACCAATTTCAATTGATTTAGGAAATAAAGATTATACATATTTTTATAAAAAGTAAGCAATTATTAATCCTAAAAATAAACAATTGGTAGGGTAAAAGTGATTGGGAGAAACAAGGGTATTTGGCTTATTATATTCATGAGGTTATTTATACCTCATCAACATGGCTTCTCCATCCCTCTAGTGCTGGTGATGATGGAGGACGAGGCTAGATGAATGTCATGGAGCGTTATCAATGAGACTGTGAAATTGATAAAATAATGTGTAGTCGACAAACCTCTGCTTACAACTCTGCAACCTCTACCTGGAGCCGAGCTTCCTGCTCTTAGATTTTCCGTAGCTCCTCCTGAAGCTACTATAGCTAGGATCTGCACTTGGCCTCATGGTTGTCGCCTTCTCACTGAGGTCATCGAGTTGGCTATGCAGGGAATCACATGCCCTCTCAACACTCTTTCCCCACGTCCTAGCTTGATGTCGCTCAGTCAGGGTAGTGTGAAGCTTAGTCGCATGTTGATCCCTCTACCCGATCACAGTGGTGACATCAATGGTCATCTGCACAAAATCCATGTGTGCCTCCTCATATGCAGTTCTCAACTACACAACATGTTCAAATAAGTGGGTGTGTCACCCCGCTGAAACTAGCCTATACATGTCAAGGACGCTCCCTTAGACTGGCACGACTGGGGCCACCTCAAAGATGCACTACATGATGAGGGAAATCCAATCTCGTGTGTCGATTGCAACCACTAAGTAGTAGAAATTGTTAGTACTGGATCATATATAAACATGTGCATATATATGAGATAAATGAAAAATAAAAAGTACTAAAAGGAAATAACATAAATGACTCTCGTACCTAGATCCTTGGCCTGCCAGTGTGGATCAAGAGGGGCTACAACATTTGGACCTACACCACCTGTTGCCACTACTATTTCTATAGGATGGCCACTAGCTGTTGAATGTGGTGTCGATGAGATTGGGACTACAACTGGGGGTGATGATAGCCTCCTTTGTCATCTAGGCCTCTCTAATGCCCCACCCACCACCTCTCCCACCTTGCCAGTGTTGCTACCGTAATCCTCTCCTCCTTCTACTCCTCTCTACCCTTGTACACTGACATTTCCCATAGGGGCATGTGACAGGAAATCAAGGTAAGACCCATTGTCACCCACCATGCTCTGTAGCCATGGGCAACCCTAACATTGTTAATCGTCAACATGGGAGGCTAGTCGTTGTTATCTGACCTGTCATCACTAACAATGACATCTACTATGGTTGGAAAATGATGATCACTTGGATTATTAGTGATCCTTACCGATCGAACATATGTTGAAGGAGTTAGGGGGATCATTTTTAGTATCTTGAACATTGGGTGACCCTATGCCAGTAGTATGACCACCCTACCAAGAGATGATCGTGTTGCATGTGTCATAGTCGTCACTTGTTTGTGGGCCATACCATCCCTCTATATGGTCTCCATCTAACATCTTGTGACCAAAATGAATCAATTTGAAGCTTCCAAAAAGAAAAATATCCATATCTCTAATTGCGTACTAATGGGTATGCATGCGCCATCGATGTGCCAGGAGCCACACCCTGGGGAAACCCAACTAGCTAGGTACACATGATGTGTATGAATTCCCATACCCGAAGGAGTGTGTAATTTGTAAGGCTAAAAAACTCATAGTGTAGATACCACCCAAGGTCATGGTATAGAGGAGCAAGCATGCTCTGACCCCAGGCATAAACAATCTCATGGTCCTCCATCTCGCATATGCAATGCATGAGGCCTCCATTCAGGTGAGAGCTTCACCCATCCATAGTGACTCAGAGTGTGACTGTGACAACCATCACCCTTCAAAGGAGTGGAATGACCACTTTCCCTTTCTGGTACCATAGCATATAGACATGGCTGATGGTATCTCCTAGCTTTGTGCAATCGATGGTATCTCTTGGTTCTGTCCAGTCAATGTAGTATTGTTAACCCTCTAGGGCCTCTCGAGGTGTCCTCACCTCATCATAAGCCACCCACCATCCATGGATCGATAAGCTAGTGATCCTATACACATCCTCTAACGTGACAATCATCTCCCCTAATGGTAGGTGGAAGGAGGAGGTATTTTCATCCCACCAATCCATGAGTTCCATGAGCATTGAGGATGGTAAATGATATATGGTAGGGTGTAGGCCCACCATAGGCCCATGTGCCACAAATGGTCTTGATCACCATGATGCATCTATGTAGCCTAGTCTCAAAGTGTAGTCAGCATGTTTCCACCTCTATGCTCTCACATCTTTGGCCACTCTTGCAAGAGAAAATAGAGTTCATGTCATATCCATCTACATCACAAAACTTTAACTTCTACATCAATTTTTTTTCTAAGTTAGCCTCTGGAATGGAGGCACGCCACACAACTATCTACGTGATGTGTTGTTATCTGAGGCTGAACACTATGCACATTCCCTGGATGACAGTATGCAAAGTAAACACCAATGTGGTTGGAGGCTGCTGACACACCATCGAGATGACAATGCATCGACTGGATGCCTTTGCACTAGCTAAACACTTGCGTTGCTCTTAAATTGGAAAAACATTAAAAAATGCCACTAGTACATAAACAATAATAAACTACTAAAAAAACTACTAAAAACTGCTTATAAATGACTGAACTTGGTCACATGACCATTAGTAGTTTATTACCAGTCATATATAACACGACTCGATTGATGACTAAACCATTTTTAGTCATGTATTGGTTGTTTTGATTGATCAAATTGGTAGTATATTTTGTCATTGATTGTTGTAATCTGGTCACTTATTTGGTCATTTTTTTCCACCGATATATTTAGTTATTGATTTAGTCATTGATTGTTGTAATCTAGTCACTTATTTAGTTGTTGATTTAGTCATTGATTGTTGTAATCTGGTCACTTATTTAGTCATTTTTTTATTCATTGATATATTTAGTCATTGATTGTTGTTAAATGGTCACTTATTTAGTCATTTTTATTCATTTCTCACTAATTTTTTTCAATTGGTAGTATATTTAGTCAATTTAATTATTAATTGATGTGAATTAGTAGTATAGTTAGTCATTTTAATTGACTGATATTTGAGGATTTAAGCATAAAACATAGAAATGCACATCAATCATCAATTGCACACAATAAGACAACCATTGAGAATGAAAAATCAATGAACTTTATTAATAAAAGAAAGGTGTTCTAATTATAGTTTAGAAATAGAGTATTACAATTGTTATTTTCAGTGACAAGACTGAAAATCTGAGTTGCAATATTGTACATAAATGACTACAAGATAGAAACTTCTCCAAAAAACTTGTACAATGATGGAAATGCATGCTTGAATCCCTTCAATGAAAGCACATGACCCTTTCATCTCTTAAAAATTCCACAATGTGGGAAATCCTCTTGGAGCAAGTTGTAACGTGTAGAATCCAAGAAGGAGAGTGTTGATCGTGTCCTATATATGAAGCTCTCTCCTTCAATGTAGTCAACAATAACCTAGCTAGAATCTTCCCTCCTTTATATGCAACATGCCATCTGATATGAGCAACAAGGTCTTCCTTTTTATCCATAAATGAAGTTGTGCCTTAATACAACCAACAAAATTACTATTAGTCTCAATTTAGAAAGAATAAAAGTTCATTGTATATTGCAACTTTACAAAAGTAAGTCCAAACCAGCAAAAAGATAAATCAATTAAAAAATTTTAGGAGACAGATCACATCCACAAACATGGGAGAGCTATGCAAAATTGGAGAAATTGGCTTGGAAAATGAAGGCAACAGGATATTTCCAGATTCAATACTTTTACTTAATGTTGTGGAATAGAAGAAAAGAGAATCATTTATCTACCACCATAGTGAAAGGTTAGCAATTGCATTTGGTTTGTTAAACATGGCCCCTAGTACAACTATTAGAGTTGTTAAGAATCTTTGAGTATGTTCTAATTTTCACATTGCATCTAAATTGATCTCCAATATTGTTGCAAGAGAAATTGTTTTGAGAGATGTGAACCATTTCCATCATTTTAAATAGGGACAATGTTCTTGTGGAGAATATTGGTGATGCTAAATGAAACAATCTAAAAAATAGGCTTGCACTATAATAATGTGCACTACATTAGATATTCGAAGGGACATCCATCAAAGCATAACAATAGGGATTTTTTTGTCATATGTTGTAGTTACAAATGCCTTGCTAGACATACATGAAAATCTAAGGGATTTTTTTTATGGATAGACTAATAAAATCCTATTGTAGGGGGTACTCCAAGTACATATGGCCCAATTCTAATGACAACTATTATTAAAGCTAAAAAATAGCTTTGGATGTTATTAGTATGTTATTGATATTGAATCATGGATTGGACTGTCTGATACCTTATGACTGAAGATCTTGTATCAACAGGGAGATATGGATCTTGTTGCCACTAATCCACCCAAAGAAAGCCATATGCTAATATTTGACTTCTGAAATATTCTTAGATATTTGATTTCTTGTTTCATGTGCCTCCAAATAGGTGCACCAAATCCTTGAAGGGGATTAATGCAGATTTATTCAACAGGAAAAAGAGACTAATTCTATATGATTTTTCTTTGTAATTCATCCCAATGTTGATAGCGATCAATCTCGGCTTTGCAAAATACACATCATTAACTAATAAGTTCTTAAAAAAATGTTAGGATGCACCCTTCCAAGGGACATACCTCTCCAAATTTTCAAAACTTTGGAGAGGTCTGTCCCTTGGAAGGGTGCATCCTAATTTTTTTTGAAAAACTTATTAGTTAATGATGTGTATTTTTCAAAGCTAAGATTGATTGCTATCAACATGGGGATGAATTATAAAGCAAAATCATATAAAATTAGTCTCATTTTCCTGCTGAATCAATCTATGTTAATCCCATTCAAGGATTTGGTGCACCTATTTGGAGGCACATGAAACAAGAAATCAAATACGTAAGAAAATGCAACTAGTGGGTGTAAATCCCAACTCCTCAACCTTTGAAAGCGTCCTTCTTTCCTATGTATGAATTGGAGCTTTGGATGAGGGAGTTCTTTCAAAGCCAACAAAATAATCATTACAAGTCATCAAAGCCAACAGAAAGGAGACCAATATATAAATGATTAAAAAAAAGAATACAATCAAAATACTAAAAGAAATAAGTCAATATTATTGCGCAACAACCATCTTTGTAGATTCCATTACATCATTAACTGTTTAACTGTCAATAACTCACTGTCCTGCCAAAGACATCTAGTCATCCACCATCCATCACTACACCGCTATACACAAACTATCCAATCACGGTATGGTAGTATCTTCTACTCTACCACACCAAGCCTCGTACACCATCGTAGTGTGGCGGTGACTATACTGCACCATTGCAGGATACCCTTGACCATCATCGCAGGGTAGCGGTAACCACCGCTATACTGCACTAGTCAACATGGAAGCACCGTGGGGTGGTGGTAACACCGCACTATCATAAGCTCAATATAACACCTTTGTGGGGTAGCAGTAAGTATTGCTCAATCGCCAGTCACTCCATGAGACACCGCAGGATGGTGGTAAAGGCCTGAAATCTCACTTGGTGTAATTTGACTTGATGATGACCAAGTTGGGGGTCCACCAGTGAATTTGAGGCACATAATTCCAATAGGTAAATGCCATAAATTGTCTAAAACAAATACACATGTATCAAACTCAAGTCACTTAGGCAATATAGGGCATGTGAGACTTCCCACTAAACCAATTCAAAATTAATAAGTGTAAATATATGGCTCTTTTAGCACTGCAATTAAGGTGTAAATCACAAATATATAAGCAAGATGTGGCATAGCTATGAACAATTGCAATATATAAATCAAGCACTACTGAAAAGACAACAAAAAGAGAGATTGCAGTAGAAATCTTGGCCGAAAGATAAGACTGTTATTTAAAAATCAACAAAAGGAAAAGCTTAAACTTGTATAACACTATAAAACACCTAACCTCCCAGTATACAAAGCAACCTTTTTATATAGATCTTGATCATGGGACATCCATCAAAGCATAACAATAGGGATTTTTTGTCATATATTGTAGTTACAAGTGCCTTGCTAGACATACACGAAAATGTGGAAGCATAGACAATTTGTATCAAGCCAAATGTCAAAAAGTATAATTAAAAAGACAAATCCTTACAATTGGACCTCAAATTGGACCAAGCAGATTTATGATTTTATCTTTAGAATGTAGGAACTTTCTCTGTTAGGGCTTCATGACTTCAAATTGGATCTCCAATTGGACCAACATATTTATGATTTTATCTTTAGAATGTAGGAACTTTCTCTATTCAATATTCACGACCTCAAATTCGATCATAAATTGGATAAGCAAATTTATAATTTTCTCTATCCACCGATGTTTGTATTCCTACACTTAGGTTCTGCTTCCAAGCGAAAACACCTAAAAGTGTTTCAGATCGACTAAAATTACTCTCCAACTTGGTTATGCCATTGATAGCAATCCAAGTTTCCCTAAACCATCCATACCTGAATATTGCATCACAATCTATTCTTCCTGCACATAAAAATGCCACATATTAACCCCTTCTAAATAAAACATTTAATCATCATAAAACCATAATTAATAAATCATTTCAATTTCAGAAAGAATTCAATATCATTTACTATCAAAACAAAAGTTGTAAAAATCACAAAAAATCCATGAAGCCTCCTAAATGTAGCTTAAAGCAAGTTTATAGGATGGGTTTCAACATAAGAAGCTTTCTACTACAACTCTCAATGAATGTATTATAAGAAAAAAACAAAATTCTTCACACTCAAAGTAATGCATTCAAACATTTATTCCAAAAGTATATTAGCAAGAGTTAACTAAAAACATAATGATTTTTTGCTTGGTTTCTTTTTTCAATATGCCACATGGAAATGGAATAATCACTAAGAAACCCTAACAATAAAAAATGAAGTAAAGGTTTAAGAAAGGAAATTCCAATGTACTATTGTGTAATGGTGACGAAGGAACTTATATGAGCATGACCTACATACAAATCCTTGCCATTGAATTTCCATCCATCCAAAAAGAAAATAAGAAATGTAAGGATTTGACCAATATAAGTCCAAAGGGTTATGCTATAACGATAATGGAATCACCATCAGAGCATAACTGAGGAACAAACTCTTGTGATTTTAATTATGTGATCCATAACTCTATTGGTCATGTGGCACAATTGTGCTATAACAAATATAGGATGCATTCATGTGTGACACAAGTTTAATGTGGCTATGTTGTGATAGAAATTGAGGCACTCATATGAGCACAATTCATGTACAAGTTAATCATTGTCATCATAATTAGGTGTCAATCATCATTGGGTGCATTCAAGTTGACTCAAGTTTAATAGGTTACAATGTAATGATAGTATGATCCAAGAACAATTACTCTTGCTTCAATAAAGAGCCTATAACTCTAGTTGATATGTAGAGTGGTTGTGTTATATCAATTATGTAGTGCATTCAAGCACAACCCATGTTTAATGGGATATTCTAGAGAGTGATCAAGATTTTCCAAACCTTGTGAATGTTACTTAAAAGTGTATAGCTTAAACTACAAACCAAGTTTGTTACATACTTGAAAGCAATCTTGGGTTACCACAAACTATAATAATGTGATATGTTAATAACCATTATGGGAAGTATTAAAGCAAGACCCATGCTATATAGGATACAATTACTTGATCAAGTTTACATACCTTAATGATCAAACACAAGCTTCCCACACACTCTAGGATACAATCCAAGATCATACCACACCCTGTCAAGATAGCTAATTTTTTGACCCAAGATTTAAGGTTGATTTTTAATACCAACAAAAGCATTGGTAAGAGCACGAATAGGGTACAAACCCTAGGCCTCCGTAGGAACATAAACCATAACTCTAGTGGATTAGTGAGGTTGCAATACCAGAAAGATTGAGATATTGTAGCCAATAACAAAATCTTGCAATCTAAAGATTATAGCCAATAACAAGCACACTATGTAGCTCAGTGAAATTTGTAAATGCAATCCATGGTAAGAAGAATGATAGTCACTTGAGGTGTGACAATCAAAAAGAGGTTGAGTAGTGACAAGATAATAAAGCTCAAACCTTGCATAGTAAAGTGGAGATTTTAACAGTGAGTTTCCTTACCCCCTTACTGACCTTAAGGGTTTTTCAAATGCTATTGATAGTGTTAGACAAGGAAAATGAAATTAGGGAATGATTATCCAAATGAAGTAACAGTGGTAATCACAAGTTCAATGTTTCTTCTTAGCCATTGTATAATGGAGGTAGTGGATTGCATGTTTATGCAGTGTTTTGAGACTCATCAAAGATGGGAGAATAGTGAATAATACCTTGTGGACTGTGAAGTAGTGACAATAAGGTTGAAGGATCTTAAGACCCACAATACCATGAAATAATGAGTCCCCTGTGGTAAGTAAGTAGGCAGTCTATAGGGCATAGTTTGATTTTATAAAAGGAAGCTCATGAAAGGAATCTTCAAATGATAGTGAGTGAGTTGCTTGAGATTGCAGTTGAGGGTGCAATATTCAGTCTTAAAGGAAGTTAGCAAAGCAGTAAATGTGCAATAAAATCAAACCCTACACAACAAAAAATTCACAATGTTACCTTGCATAATGCCTTGAGTTTGAAGACAAAAATATCATTTTATCTTGATGAAAGTAGTGACCTTAATGGTCAATCATTGGCAACCATGATTTTAAAACATGCTATTGTGTTTATGGAGGAAACATTTTAAGCAAGGTAGTGAGTGGTGGTTTGGAACAATGGTAAGTATGAAGGACTTGCTTTATTTGCATACTATGCGGTCTAGCTTAAGACAACGTTCTTAGAAGAGATTGAAGGTGGATTATGGAACTCAAGGGTTACCATGATAAAGATTAAAGCAAAGACTGAGATCTATTTAAAAGCCACTGTCATGAAGATATTAAAGATGTCACATGCAAAACCCTAGCAGCTGGAGTAATGAATACAATGCCAAAGAGAAGAGTGAGCTGGGGCAGATTTAGGAGATCTCCACATTATCTAATCACATGAAAATACATCATTTATTTATTTTTTAAAATTAAAAGAAATTATTCTAAACCCTATATAGGATACATTCTAAACCCTATATATGATACATTGATACTTCAAAAGCATCTGAAGGAATTTGAGATTATGTAAATATATGTCAATTAAATACTTGGATTACAAACAATAGCACGGACAATGTAACCCTTGTTGAGCAGAGAAGGAATGAGATAAGTAGTAATGAATCTTATGCCTCCTATCACACACATCTCCTTACCATTCTCTGTCATTCTTTACCGAAACACTTCTCTATTTTGGTGGGCTACGCCTGAAAATAAGGTTTCGACGAAGGTTTTAGAGTATGTTTATTAAAATTAAAACTCCATTTTGGCGGGCTACACCTAAAAATAATATTTTGACAAAAGTTCTAGAGTATGTTTATTAGAGTATTTTGGCGAGCTATTGATTCTTGATTGCTTAAATGATTTGCTAAATAAATGACTAACTATTTAGTCATTTTTATTTGTGTGACTAAATATTTTTTTAGTCAACAACCAAATTAGTCATTTATTTACTCATTTATAGCTGAGTTGCAAAAAAATAGTAGAATTCAATCATTTTTAGTTGTTGTGACTAAAAGTTTTAGTCACATAGTCATTTATTTGCCAAATTCTACTAGTGTGCACAAAATTGACATTGAGTTAGGGTCATATTCCTCATAACTCATCGACCTGATTGCCCTCAGCTACAACCCTACGAATTTGTGTAATCCTAGGCTCTTGTAATCTCATTAGTGAGGCATTTTGTTGGCTTTCTCTCACAAAATTCAACAAAACTCTCGTTGTGAATAGTGAAAAATGACCCTTCTATGGGCCCTCCCAAGTATATATAGGTCCTTTTTGGCCCATTTTTCTTAGCCAACGCGGTCCTTCCATCCTTCCTATTTCCCCCCATCTAGCTAGGGGAAAAAATAAGAGGGAGCATATATTCACCTCTTCATCATATTTTTCTTCCGAACCATCAAATTTTTCTTAAGCATTCTTCTCATTGTGGTAGGTTCTTCCAATTTTTGAGCTAACCTAAATTTGAGTTTTACAAAATGGAACTTGACATCTAGTGTTGTGTTTTCTCACTAAGCTTGACTATTAGGGGCATCAGTACCCATATCTACTTGCTTGACCTTTGTAGCCTCTATAGTCAGAATTTCATGATTCCAACTCCATAAGGGGCAACAATGAAGTGTTGGCAGTCCACCACCTCATTTCTTGCAAAGTTGTGATTTGGACACGTGTGCAACACACAAATTTCTACGTGATGTGCAAGCATCCCTAAAATTTACGAGTTTAAATGAGGGATTCTTGAGAACTTTGCTCGTGACACGTGTCTTCATGGTAGAATCTTGAGTGTAACGACTCTTCCCACCCATTCAACCATACAAAACTCTCTCTTTCACCTTCATTCTCATCATCCGGCTTCACAACTTGCTCTCTCTCGCTCTTCTTCTCCAGGGATAACTTTAAGAAACCCCCCCTTGGTGAAGGTGTAAAATCCTGGCGAATCTTTCCTTTTATTTGAAAAAAATTATTAATTTTCCTGATGAATCTATAGCGCATTATTAAAAATATTGTAAAATTCTAGTGAATCTTAATGAATAATTGGAAAAAATAATAATCATAGTGGTGAATCCTAGTGAATAATCACTAAAAATATTAATTACAATGTCGAATCTCTCCTTTAAAAAATTGCATAGTTGGTTGGCGTAGTTCCCCCATATTTTTTTTGTCTTTTGTAATATTGAAGTAGGGGCTCGCGGGTGGCAACCATTAGCGGAGTCAAGGGGCAACGCCCCTTGTGGGGGTCAAGGGGGCAAAGCCCCCTTGTGGGGGTCGAGGGGGCAACAACAAGCCTAATCCTGTGGCCCAAAACAAATTTTTGGCCTCAACAAGCCTTTTAAAATGCACGTGCATATAAACTCACGAAATCAACCTACAACCATCCGATTAAAAAGCTAATCGATGGCAATAAATAAAAGCCCTATTCAAAGCTAAAATACCACTAAAATGAAATGGTAATTTATTATTAGTGGCGATATTTCCCCAAAATTAATGTTAGGAATATAATATTATTGGCGAATATAATTAATATTTGTAATTAGAGTACAAACTACTGGAAAATCAGTTCCAATGATGTGTCGTTTAAAGAATAATGCATAGGCGAATTAATCGAGACAATTTTTTTTTTGTTGTAAAAACTTGGCAATTTTGCATCCTTTTTAGCCTGTACTATTTGTCATTTTTGGAGGTCTTGATTTCAATTATTCGCCAATTGGAAAATATTTGCCACTAAATTTTTCCCTACTCTTCTCTTCTACATCTCCTTTCTACAACAAAGCTCTACTGAACTCATGCCTTGTCAATAGACAAGGCTCTATTACAAGCATTCAATTGTATGTCTATCAAGCCAAGAGGGAGTCACAAAATATTGGTAATGCTCTCTTTCTATCTTGTCTTATCTTCTTGCTAACATATTTATTGTGTTTGTGTTTTGTGATACAAGTTCTCCTCCATAGAGGGGTTTGCTTTTATCATGTCCATATTTCATGATACAAATTCTCCTCCATTGTGGGGTTTTCTTTTATCGCTCATTGTGTCTACTTTACTTTGTGTCTTTTCTATTCTCTATCTATCCAACTGTTTGTGGAGGTGTAAATGCTAAAGTATGGGTTTGACTAAGGCAAGCCCTGAAACAACCCCAACATTTTTCCTCATTCACCTTGTGTATAGGTTGCTTATGTGAAGCTTCACGAAAGGCTTCGTAGTGTAGGACCTTTGTGAGTTAGCATCTTTCCTCCCTTGTCATTTCCTTTCATTCCTGCTTTATATTAATTAATTAGTGTTGGTGTAAATAAAGTCTTGTACCTAGTTAATTCATTACTAGGGGACTTATTTGCATGTTAAATTTACTTAGGTCCTAGGAATCTTTCTAGAAGGTGTTATTTGTCATTAGTTGTTATCTTATCTTTTGACTTGTAACACATGTGACCAAGGTAGAAGTGATAAGTTGTCACATGTCATATGATTAAGACACTTCTCATAATCCTATGACATCTTGTATCTCACCTTGGCTATATAACCAAAGGGTCTCTACTACATTGTACACACATATAACATTAAATCATAATTGATAAGAATATAGTTTGTTCTTGTCATAGTCAAATCTTCTCTCTTTTTGCTTTCCATTTGGCCTCTAGTTCTTGGGTGGCTATCTTCATATCCAATTCTAACATGGTATCAAAGCGGGTTGTGTTCCATTGGATAGTCTTTTTCTGAAGAGAGATGGTAATATTGAAAATTTGAGTATGCTCTTCTCTTGCATTGTATGATGATTTGGAGAATCAAAAAAGCTTGATAGAAATGCTAGATTTGGGGGGTTCCTCTTTGTGGCTCTTTATTGTAGGTTCAAATCATAGCTTGCTGGTGCAAATTTGAGCTCACCATTGGGTTCAAGAGGTTCGAGATAGTCAATTTTTCCTTTTGTTTCATCTAAATCGGACATATGAGGCAAAAAATATATGAGGCTTTGAAGCGGAAGAGTGGTTGCTAGATCCAAAAGGTATCTGCATTTTTGGAGCATTTTGGGTCAAATCCGACCCTACCATTGCGTCTAGAAGGGTCAAAAACCCTAAGATCAACTGTTAATTCATCCAAATCAAACCAATTGTCTGCTAAGACAAAAAAAATTGCCTAGGGAGCTATACGGCTCCCCAAGTTGTCATTATTATTGGCCGTATGATTTTTTTTTTAAAATAAATATTTTATTTTGGTAAAAAAATTGAAATTTTTTCAAAAAATATATAAAGTTTTCAACAAATTCTATTGGAAATTTATTGTAAAAAAATAAAAAACAAAAATTATTATCTACACAATTTGTAGACCGTAGTACAATATGCAGACGTGTAGGTATCGACACCATAGCCTTGGGCCACATAGTAGGCTTCTATTAGCCGTGCATGACCCCAATGCACACCAGTGGACCCCACATTAATCTGGCATTACAAAAAAATCCGACAATATTCATTCAACCAGAAATTTAATATCGATGACTGTTTTTAATCGATGGTCACAAAAATAAATTTGGCCTGAAGTTCTTTCTTAGATTCTGCCAACGCAAGATTCCCAGAGAATATTCCACAGCGATGGGTAAAGGCGATGTTCTCTTGCACGTCAATTTTAAGCCAGGGAAACTAGAGAATATTCTAGCAGGCAGGAGTATATTTTTTTTGACAGGCACAAAATCGTCAATTTTAACTCCATAGTTTTTTTATGTCAGCAATATGTCGACATTTAAAAAAAAAACAATTCCCCCCTCACCAATGGAGTTTTTGATTTTGCAATCCAACTTCAAATGGCCATAACTTGCTCATTTTGATTCCTTTTTTCGAGCAATTTTTTTTTGATTTGGGATCATTTTTCATGCTCTACATAGTGGTGCAATCAGATTTTGGTTTTGGTATCTGGTTTTTCCAGAAATCTTAGATTATCACATGTGTTGCTATTTCGTCCTCATTTTGGGAACTTCAGGAGCTCATATCTTGCTCCTACGATAACATTTTTGGGTGCGGTTTTTTTTAAAGTGCAATTTTTCATGTAATTTTAATTGGTATGATTAGATTGATCTCATTTTGTACCAAAAATTGTACATGATTTTGTGGCCTATTTTGGCATCTATAAGCACTAAGATCAAGTCTATCTTGCTATTTTTGACATCTAGCAACTGTAAACACACTAAATATAAAGTGCCACAACTTAGATATTGCTTGGGGGGGGCTTCATGATTGAGTAATTTGCGGGGGTAATATTTTCCTTTGTTGGCTTATGTCTCATGATTGGTCTATTGTGTGACTAAATTGAGGATTTTAATATGGGCTTAAAAATTCATCCTACTATAATAAGGTTAAATTGATGGAACTTTAAGTCTTGAGAAGATGGAATCCTAACACATTGTAGGTGGCTTAATATTTTTCCATATCTCTATGGACTAGTTCCTAAACCTTCATTGACATGGAAGAAAGTTGTGTGAGACTTCAAAATAGAACATATCCTAGGAGTAATTGGTTGTAGTTGTGATATATAAACACAAATGGCCACTAATGGTATTAAGATCCCTTGTGAATTTATGACCAAACTTTGGGAGATGTATGGAGACTCGAATGAACCTCCATTCCCAGAGGATCCTATTGCGGATTTGACCTATTGATGATAAAATAATTGAAACACTTGATAATTGGGAAAGTTATGGTAGTATTGATGACACAAAGCCTTCTCCTTCTCCTCCTATAGAGACATCTATTGAGACTTTAGTTTCTATGGCTCCTAATCCAAATTTATAGGGTTCATCTTCTTCATCTATGAGTCAACATCTTGAGGTTGAGGGATCTTTTAATCCAACATTAGCAAAATTATCTACTATTGTACCTGAGGATGCTTGTGATTCAACATTTTTTGCTCCTTTTGATTCAGTGCAGTAGGATATTCATTGTCTTTTAGATTTAGCTACTTTGGATGAATTCTTGACAGGTATTTCAAACTTGTTTGTGGAGTCTCATATTGCAGATTTAGGAGACATCATTGATGACATTCATCTTCTCTTTGATGGAAAAGTTCCTTCTTCAATTGTTGTGAGGGAACACATTGAACCTCTTGTGCAATCTCTACATGATCATTCCTTTTAGTTTGATGTGACTATGGATACTTTTGGACAACATTTGGAGGATGCTTCTTTGTCTTCAGAGGGGATATCTTTATCTTTGGATTGTGTTATGCATTCATCTCTACTAGATTCTGGATTGTCTTCTTCAGGAGTGTGGCCTAGAATGCCTTTTTGGAGTGAGTCAGCTTTTGCCATTGACATGGAGACACTTGAGCATGCTTTAGAGACATCATACGCCATCCATTTTCCTGACATCCTGCATACTATCTTGGTTTTGTTTCTTCCTAAGGGGAGAAACATTGATCGATGAGATTGGATCATCTTCAACATTCAATGTTGAGCTTATACCATTGTAGGAGACTCAACATTGAGGGGGGTTTCATTTTCTCTCTTCTTCTTCTTCTTCTCTCTTATGGGGGGTCTTTTTCCTCACATGGGGTTTTGGCCATCTCATGGATCATTGAGAGAATTTCATTTTTTGTATTTCATCTCTCTTTTGGTGAGGAGTTTTGTCCCACTAGGTTTTCTCCTTGTCTCCATTTGTGAGAGATTTCTTTTGCATTTTTGCATGGGTAGCTAACATGGCCTAGTATTCGGGACCCATCCTTGCATCTTTGTGTCATTTGCATAATAATTTGCTACTCCCTAAGTTTCACTTAAGGGGGGGTGTTGGTATAAATAAAGTCTTTTACCTAGTTATTCATTACTAGGCGACTTATTTACGTGTTTACTTAGGTCCTAGGAATCTTTCTAGAAGGTGTTAGTTGTCATTAGTTGTTATCTTATCTTTTGACTTGTAACACATGTGACCTAGGTAGTAGTGATAAGTTGTCACTTGTCATATGATTAAGACACTTGTCATAATCCTATGAAATCTTGTATCTCACCTTGGCTATATAACCAAGGGGTCTCTACTACATTGTACACACACATAACATTAAATCGTAATTGATAAGGATACAGTTTATTCTTTTCATAGTCAAATATTCTCTCTTTGTGCTTTCCATTTGGCCTCTAGTTCTTGGGTGGCTCTCCATAGCCAATTCTAACAATTATAATAGTCAGGATTTAGATTTTAAGTAGATAGAAGATTCTTTGAGTTTTTTGGATGGGTTTACTTCTCTATCCATATGAGACACCAACCTGTCCCTAAGACGACAACGTGTCACACTGTTGTTTGATTCCCATGTTGGCATCCTTTGGCTAAGAGCTAGATTGCTTTTCCCATAAATCTATGAGATTTGATCTTTTAGTTCCCCGAAGTCCTTCATCCACGAACATATCAAGAACTCTCTTGTAATCATGTTTTTGCAATCTCTTTCATCTTGAGCCTCTGACACTTGAGTCTGTCATTGAGGTGATCGAGGGAAATTCACTCCCTTTAGACCCTATTTGACTTGGGACTTGGGCATAGTGAATCACCTCCTTCATAGTTGTAACCATTGTTGGTGTTAGCACCTTTTGATAAGTGGGGCATGAAATTCATCAATCCGATCAACCCTCTATCTAATTAGAAGGAATATATAAAGGTTTGTACAAAATATTTAACTGGGTAGAATTTAAAGCCTTGTAGCATGCTAGGGCCAACAAAGTGGCATAATTCCTATTTGAGGAAATTTTTACTTGCTATGCAGTGCCTTAGGAGATTGTCACTTATCAAGGGCCATAGTTTGCATAGGACTTGATTGTAGCATTGGTAATGAGTATAAAGTTAGTCATAAGAAGTTTGGTCCCTATCATCCATAATATAATGGTGAAGTTGAGATGAAAAATAGAGATACTAAAGTAATTTTGACCAAGATAGTAGCATTAATCACAAGGACCAGGTGGCTCACCTACTTGAATCCATATGATTATATTGGACTATTTAGAAAAAAATAGGAATTACACCTTATGAATTTGTCTATGATTCAAAAGATTGTCCTTCCAATTAAATTCAAATATAAGACTTTATAAACAAAACTTAAATTAATTATAGAACTCTCTATAGCTCAACAATATTGGATCATGCAAATTAATTCCCCCAACGAACTAAGAAGGAGACCATTATCTACATAGAAATAATACAAAAGCAAAGGATCAAATGGCATGAACAATTCAAAAAGTCAAAGGTATTTCATAAAGGTGATTGGGCCTTGCTATATTACTCTAGATATAAAGACCACATAGGAAAATTACAAACACGATGACTAGGGCCTTATGAAATTAAGGTCTTTCCAAATGTTATGATTAGATTAACTACAATTGATCTTGTCATATTTTATTTAATAATCAATGGAAACTACCTAAAAGTATAGAAGAATCCACTACACAAAGATACCTTCCTATAACATTTTACCCATTCAAGCAACCTCAATTTTACGACACACATAAAATCACCACCATTATTAAGTTCTCAACATGAAGTGCTAGGGGATGAGCTTCCTAGCTCCATCATTGATTCTTTACAAGTATGATTTCCTCAATTCTATATAAAAATTACTAATATATGTTTTAGAGAAAACCTTCAGGCACTTTTGGATACATCATTGCAATAAACTTACCCATCTTGAAATGTGCACAATTTCTATTATGTTGAAGGGACATGTAGTAGCGGTACATGCAACAGTTCTAAGAGGGGCCTATAACAACAATACATATAGTCACTATTAGAGGAGCCTGCAATAATGGTACATGTAGCCCCTTTATGTGGAGCCTGTAGCTATGCCACATGCAGCTACTATTTTGAGTTCCATGTAGCAAAAGAACACACAACCAATGACATACACTTTCCACATCAGAACATACAATCACAACTACATCCATTGTAGTTTTGTTTCATACATATATATTCAATTTTTTCACATGAATAATAATATGGCATGCCGCTTCATGATACATGAAGACATTTGCAACTACATGTCACCTCCTTTACATTTTGACATGAAACTTCCATACAATTTTATATAGCATTTCTCATGTGCTCAGTTATCATCATTACTTCAACTTGTGCCACAATCCAATCGTTCATCAATAACACTTTAGCTGCCTTACTTCTATTTATAATATCACACTCTATCTTACTATATATTAATTTTGCTTAATAATTTTTTGCACACATGGAATTTTGTTATCATTGTAATCATTTTAAGTGATTTATTTAATTTTATTTATTGCACATATCCATTTTACTATATCCTAAATCCATCATTTGAGGATAAATTCCACTTCAAATTGGAGGAAACATGAATTGATTATTTTATATGTGCCACTATCATTCAACCTTATGAGAATTGTATGTCCCAAGTATAGATGTATTACATACATTAATGGTCATCATCATTTTTATATCCTCCTTGGGAACAAAAAAATAATAATCTTCAACTAAGCCAAGTAACACATGCATAGAGAGCAACCATTGTCATAAAAAAAATGAGGGAACAAATCAGTATAGAGTATCAATACAATGACTATTAGTAGTGGAGAAATCATAGAGAAATTAGCTACAATGCTATGGGATGGGTGGCGATCTACTTTGGATGGAGTCATGCAATCATAGGATTATACTAAATGGTCAAGCTTGCATGCCCATATTTAGCAAGTGGGATGGTTGGATTATGCTTGAATGGATTTAATGAGGAAATAGTGTAGGCATTTTCCTTGAAATTGTTAAATAACATATCTATTGTTAAAGGATTACAAGTTAACGCTTTTGAAAGTATATGTAATTGAAGCTACAAGATTACCTACTATGGGTGAGAAATTTTCAAGTATACAGATGTTATGATGGCTAGGTGATGTAAGGCTAGGAGGATCACAATTCAACACAACCAATCATTCAAGGCAATGATACAAAATTCTTGCTCTTTGGCATTCTTGGAAATAACTCAAACTGTGAAATCATCAACAAAACAACTCAACTGGCCCTTAGAAGATATTACACAAGATTTTCATAACAAACTCAACCATGCCAAACCCTGCAAGTAACCTCAATAATTCAAACCCAATGTTCTTTGTAGACTACACCATACCCTTGTAGCCCTGTATTAGGAACTGTCAAACAAAATCCCTATTCTAGACCCAAACTCTAGAATGTAAGAGGATTTTGTGACTCCTTTTAATTCATTTTGAAACATGTTAAAGAATGAGACAACTTTGTTTTGTAACAACACCACAAACTATTGACTATCCCTGCCTTTTAGGCCTATTTAGGCTTCCTGAAACATTTCAAAACTTGTCAACCTAGACACCATTCGAGGCACACTGACCTCCATCATAATATTAAAGACTCACACAAAATTACCTTCAAAATTCTCCAAACCATTCAACAATGAGTACCACAAAACCCATAGTCATCCTTCAACAACCAACTCTGTCATAATAGGGCAGTAGTCCAGAGGACTCAATACCTTAGTTTCAACACATCTCAACTTTTAAAAATGTGCACAACATTCCTTAGTATCAACTCCAAACATTGGCATAATTTGTGGTCATTAGTTTTTACAAACTAGCATTCAAACCCTTACTAAACCATTCTTTATCAGTCTGCCAGAGAAAGCACAGTCATATCAACTTTAACATTTAAATTCTCCAATCTAGATTAGTTTGAAAAAACCACAACTGAAAGTGCCCCCAATACACCATGAAACTATTCTCAAACACTTCCACCTATGATGGATATTAGATTCAACAACAAAACACAAAAAAAACTCACTGTTCACTATTATTTTCCTAGATTTTCCACTAAACATAGTCCTAGGGCATCATGATTCCAATAGCAAACCTTAACTCCATGACTTGAAAAATTAGGACAAGTAAATATACACATTGAAGAACCATTTAAAAAAAATTAGCCTTTTCCATTGGTTAAAGAGAGAGAGATACAATTTCTCTTATCATTGTTTACCCTAGACAGGGGTTTTGACCTGTTTTTAGAAAACAAGCAATATCTCCCTCAAAACTACATGAATTTGAATGAAAAAATAATAATATTAAATTAGACTCATAGATTTACCAAAAAAAATGACTTCCCATCAAGTACATGGCTATACAGGGCCGTACAGGTGACTAAACCAGAAAATTACTAGAAAAATATAGATTTTCATATTCAAAACAAGGGTTTTTCATATTGATCTTCATGAGTTACATCCCTCTCTCCACTTGTTCGAGGTTAAACATAAATTTAGAGGTTTCTCACTCCATATAAAATGCATAAAACTAACTTAACTAACCTTCTAACTCCCTAACTTGCCATTTGTCAATTTTGCACTTTACCTTAACAACATTTTTTATAAGATTTTGCTTTTTTTCCACTTTTGAATTCCTCGACGCCTAAAAACCACTAAATTGACTAATTACATGATAATATGATCCACCAAGACCTTATTCTAAGAACAAAACACCAAAACCCTATTGTAGACCTCTCTTGATAACATTTTTTCATTTTTTGCAAATTGGAGTCAATGACCACACAACCTATCTAAACATTCACCAAATGAATCAAACACATTATGATGGTCTTGAATGACCTTATTAAATGACCCCTAAGCATTCTTAAACTCTTATTTACATATTGGCCTGATGGAGGCATATAGTCCATCAGGTGCTCCTGCACCACTAGGAATGAATTTATATTATCAAGTGAATGATTAGACTTCTCTTCACAAGATATAAAACACTTATCTTTACCTTGGCTTCAGGCTTCAATTTATTTATACATCATTAAGTATTTAACATGTGAAGGGATTAAATAATTAATCTATACTATTCATTTCAATCTACATAGGTAGGAAAGGAAGTATTGGTATTTTGCACATCCAAATAGAATGAATTGACAAAGGAACTTACATAGAATGTGTTGGGACTCAATTTATTTGTTTCCTTTTTGTGCCAGATTCCCTTCCTCTTCTATGTTTTAGTGAATATAGAAAACATATATGAGATGGATTATAAAGGTCACATTTTGTTCTTTTCCCTCTAAGTGTTGTTGCAGGTCCCTCATTTCTTCCCTCAATAAAAAATATCAAGTTGTAATATTTAAAATATGGCTATGTATTATAAATATTTTGGGGTTTCAAGTGTTTTCATACTCCATCCATTATCCTCAAAACCCATTGCCTTTACCCATCCTGGTTAAGTTTTCTAAGTTTATCGATTTCTAGCCTATCAACATTCCTTTGATTTTCTTATGATTTTGACAGAAGATATGCAATGGGCCTAAATCCCATGACTCGATACAAGGGGTTCTTCATCTATATTTTGATATTTTGTGTGTTCATTTTCTCTTCTAATTGATATATGGTAGAGGTTAGGCTTGAAGGTCAACAATTGATGGCATTGTCAGAGATTCAAAATTTGATCTAACCATTTAAAAATTATTATAAGGTAGAGGTTGGGCCTGATGCCCAATCCATATTATAAGGTTGTAGATGTGAGGGTTGATTAGCAACGAGATGATTTTTTTAGGGTAGAGATAATTTTAATGACTTTTCTTTGGCAGAGCTATACGACAAGACCCAATAGTCCACCAATGACCCCATAACACATGTTTCACACCCAACACACATTTTTTAAGGCACAAATGCAACTTTAATACACAACAACCCCTATTTACACCTACTTACATTAATGGCCATTTTCCTCATCTACCTAGTGTAAATACATATTTTATCCTTCAATCATGGTCTCCCTTTGCTATTGATTTGATGCAACTATAGTGATTCATCTTAGGGTTTGGGCCTTAGAACATATTTTTATGGGAAAGAGGCTATCATTTTGAGGGTAATATATAGGTAGAGAAAACTAGAGCAAAAGAGTATTCACAAGGGCACAATTTGTAGAAAATTATTGGTAGAGTAGTTGTAAGGAGGTAGGAAATATTTTATAATTGTAAAAGGAATGTTGTAGTGTTATTTTCAGTCTTATGTCTCCATTGATATATATTTAAACTCAAAAAATGTATCATTTTAAGAGGTTTTATTCAACATATTTGTTGTTGTGAATGCAGTTATCATTAGAGGAATGTGAATTTTTTAATTTTTTTTATAAATGTGTTGTAACAACTCTTTTATGTATTTACATATGGGCTTGGATAGTTTATTGATGGATTAATAAGTAGATAAGACTAAAGTGATAATTGATGCTTAGATAAGAAAATCAACTTTAATTTTCATCTTTCTTTCCTATTTCTCCTTATTAACTATGACGTTGTTGTCCTAGAATAGACACTAACCTCGTTGTATTTGTTTCAGTCACTCACATCCAAATAAACCATAAAACTTGTTTATTTTCATTTCCAATGGGTGTGTTCATGATATCACTATTTATAGGGAAATAAATAAAACCATTTTATGAGAATCATGGAACTCACCCCACCTTGCACATGTGATCATCTATACAAGGGTTAGAGATAGCTAGTTCACTTAGTCCATGATAGTTATAGGGGGATAGTAGACAAGTTAGGTTTAGATATCATCAAGTTCATTGTTGCTTATCAGAAATAAATTTTTACCTATTAAGGTATATCTTTGGGAATACCCTCCTGAGTTTAAATTGATCTCAAAGTGTAGAAAATAAAACCCACTCTTGTTGAGTTAGCTCAAGGTCCTCCATAGTTCTGTTGATGAACTAATTTCATTCATTTGTTGACAACCCTAATCTTGTGGGTAAAATCCAATTCTAGGAAATAGAGTAGTGATTTTGAGACTAATAAATTAGTTCCATTGTTGGAGATGATAGGTGTTAAAATTTCTTTACATCATTTGAAAAAATCAAAATTTGAATAGTCTTTTGCAGCTACTATTTTGGATTATATCAATAAGTACAGTTCTAAAATAATCTTCTCCTATTAGGAGAGGTGACTGTATTGCAAGAACCCAATTTTGTCAAAAAATTGATTACCATGCATAGAAGAAGATGAAGGGATGAGTAGCATGGACAAGGAATTATTGTAGGCAATATAAAAAATCAACATGGTAAATGGAAAATAAAATATGGAAGTAGCCCATTTGGACACAATTATACAAAAAGGGTTAGGACTTGAGGTAGAGGTGATGAATTTTTTGACCTAAGAGAATAATACTAATATACATCTGATGATTCTACGAATCATCTACTCAAAAGAATAAATATAAATTTTGATGATTATGATGTAAGGAGAAATTAGACTATAGGCAGGGTTGATAGAGGTTCTCACAAAATTGAACACCAACAACCTTCTCCTATTCATTCCCAAGGCTCTTATTTTGATCAAATTTTCCATGATGTTAATCAACATGTTAAAAACAATATTGGTGAAAGGAAAAGACTCATAGATGAAGAATTGGATCCGTTAAATGAAGTTAGAAGAAAATGGAAAGAATTACAAGCTGAAATTGATCATCTGGATCAAGCCTGTGCTTTGGCTTCCCAATGAAAAGCTCAAAAAATGGCACAACAAAAAAATATAGGAAAAATTTATATAGGTAACCCTCAAAGACAAGCTCAAAGATTTTTTCCTGCCTAAAAACCATTAGGAGATAAAAGGCATAGGAAACTAGACTTCTTTGAGATCCTGAATTATCCCAATCACATTACTAGTGACATCAGAGGAGAGGTTCCAAAATTCCAAGCCAATAACATTGTGATCGGAGAACACTTGAGGTACTTCATCAATATCATTGATGAGTTTGAGATTAAAGATAAAGATGTGATGATGAAGCTATTTTTTTATTCCTTGGAGGAGAGTGTCAGGGAATGGTTTAAAAATATATGTGATAGCAACTTTCTTCATGGAAATAATTTTTTGATGCTTTTAGAATGAACTATGGGGAAAGGATTGATCCAAAGTTTGCTATCCATGAGCTCACCACTATTAAAAAGAGTCTCAATGAGATGGTGATTGATTTCAACACCAAATTTCATCCTCATTGTGAAAGGTTCCTCAACATATTAATTCTAATGAATCCATATGTATTTTACTTTATTGTGGTGCATTTGACTTTAAGGATATTGTTTAAGAGATAAGAACCCTAGACCCTCAAGGAAGCATATGCTATAAACCTAAACATAGAGAGCAATATGAGGGAATTCAATAAACAATTAAAAAGAAATGATGTGAAGTTATCACAACTAGATAGGGATGTTGTGAACAAACCTCTCTCAACTGAGGATAAATTAGACAAGCTAATGGGTAGCGTGAAGGAATTGTCATACAAGGTGACACATAATGATAAGGGGTTTCCACTTTAAGGTGCATCCGCACATTTCAATGAGGGACAAAGGCTACACAATATACAATATAACATAGACTAGTCTAAGAGACCACAATAACATAATGGAAGGCCTACTTAGAAAAATACAAATTTCAAATAGCAAGACAAGTATGTACTTGATCCCTTGACTAAAGAAACTGTCAATTGTCAAGATGATAAGATGTGGTGTGATTCATGTTTTCTCCCGCATGACCCTCTCAATCGTGTTGTTGCACTTTCATTATGTGGAGATGAAGAGTTCCATAATGATGAAGGTGGTACTTAATACCATGAGGAAAAAATTGACCAATTTGATGAATTGGGTCATGACCATACTACTAAAATAATGTGTCACAATAGTTCCAATATGAATGACCAAATTTTCTAAGTTGATGGAAAGCTTGATCCTCAGCCATATCAATTATTAGCTCATGAATTTTAGCATATGATATCACTTATGTAGAAGAGGTATAATATAAATATACCTTCATTTGAGGATATAAAGGACTTCACTAATGTAGGTGTGGTGTAGGCCCAAAACAACATTCAACTGAGATATAGGACTATTCTAGTGAAAACATAGAAGGAAAATAAGTCAGATATAGTGACACAAAAGGTTGACATTGGTAAGTAGAAGGTGAATATTGATGAAAAGAAACATGTTCTAGTTAAGAAGGTTGTTGATAAGAGGAAAAGTCCATACATACAACAAAATAAAAATAATTACATTCCTAAGACTCAATGTCTACTTGTGCAAGCAAAAGATTCTTTTTTTAGTGGAGATAAGACTACAAACACAAAGTGGTTCAAGAAAGACAAGGGGACAATAGTGAGCCAAGTGTTTACAACTGGCCAATATGGAAAGGAAGTAAAAGATAATCAGTTTATCTCCTCCTCTAGTCAAGTGGTTTCATGCATACCAAATGCAAATGTGGTAACTATGACACCAAATACTCCTTTTCCAACTCCTTTTCCATAATAATCCCAATACATAGAGCTTAGGCCATGTCTTTTATTTTAAAAGTTGTACAAGAACTACTATTTGGTACGCTAATAGAAGAAGAAAAGAAGGCGAAGGATATTATGGAGGTATACCTCGGTGTTTTAATTATGAGAAATTGGCTATCTATTGATCCCTTATACACCACTTTAATCATCAATAGTTGGTTGCTCCATAATTATATTTTTTTTTGGGTGCATCTAGCAATGCCATGTCACTTGAGGTAATGAATGGACTTGCTTTGCAAGTATCAAAGTCCTATGGAATTTTTTTTTCTATGGATTCTAGAGAAGTGAATTCCAATGGATTAGTGAGTGTTATAGAGGCTTGACATGTTGATTGCCTAGATAATTTTTTCTTGATGGACATTATTGTGGTTGATTTTACAGTAAAATTGGGAATGCAATTGTCTAGAAAGTGTGCAACCTCTCTTTGTGGAAGCATATATATGGATTATCATATGCCACCATTCCTTTGCATGGTGAAAATGTGAGGTTGGATAGAGAAAAAATATTCCAAGACAACATTGAGGATAGGTATAAGTCTCTTAATGAAATAAACTTGTTTGATACTATTATTTATCAAATAATTGGTTTTTGCAATGAGTTAGTTGCTCCTACTCCTCTAGATGTTGATAAGGAGCCAAAATATGGTCTTTGGGACATGTTTTTTGATGGATATTGCTCAAGGTAAGGTAATGATATCGGGGTTGTATTAGTATCCCCAAATGGCCAGAAGCATAATTTTTCTTTCAGATTAACCTTTCCATGTACTAACAATATTTTTGAATATGCGGCCCTATTTATGGGGTTAAATGTCACTTACAAATGTGGTGTTAGACACATGAATATTCATGGATATTTTAAGTTGGTAGTGAAACAAGTGAAAAGTGTATATGCAATGAAAGAGAACAAACTCATAATGTACAAAATGTTGTTTGGGACAACATGGAATTGTTTGATGCCATTGGAAGTAAATGGTTAGAAAGAAATGAAAATGTGGACTTTGATGCTCTTTCTATTGTAGCATCTAGGTGTAGTTTGAATGCAAATGTTCCTTAATTGCAACAAAGAATTGATGTATTAGCAAGACCTACCATACTAAATTATATATATATATATATCTAGAAATTATTTGATGACAATCAACACATTTTTAGGTTTTTGAATGGTATGGATGAGTTTGATGGTCAACTAATTGATTGTAAATCAATGGTTGAAGTAGATGGTAGAAAAGAAACTCTATTTGGGAATGTGATAGTACAAATTAATACAAATAATATTCCCAAATGACTAGTTTCATTAGAAAATATGTATGGTAGTGGAGACCATTGTAGGAACAAAATATAATCATCTCACAAAGAGGATGTTGAAAGAGTTAATTTGGGGACAAATGAAAATCAAAAGATTATCTACATTGGTAAGAAGCTAAAACTTGATGACAAATAGATGTCGGTTTCCCTACTACAAAAATTTTTAAAATATTTTTCATGGTCATTTGATGAACTAAAGGCATATAAGGAGGATTTTTTGTAGCATTATATCCCACTTCAGCCCAATGCTAAACCATTTAGGTTGAAACAAAAGACCCATCAGTCCCACCTTGTCTCCCTAAATGAAAAATGATACAAGAGAATACCTTGTTGTAAATCAATCTTGTATCAACCAAAAACATTTATTTTCTTACATTTCACTTAGTAGAAATTACAACATTTCATTCTACACTTCACCGTATTATCATTTCTCAGCTCACGAAGTAGGATATAGCATCTACATGAGGTCATATACATCATATTTATATTTCAAATCATTTGCATTTATCTACAAAAATTTATCCCTCTCAAGACTTCACTGTAATTCACAAACAAAGCATTTGGGGATGACTTGGTCTAGTTTCATAGTGCGGACCTATTCTAGAGTTTCCAAAGCTTAATGTGAAATCATACAAGCATTTTTGGGCCCAAGGGATCTTTACGAGAGTTTTGTAATTCATTTTATTTCATGAAGGATTATCTTTCATGTTTGAAGGTCGATCTTCACATTTGATAATCTATCAGGTTTTGTGAACCCTTGAGAATGACACAAACCTTTGTTGGAGTTGGAGAATCATATTTAAGGTCATTTGTAATCATTTGTAAAGTAGTCATTCAATTAGTGATAGTTAGATTTTTTGATCAACTCCATTAAGGGACTATAATAAGGCCCCTAACCAGTTGTAATGTTGAATGCCCTTGCAGTGGACCTGTGAGCCCTAGTTATTCACTCATGAGGCATATGATGCATGGAAGATTACCAATTCAACAAAGATCTATATTTGCAAAATATTTCCTTGTGTTGTTTTTGTTGTGTCAACTCTAAGCTGCATAGTTCTTTCTAAACCCTTCATCCATGACTGCACCAAGTGGTATCAGAGAAATTTTGTGAGTCTTGAAGGCATTCCTTGTGGTGAACAGATTGCTGACTTGAGGAAAATTGCATGTGATTTCAACCAGTCACTGTCTATGAAATAGTTGAAACCCTTGTAGCCAGATCGTCGAATTGAGGTATTTGTATTAGATCCAAGGTGAGAGATGCAACCAAGGAGAGCACTTGATATGGTGAATGTTGCTGGAAGAATGGATGAAATACTAGAAATGATGTGAGCAATGTGAGTCTGATTGGATGATGTTGAATAAGATTGAAGGTGAGGTATAAACCATAGACAAGAGGATGAAAGTAATGATGACCTAGATCATGTTGTGAATGAATTAAAGAAGCCCTAAGAAAAGAAGAAGAAGAATCGGATCAAGTGAAGATGTTGAAAGCTATTTAGAAGATTAGTAAGTGACCTAGAATTGAAATTCAAAATTACATGGAAAATTTAAATCATAAGGAGTTGATTGATTGGATCAATGAAATGGAAGAATACTTTGAATATGAATAAATTGAAGATACTAAAAGAGTGAGATTTTCAAAAGCAAAGTTGAAAGGTCATGCTAATTTATGGTGGTAAGAAGTTCAATTAGATAGAAATACGAGAGGAAGGGAGAAAATCATAAAGTGGAATAGGATGGTGAGAAAATTGAAGAACTAATTCATACATGAAAATTATGAGCTTGAATTACTGAAAAGATTATAGAACCTACGGAAAAAGGAAAGATCTATGAAAGGATATACTGAAGAATTCTACAAGATGATCATTAGAACTGGAAATAGTGAAGCAAGAAAAGAGAAAGTGGTGAGGTACATCAATGGATTGAGATCAAGCATTCAAGAAGATTTGAGCATGGTGAAGATGACAATAGTACTTGAGGAAGCATACCAATTTACGTTGAAAGTGGAGGAGAATTTGAACAAGAGGCTTGAACAAAGGCAGAGAAGTGCAAGAGAAATATTCTAGAGGAGCATATCACAATTTGGAGAAATAAGACCTTATGCAGAGAAAAAAAAGATGGAAAGCCCTACCATAGTGAAGAAAAGGATCACAATTCATACCATAGAGGAAGAGAAGAAAGAAATTTCTACCGCAGTGACAAAGGAGGTCATAATTCATACCATAGTGATGGATATCAGAGAGATGAAGGAAGATATGAGAAGAGGCCATTCAGAGGAACCTGTTTGAAGTTTGGAGGTGGACATAGAGCATTTGAGTGTCATCAAGGAAGAAATAGTAAGGAAAGTGAGCATACTGGAAGAGTAGCTTATGTGGATGAAGAACCTATTGGATCCCCTAATTCAGTTGGGAAACTAGAGAAGGGTGAATCATTGGTGATAAGGAGAGATTTAATTCATGAAGAAGTGATTGAGGAACCATCACAAAGAAAGAGTTTTTTCAAAACCAAATGTAAGTCTAGAGGAAAGGGATGTAAAGTAATCATTGATAGTGGTAGCATTGATAACCTAGTTTTCAAAGAGATGGTGACCAAGTTGAATTTGAAGAGATTAAAACATCCAAACCCCTATAGGGTAGCAAGGATTCAAGATGAGCATAAGATATTGGTGAATGAGCAATGTTTGGTGAAATTTCATATAGTATCATATAAAGGTGAAGTGTTGTGTGATATTATTCCTATGGATGCATGTAATTTACTTTTATGAAAACCATGTCAATATGATAGGAGAGAAATTCATGATGAAAGAAGTAATACTTATACTATGATTTCAAATGGTAAGAGAATTAAGTTGATACCTTTGGAGGAAGAGGAAAAAAGTGAAGTGTGTAGCATTGCCAAACTATGTTTGGTAGATGGAAGAAATTTTCTGGATGGATTGAGGCATGAGAACATGTGTTTTACATTGATTCCATAGAAGGGTAGTAGTCCAGAGACAACAAAGGATGAAGATCCATTGTACAAAGAAGTAGCAGAATTGTTGATAGAATATGAAGACATCATATTAGAGAACATACCAAATGGCTTACTGCTACTTTGGAGCATCAGTCATCACATAGATCTAATACTGGGAACAAGTTTTCCAAATAAGGCAACACATAGAATGAAACTGAGAAAGAATGCATAATTGAATCAACAAATACAAGAGTTGTTGAAGAAATGTTTGATCAGAGAGAGCTTAATCCCATGTGCAGTACCTACTATACTTGCACCAAAGAAGGATGGAGAGTGGATAATGTGTATAGACTCAAGAGCAATCAATAGGATCACCATCAAGTATAGATTTCCATTGCCAAGGATGAATGACATCATGGACTATTTGAGCAGAGAAAGGTATTTCACAAAGATTGACCTAAAGAGTGGGTATCACCAAATCAGAATCAAAGGAGATGAGTGGAAGACTGCATTTAATACTAATGAAGGATTGTATGAGTGGTTAGTAATTCCTTTTGGATTGACTAATGCACCTAGCATTTTCATGAGATTGATGAATGAGGTATAGAAGAAATTCTTGGGGTAAGTTTCTCATTGTTTATCTGGATAATATTCTAATTTTTAGTAATACTAGAGAAGAACATTTGTGGCACATCAGACAAGTATTGCAGGGGTTGAGAGAGGATAAGTTGTTTATTAATGTAAACAAGTGTAGTTTCATGAAGATAAAATTAATATATATGGGTTTCGTCATTTTTGTTGAAGGATTAAAGATGGACCTTGAGAAGGTTAGAGTAATTATTGAGTGGCCTACACCGATAAACATTAGAGAGGTAAGATCATGCCATGGATTGGCTATTTTCTATCTAAAATTTATTAGAAGATTTAGTAGAATTTGCACACCTATGACTAAAAAATGAGAGGAGATAGGAAAGACTTTAAGTGGACATTCAAAGCACAAAGAAGTTTTGAATTATTGAAGCAAAAGGTGACAAAGAATCCAGTGTTAGCATTACCGGATTTTGAAAAAGTATTTCAAGTTGATTGTGATGCAAGTGGGAATGCAATAGGACCAGTGCTAAGTCAAGAAGGGAGACCTGTAGCTTATTTTAGTGAGAAGTTGAATGATGTTAGAAGAAGATATTCGAATTTATGATAAGAATTCTATGCCATAATTCAAGCCTTGGAGAAGTGGAGACATTATTTGTTTCCTTAGGAGTTTGTGTTGTATATTGATCATCAAGCTTTGCAATATTTGAACAGTCAAGGGAAGTTGAACCAGAGATATATGAGATGGGTTGAGTTCTTGCAGAGTTATACATTTTTGTTGAAACACAGGAGTGGCAAGTAAAAAAAAATTGAAGATGCATTGATCAAGAGAAGGAATTTTCTAACAAAGATGAGAGTAGAAGTACTAAGTTTTGGAGAACTAAAACATATTTATGAGGATGATTCATATTTTTCGAATCTTGGAGAGCATGTAAGGAACTGGTAGTAACAGACCGAAGCCAATGGTTGGATTATTTCATTCAAGAAGATATGTTGTTTAAGGGGAATTAGTTGTGTATTCCAAAGAGTTCAATGAGGGATAATATGATTAAGGAGAAGCATAGTGGAGGATTAGCAAGACATTTTGAAGTAGATAAGACAGTAGCTTTGGTGAGTGAACACTATTTTTGGCCACAAATATATAAGAATGTCAAGAAGTATGTTCAAAGTTGCAGAATTTGTCAAGTTGCAAAAGGAAGTAGTCAAAATACTAGATTGTACAAACCTTTGATAGTACCATTGAGACCTTGGGAAGATATAAGCATGGATTTCATATTGGGATTACCCAGAACACAAAGAGTACAAGATTCTATAATGGTAGTAGCGAATTTGTTTTCTAAAATGACACATTTCATTCCTTGCAAGAAGACTAATGATGTTGTGCATGTTGCTGACCTATTTTTCACAGAGAATGTGAGATTGGATGGATTACCTAAGAGTATAATTTTAGAAAGAGACACCAAGTTCATTTGATACTTTTGGAGGACATTGTGAAAGAAGATGAATACATACCTAAAACTTAATTCGACATATCACCCACAAATGGATGGACAAATAGAAGTGGTGAACAAGAGTTTGGGTAACTTATTGAGATGTTTGGTAGGAGATAAAGCAAGAAATTGGGATATAGTTCTAATGCAAGTAGAGTTAGCATACAATAATTCAGTAAATTGGAGTACAAGGAATACACCATTTGAGATTGTGACCAAAGTGCATCCTAGAGGAGTTGCAGAGCTAAGAGACGTTAGTATGGAGAGGAAGAGGAGTGTAGAAGTAGAAGAGTTTTCAAGATTCATGGAATCATTGCATAATCAAGTCCAAAAGCATCTGGAGGACATGAACAATAAGTATAAGGAGAAGGAAGATGAGAAAAGGAGACATAAGGAGTTTGTTGTTGGAGATGAAGTGATGGTATATCTCAGGAAGGAAAGATTTCTAGTAAGAACATACAACAAGTTGAAGATGAGGAAGATTGGACCATATAAGATTCTTAAGAAGTTTGATTTTGGAAATGCATATGAAGTAGAGTTACCAAAGACATTGGGTATATTACCTATTTTTAATATTGTTGATATCTATGAGTACCATGAAGGAACATACAACAAGTTGAAGATGAGGAAGATTGGACCATGCTTTAAGGTCGACCTTCACATTTGATCATCTATCAGGTTTTGTGAACCATTGAGGCTAATGTAGACCTTTGTTGGAGTTGGAGAATCATATTTAAGGTCATTTGTAATCATTTGGAAAGTAGTCATTCAGTTAGTGATAGTTAGATAGTTATATTTTTTGATCAACCCTATTGAGGGACTCTAATAACCCTGGCTTGTTGTAATGTTGAATACCCTTGTGGCATGCTTGTGAGCTCTAGTTATTCACCCATTCAATGCATATGATGCGTGTAAGATTACCAATTCAATAAATATCTAGATTTGTAGAATATTTCCCTGTGTTATTTCTGTTGTGTCAACTCTAAGTTGTATGGTTAGACAGTTCTTTCTGGACCCTCCATCCATGACTGCACCACAAAAGGAGATAATGAAAATGAAGGAATCCAAAATCACTAAAGATATTAGGAATTTCTAATGGGTTTCTAACCTTTTCTCGATGAGAAAGGAGAATAGGGAATCCAAAATCATTCAAGAACATCAACCTTAAGTCCCTCAAAGATAAATATCCTCTTTCGAGCATGGACCATTTGTTGCACTAGGTAACCAGATTAAAATTAATGTCCATGATGGATGGGTTTTCATGCTACAATCGAGTAGTTGTGAAAGAGTTAGAAAAAAACAAGACAACATTCACTACCCCGTGGGGCATATATGTGTATGTGAGGATTTTATTTGGTTTGAAGAATGTAGGTTCAAATTTTAGAGAGCGATTGATGTGGAGTTTTTTGGTTTGATTGACTGGATCATGATGGTATACCAAGATGAAATGAATATATTTTCAAAGGAGAGAGATGAGCAGTACAAACACCTTGGTTTAATTTTTCAAATATGTTTAGAGTATAGGATCTCTTTAAATCCCAAAAAGTGTAATTTTGGTGTTGAGAAGGGTAAGCTTCTAGGACACATTTTGTCAAAGGATGGGGTAAAGATTGAATCCAAAAGAGTTAAATCTATCATTCCTTATTTATCAACCAAATTCTATGAAATGGATATGTCCTCTGGGAAGATCAACTTTGTTAATAATTTTATTCCTAACTTTGCTAAGAAGAATAAATCCATATCAAAGATGCTCAAGAAAGGACAATCAATTGAATGGAGTTCAAAACCAACTAAAGCCTTCAAGGATATTAAGGAATCGATCTCTACAACCCTTGTATTGGTAAGTATGGATTATTGTAAGCCTCTCCAATTGTTCTATTTTTCTTTATTTTATTCTATCGTTATTGTTTTGTTACAAAAGAAGAAAGATGGATATGAAAAACTAGTATCCTTCTTTAGTAAGTCACTACAAGAAAATGAACTAAAGTATTCAACAATGAAAAAACATTCTTATGCTTTATTCAGGGTTGTGAATAATTTTAGACCATACCTTGTGGGAACTAAAATTATACCATTCATGCCACATCCAACTGTGAAGGATATCTTCATGCAACAAGAAGCCTTAGGGAAAAGGTGTTGCTAGAAAAATAAGATCTAGGAATATGACATTGACATAAAAACTACTAAAATAGTTAGAGGCAAGCCTTGGCCAAGTGGATGGCTAATTCCAACTTGGAGGTAATGGAGTTAAATGAGGCAAATATTCATGCTATTGTTGCATGTATTTTGTGTGATGATCCATGGTACAAGGATGCATTTTATCTGGTAAACTTGAATTTTCCACCTTCCTTGGATGAGAATCAAAGGATAACCCTCAAGCTATAGTCATAAACATATTTGATGATCCAAGGTGAGTTGATGTGGAGGATTTTTTATCAAATGCTTGGATAGAAAGCTAGCTGATGAATTATGAAGGGTTGTCACCATGGTTTGTGATGTGGAAATTTCAAGGCCAAGACAACTACACATAAAATCTTGAGGGTAGGTTTTTGGAGGGTCAACATTGTTGAAGGATGTTGTGTAGATGATAATGAAGTGTGATGCTTGTCAAAGGTATTTTGGGAAAGCTAAATTTTGCAAGTGCACTTCCTTTTCCGCTTTCATCACTTGAGGCCCCATTTTTAACAATGAGGGATTAATTTTATTGGAGATATACGATAAAATAATAGTAATGGATATACATGTATTTTGGTGGCCTGCATGAATTATTTTACCGAGTGAGTTGAAGAAATCTCAACTCATAATGCAATGTGCAAGGTGGTGATTGATTTCCTGATTAACACCATTATAACTAGGTTTGGAGTTCCAAATAAAATTATTAGTAATAATAAAATACATTTAAAGTCAAAGAAAATGAAAAATATGTGTTCATATTTTAGTATTGACTTGACACACTCTTCCCCTTACCACCCATGAGGTAATGGATAGGTAGAGTCTAGTAATTGTTAGTGTAGGTTTTTTTATTTTCCTTATGTTTGGGGTATTTATTTTTTCCTACACATATTATTTAAGCTTGCTTAGGTTTATTAGATGTGGTAATATGAGGACATGTGCCAAAATACAATAGCTACATGTGTCACTCTCTCCCCACACATGGGTAGTTGAGTTACACATCCTCTTTTGGCTTGTTGTGCCACCTCTCATAACCACTATTTTGTTTTTACCTGAGTAGTTTATGGGGTAGTTGGGTTTCTCACCCTCTTTTGGATTTATGTGCCACCTCTCTCCTGTCTTCACTTGAGGAGGTTATGCCACATGTCTTTTCATTTACCAAGTAGGTGATAACCTCCCACCTTTTATGGGTAGTAGGATTTAATGCACCTCTTGGATGTATTTTCCCTTATTCTTCTATATATTGAGCACTCTCCTCTCACCTTCACTAGTTCAACTAGTTCAACTAGTTCGGTGATCGTTATGTGAGAGTGACGAGGGTCTTCTCAAAATTCTCTTGCAGTGTTGTCTCTATTTTCTCTCTTTCTCTCTTTCAAATTTCTTCTCCATTCTACTATTTTGATTTTCAATCATTTGTTGAGTGGAGTGTATATGATCTACTACCGACAACAGATCATGTCTCAGTTATTGCAGAATCCAACATGGTATCAGAGCAGGTTTGTCTAGTATAGCTCATTATTTTTTCTAAATTTGTTTTGAGAGATTTGAGACTAATATACTGTTGAAGTTTTCCTCAAAAACCAAGTATGCTATTCTCCTACATCCTTGAATGACCTGGAGAATCAGAACGGTTTAAAGGAAAAATAAACATCTATTTAATTTGGTTTATATATGTATGTGTTCCTGTGAGATCTGAGTGATTACAACTTTTTGGTAATATTGGAGGCTTTTTCAGCATTTCCAAAGTGTCCAGAAGGCTTTAGAAAGTCAAGATTGACTTTTACATAGTAAAAATTAGAGATTGGAGGACATAGTAAAAATTAGAGTAAATTTTTTTAAAATTTTTTTACTAGAGCCGTTTTCATTTTGACTTCAAAATTCCAGCTTTCACTCATTTACAGAAAAAATGATTTCTGGGTTTTATTTCCAGGGTCAAAAAACCATCTGGGTAGTCATTACATTTTGCAAAAAGTTGATAAATTGTGCAGAAATCAAGTCAAAAACAGGCATGAGTCGTTTATAACGGGCAAATTTTGCACTATTCTTCAAAGTTGCATAACTTTTGCCTCGGGTGTCAAATTTTCGCAAATGAGTACTTGATGGAAAGCTGAAAAAGAGAAATTTCCATTCATGAAGGTATTGATAAAAAAAATTGCCTCTTTCTATCAGATATTACAGGTTGAATCTGCTGCATTTTTTTACCTTCAGTAAATCATATCTTTCACTTTTGCAATCTATTTTTTCAAAAAGAAAGAGGTGTAAGAAAGATATTGAAGGGTAAATCACAACTACAAGGCTTTCTTTTTCAGATTTTATTTCAAAATTAATTTGTATCAAATATTGTAATTTTGGCTATAAAGAGACTTATAAACTTTGTAATCTGGAAAAGCCTTGTAAAAGCACTAATCATAAAGTGCCAACATTGTAATATTTTTGGGGGGGAGGGGTGATTTTTGATACTAGTGGAAAGGGGGGGTGTCTCGTGTGTCTTCTTTCTTTGCACTTTTCTTTCTTCTTTGCAATCTTCTTTTTTGCTCTCATGGATGCATCTACACTTCCAATTTTAACTCCATATAACTATTTTGAATGGAAATCTAAGATGATAATATATCTGAAAAGACATGGATATCATCGTGTTACGATGGGACTTGAAACTGAACCCAAAGATGATGTAGAAAAGATTAAATGGTTCAACAAATGTGATGAAGCCTTTGGTACTCTGTGCATGTCAGTCTCTCCTGACCTTCTTTTTCACATTGAATCTGCCACTACACCAAATGAAGTGTGGACTAAATTGGAAAGCCTCTTTGGTAAGCATGATGAGTTAAGAGGTCATCAGTTAGAGAATGAACTCATAGGGTTAAGTCCTAGCAGTTTTGACACTATACAAGACTTCTTCACAAAATTGAAGGCCATTAGATTGCAGTTAGAACAGTGTGGAATCAAGAAGGATGATAAGCAATTGATCTTGAGTATTCTTTCTAAGCTTGGTCCTAACTATTATGTATTTGTTTCTACATTCTATGCTACAAAATGTGCCCTAGGTTCAACCTATAAAATGCCTTCTCTAGATGAATTTGTTGTAGAGCTCACTAGGGAGCAAGACAAATTGGTTCTAATGGGTACAATTAAGCCCTCTAAGTCACATGCCTTAGTTGTCAATCAAGGCATAAAAGAACAGAAAGGGCCTAGTAAGCAAGATAAGAAACAAAAGAACCAAGGAGAGAAGAAGAAAGATCAGAAATATGCTACTTCAAAAGCAGACAATCAGACCTCTTCATCGAAAGGTGATCAACCTAAGAAGGAGAAGGTCAAGTGTTCTTACTGTAAGAGGCCTGGTCATGATGAGCATAAGTGTTTAAAGAATCAAATTGATCACCTTTCTCATCTTCTATAAAAGAACAATATCAAGGTGCCTGATTCAGTCAAACATAGTTCATCAGAAGGGTCTTCTAAGGACACAGACAAAAGTAAGGGGAAAGGAAAGGGTAAGGCCCTAGTTGTTGTTGTTTCACAACCAGAGTCTTGGATCATTGACTCGGGTGCTTCACACCACATGGCCTCATCAGAGGATAATTTTACCTCTTTGGAGCCATGTTCTATGCCTACCATATTAATGGGTGATGACACTCCTATTGAAGTGCATGGGAAAGGGTCTGTTGATGTGGGTGAAGGGACATTTGAGGATGTTCTTTGTGTTCCATCTTTGTCAACTAATCTCCTATCTGTTTATCAGATCACTCACACTAGTACTGGAAAACAAGTTGAGTTCACTCCAGATACAGTGGTAATCAGTGAAATGCATAATGGGTCTATAGTTGTTGTGGGAAAAGTAGATCATCAGTCTAGACTATATCAATTTTCTCACTTTTTCCTTGACTCTCCTTCGATAGCCTTACTCATGCAAATGAGGTGAGTTTTTGGTGGCATCAACAATTTGGGCACTTGAACTACCGTTACTTGTAGCAACTCAGTCAACAGGATATGGTTACAGGGTTTCCTTTTATTCAATTTTTTGATGGTGTTTGCCAAGGATGCATTCTTGGTAAGCATTCTAAGGAGAAATTTGATAAAGGAAAAGCATGGAGGGCTACTCAGCTATTGGAGTTGGTACATAGTGACTTGGCAGGACCATTTCCACAACCATCTTTTAGCAGGGCTAGATATGTCTTGAAATTTATTGATGACTTTTCAAGATACACTTGGGTTTACTTTCTCAAACAGAAGTTTGAGGTCTTTGAGAATTTTCAAAATTTCAAATCTTTTGTAGAGAAACAGTCTGGGAAGTTCATCAAGATTCTGTGTACAGATAATGGGGGTGAATTTGTTAATCATCAATTTGAACAGTTTTGTGCTTCAGAAGGTATCAACATGCAACACATAGTTCCATACAGTCCTCAACAGAATGGTGTCGCAGAACACAAGAATAGGTCCTTAAAAGAGATGGCTAATTGTATGATACACTCCAAATCTTTGGCACCTCAATACTGGGCAAAGGCCATCAACTGTGCATGTTACATCTAGAACAGAGTTCCTCACAAAGTTGTAAAGGGGGTAACTCCTTTTCAAGCTTGGATTGGTCGGAAACCCACAGTTAAGCACTTTAGAGTGTTTGGCTCTCTTGCATGGGCCCACATTCCAGTAGAGAAACACAAGGCTATGGATCTGCAGAGCAAGCCTTGCATATTTGTTGGGTATCCAGATGATGTCAAAGGCTATAGGCTTCTCCATCCTACCACTCATGAGTTGTTCATTGAGAGGAGTGTTCATTTTGAGGAGAGCCCTTCGAGTTCTTCTCTTACCACTTCTCCATCCACTATCAGATTGGAGCCTATGCATCATGATGATAGTTCTTCAGAGGATCTTAATCCTCCTAATTTTGATGAGGATTCTTCTTCCTCCACTTCAGATGATGACAATGATGATGTAGATTCACATTCTTCTCCTAGTCATCATTCAGAGGGTGATGATTCTCCTCTAGACTCTCCATCCCTTGCACCTCTGTGGGCTCATCAGACATTGGAATCAATAGGTGATTGGGTTGGTGATCCATTAGATATTAGAAGAACCAGGTCACAGTTTTAGCAGGCTCGTCATCTCTTCGTTGCTTCAGCTTCTGATCCATAGTCTTTTCGAGAAGCCTCAGGTATTCCCGAGTGGGATGCTGCAATGCAGGAAGAGTTCAATTCCTTAGAGAGGAATCACACATGGGATGTAGTCCCTCTTCCTAAAGTAAGGAAACTTGTTCGATGCAAGTGGATCTATCGGACAAAATTTGCATCAGATGGGTCAGTTGATAAGTATAAGGGTCGCTTGGTTGCAAAAGGATTCTCCCAGGTTCCCGGGATTGACTACTCTGAGACTTTTGCACCAGTTGCTAAGATGAATTCCATCCAACTTGTCCTTGCTATAGCTGCAACACATCGTTGGGAAGTTCATCAGATGGATGTGAAGAGTGCCTTTCTTCATGGTGACCTTCAGGAGGAAATCTACATGGAGCAACCACAGGGGTTCATCCAGAATCCTTCACTTGTGTGTCATCTTTGAAAGTCTCTCTATGGCCTTAAACAAGCTCCTCTTGCTTGGTATTCCAAGATGGACTCCTTCCTTCTGATAGTTGTGTTCACTCGATGTCATTCTGATTCAAACATCTACATTCTACAGCAGGATGACACTCTCACATTTTTGGTTCTATATGTCGATGACATGTTGATCACTGGGGGTCACTCATCCACCATCAAGGCGGTGAAAATTGCTCTACATAATAGATTTTTGATGTCAGACTTGGGCCTTTTGCATTATTTCTTGGGGATTGAGATCACTCAGTCATCTTCAGGTATCTTCCTTGGACAACCCAAGTATGCGACATGCTCTCCCGATTTCACATGGCTGACTGTAAGCCTGCACCGACTCCATTTCTATTAGGGGTCAAACTTGAGGCTAAGTGTTCCTCACCTTTGGTTGATGGCACTTTATAACAAAAACTTGTTGGGAGTCTCATCTACTTGACTCATACAAGACCCGACATTTCATATGCTGTGGGCATGGTCTCTAGATTCATGCAGGAGCCACATGAGTTGCATTGGAAGGCAACTAAACGGATCCTCCACTACATTAAGGGTACTCACAGTTATGGGATTCACTATGTAGCAAGTGTAGATATTGACTTGGTGGGACATACAGATTCAGATTGGGCAAGCGATTCTCAAAATTGTAAGTCTACTTCTGGGTATTGCTTCTCTCTTGGGTTTGGTCCAATTTGTTGGCCGAGCAAGAAGCAGTCTACAATTGCTCTTTCATCAATATAGGCTAAGTATCGAGGGGCAGTTAATGCCACCACTGAGGCTATTTGGCTTCATAATATTCTCACTGAGTTTGGCATTCCATTCAGAAAGCCTACAATCATCTTTTGTGATAATCAGAGTGCTATACAGATCTCAAAGAATCCAGTTCATCACCAGAGGACAAAACACATTGAGATACATATGCACTACATTAGGGAGCTGATTCAGGAAGGCATCATTGATCTTAAGTATTGTTCTACCTCAAAGCAGACTGCAGACATCTTCACCAAACCCTTCACAGAGAGCAAGTTCCTTCATCTGCGAGCTTTGCTAGGGGTGCGACAAGTGTCTACTTCAGGAGGGACTTTTTAGTCCTTCTTTCTACTCTTTATTTTGGGGGGGTATTTTCTCTCTCTATTTAGGGAGGGCTATTCCTCTTATGGGGGGATTCTTCTTTTGGGGGGGATCTCTATGTACATGGGTACCTTACATGGCCTCATTTGCCGAGACCCATCTTTTCACCCACCTAAGCTATGCTTAAGGGGGGGTGTTAGTGTAGGTTTTTTTATTTTCCTTATGTTTGGGGTATTTATTTTTTCCTACACATATTATTTAAGCTTGCTTAGGTATTAGATGTGGTAATATGAGGACATGTGCCAAAATACAACAGCTACATGTGTCACTCTCTCCCCACACATGGGTAGTTGAGTTACACATCCTCTTTTGGCTTGTTGTGCCACCTCTCATAAACCACTATTTTTTTTTTACCTGGTAGTTTATGGGGTAGTTGGGTTTCTCACCCTCTTTTGGATTTATGTGCCACCTCTCTCCTGTCTTCACTTGAGGAGGTTATGCCACATGTCTTGTCATTTACCAAGTAGGTGATAACCTCCCACCTTTTATGGGTAGTAGGATTTAATACACCTCTTGGATGTATTTTCCCTTATTCTTCTATATATTGAGCACTCTCCTCTCACCTTCACTAGTTCAGCTGGTTCAGCTAGTTCGGTGATCATTCTGTGAGAGTGACGAGGGTCTTCTCAAAATTCTCTTGCAGTGTTGTCTCTATTTTCTCTCTTTCTCTCTTTCAGATTTCTTCTCCATTCTACTATTTTGATTTTCAATCATTTGTTGAGTGGAGTGTATATGATCTACTACCGACAACAGATCTTGTCTCAGTTATTGCAGAATCCAACAGTAATAAGATCTTAGTGAAGATCATAAAGAGGAATTTGCATCAAAATAAGAAGAGATGGGATGTAAATCTCAAGTATGCTCTTTGGGATGATAGATTCACTATTAAACAAGATATCAAGTATGTAGCCCACTTGAGATAGTTTATCAAGTAGAAGCTAGGATGCCTGTCAATCTAAGACTACCCATGCATTAGTTGTCATTGATATTATAGGACATGGATTATGTTAATGTGATACAATTTCCCTCTAGTTCATGGTATGGACTGTCTTGGATGAGAAATGACAAGAAAATCATGTTAGGAGTGTTCAAATTAAGTAGATCATGAATCATATGAAATGATAAGAAGGCATCACTAAGGGAGTTCTAGGTTGGTGATTTGGTTATTTTGTAGAATGTCTAGTCAAAATATAAGGGAAAGCATGGGAAATTTGACCCTTTATGCACTAGGACTTATGGAGTACATGAGAGGTATGAATTCAATGTATACCGTATGATAGATTTTGATGGAGAATTGTTGGCGCTACCCATGCATGGTCAACATCTTAAGAATATTTTTTTTTATAGGTGATGGAGCTAAAAAAATTTAATTTGTGAGATGAGTGCTAAGCCTTCTATATTTTTATTGTGTCTTCAAGTAGTCTTGATTCCAACTTGGGCAAGATGGTGTTTTGTTTTGAATTTTTCAAATTTTTGATTTGCATGGAGATTTTAGATTCTTTTTGTACCTACAAGAGGCACACATATTCAACCAGAGCTAATTTTGGGACTCAATTTATTTATTTCTTTTATTTTCCTAAGTCCCTTCCCCTTTTGTGCCTAAGTCCTTTTATACATCCTTAAGAGGTCATCAGAACAAGACAATAAGATAAATCAAAATAAAAGACCAAAATAGATGAACAAAGCTACCATATCACTTGCTAGAGATGCTTGTAGTTTAGAGATGTTATATGTTGATGATGCCCATTGTAGGAATGATATATCCATTAAGGCTCATGTAGGATATTGATGGTGATGGTGATGATTGATAGGAAATTGATATTTAGGTGTTGTTTTATCTAATAATGATCAAGTTTTTCATGATTTTTACATGAATTTTCTAGATCTCAATAGTTGTTATGTTTGCTTTGATTATGTTGTCAAAAGGTGAGGGAAATGATAAGTTTATTATGGATGGATAGTTTATTACGAGTCGACGATGACAAAGATGGTATTTTTAAAAAAAATTGAATGTTTTTGTGCTTTTAAGGTTATTTGAGGTTGTTCTTGGTGTTTTGAAGATATTTAAACCCAGTGAACATGACCTAGGGGATTGACCTAATTCCTCGATGACTCATCCATGATGGCCTTGCCTATGTAACTATGTAGAGGTTTTGAAGTTCAATTATTGGACTAGGATATTAGATCATACTTGGATGGCTAATAATGTTTTTGAGGTTTTACAAATATTTTTTGATTATCAAGAATATTTTGATGTTTTTGGATTTTGAAGAGATATTTGGATGTTTTTGGATTTTGCAGGATTATTTGGATGTTTTTAGATTTTGTAGGATATTTGGATGTTTTTATATTTTTTCAAGGATTATACACGACTTGATAGATGAACAAGAATCCAATCTGTCTACCAATTTTAAGAAGATGCCCCATTTAGGTATATGATTTATTACAAATAGATGGGCTGATGTAGATGGAGGATAGCAAGAGTGTGATGAGGTTAGACACTTAACATGTGATCAAGCCATGGTTGGGCACACATTTATTACGATGTGGATGGATGGAATGGATGAAAGTGTGATTATGATGATGGATGGATGAGACATGAAGAAAAGTCTTGATAGATTATGAGGTAGCACTAATCCAAATGTGGAACCTATTTTCTAGGTTTCCACCATGGTACCTATCCTAGAAGCACCACAAAAGTGGTTTTCACTAAAAGGGTGATTTATTTCTCTTTACTGTATTTGATATTTTTCTCTCTTTTTTTTTTTTTTTCTAGGATATTCTAATAGGCTAGGTCTAGAACTTCTTAAAATTGTTACTGCTGATAGGTTTCTCCAAAGGCTCTCCTTTAGGGGTAGCCAAATGATATGTGCTCGAGCCATAATTTGTTGTGATCACAAAGGGTCCCAACCAATTTAGTTCAAATTTTCCTTTACCCTCTTGACTAAGCTAATACTTTTGGTTTTCCTTCGAGACTAAGTCACTCATTTGGAAGTTTATATTCTTGATTCTTTTATTATAGCTATGCTTTAGACATTTTTTGTATGCTTGAAGATGGTTGAGAGCACTCAAACATCTTTCATCTAACAACTCAAGCTCTTGTAGTCTGGATACTCAATATTCTTCATTGTTGACAAGATTATGCAAAGACACCCTTAAGGAAGGAATTTTGACTAGTATAGGAAAGATAGCTTCGGTTCTGTATACTAGGGAAAAAGGGGTAACACCTGTGAGTGTTCAGATGCTAGTTCGATAGGCCCACAAATCTAGATTTAGTTGGAGGTTCCAGACACATTTGGCATCATTAACTATCTTCTTGAGGATTTTAAGGATAGTTTTATTAGACATTTCTGCTTGGCCATTTACTTGGGGGTAGTACGAAGTGGAAAAGTGGTGTTGGATATGGAACTTAGCATAAAGGTCATGAATGTCTTAATTCTTAAAAGGAGTCCTATTTTCAGTGACAATGGTTTGAGGTATGTTGAAGTGAAAAACCAAATAGTTTAGGATAAACTTAGCTATTTTATTACCTATGATATAGGTTAAGGGTACGACTTCTATCCACTTTATGAAGTACTCTATGGCGGTTATAATGAATTTATGTTCATTTGATGAGATAGGAGATATGTTGCCTATGAGGCTGAGTCCCCACTATGAAAAGGGCAATGGTGTAGTGATTAGGTGTAATTCCTGTCTTGGTGCATGAATAAGATCACCATGTTGCTGGCATTGAATACATTTCTTTGCAAACTGATTACCTTCTTTTTCCATCTTAGGCCAGTAGTATCTAGTCATTAGTAGTTTCTTGACTAGGTTAGGTATGCTAGAATGTGACCCAAAAACACCTTCATGTAATTACTACAAGGGGGTTAATGCCTCTTCAAGGTTAAGACATCTAAGCAATGTTCCATAGAGATTTCGTCGATAAATCACATTTCCAAGAATGGTAAAGTGTTCAGTTTGTTAGATAAAAGTTTTCTTTTAGTTTCTAGTAAGGTTAAGGGGTATGGTTACATGTTGAAGATAGGCATAAATATCTTGATACCAAGGTGAGTTGAGACTGACAACATCACACACAAGTTCAAATTTTAGGACATTGAATGTGGGTATAAGTAATTGCTCCACAAAAAACTCACATTTATGACTATTTTGTGGCATGTCCAGAAGAGAACCAATAGTAGTCATAGCATCAAAAAATTTGTTATTGACCCTTGGTATTTTTTCAAAGAGAATGACTAGAAAATATTTCTTGAAACTATCTACCATTCTTTTGTAAGGAAGCAATTTATCGTCCTTAGTTAGGTTTTCATCATTCACTTGTCCGATTACTAGTTGTGAGTCTCCATAGACTTGTAATTCCTTGTTTTTCCATTCAATTATCATTCTCAATCTAGTGATCCATGATTTGTACTCTACTATATTATTAGTACAAGGAAAGGCAATCCTGTATGATTTGGGTATACTATCTCCTTGAGGTGCAATAAAGAGAATGCCAGCTCCTAATCCATGTTGGGTGTGAGATCCATCAAAGTATAATTTCTATCAGATTGTTTGAGTCGTCACAAGGATTCCTTCATTCAAGAATTCTAATATCAAAGGATGGTGGTCTTCAATAGGTGCTTCAACCAACTAATTCACTATCACTTGTCCCTTGATTTCTTTTTTATCAACATATTTTATGTCAAGTTCACTAAGGATCATAATGGGCCATTTCGCTATTCAACTAGTTAGGGTTGGCTTAGTCAAACGATATTTTAGTGGGCCCACTTTAGAGATGAGATTGATCTATTGATTAAGCATATAATGTCTAAGATTTTGTGATGCAAAAGTAACAGATAAACAAGCCTACTCCACAAGTATGTAATTAGTTCATAGCCCACCAGTGTGTGAATGATATAGTACACCGCTCTTTATTTATCATTCTCATCATGTTGTATTAATAAAGTTCCTAGAGCTACTGAAGTTGTGGATATGTAGAGGATTAGTGGTTTGTCTGGTAGAGGAGGCATCAAAACAAGAGGTGATGCCAAATAATCCTTAATTTCTTGAAAAGCTTGCTAGCATTTCTCTTCCCATTTAAAGACAACATATTTGTGAAGCAAATGTGTAAAAGGATGACACTTGTCAGCTAGCTGAGCTATGAATCTTTAGATTGAGTGAAGTTTTCCTTGAAGGGTATTAATTTGTTTCAATGTCTTTGGTGGAGGCATTTCCAAGATGGCCTTAACCTTAGCAAGATCCACTTCTATACCTCTTTGAGATATAATGTATCCTAGTAGCTTCCTTGAGGTGACATCGAAAACACATTCCTTGAATTAAGGTGTACCTTTTATTCTTCTAACCTATCAAATATGTGTGCTAGGACATCTAAGTGACCTTGTCTTGTTTGGGATTTTTTTGGAAGACCATCCACATAATCCTCCATGGTGATGTGAAACATGCCATGAAAGATAGCGACCATTTCCCTCTGATAGGTAGCTTCCATGTTTTTAAGCCCAAACGACATGGCATTCCAACAATAAGTACCCCACGAGTAAGTGAAGGGGGTCTTGTGTTGGTATTCTAGAGCTTTTTAAATTTGATTGTATCTCAAAAAACTATCCATGAGGGAAATAATTTTGTGGCCTACTGTTAAATCCACTATGATGTCTATATTTGATAAGGGAAAGTCATCCTTTGGACAAGCTTTTTTGAGATCTCTAAAGTTAGTATATATCCTTATGCCCTTAGTGAGCTTAGAAACTAGTAAAATATTTGATACCTACTCAAGATAATCAATCAACCTAATGAAACCATCATCCTAGAGTTTCTATAGCTCCACCATAACCAAAAGTGTTATTTGTGGATGCATTTTGCAAAGCTTCTGTTTAATTGGATTTTCTCTTGGAATAATTGTGAAGTGATGCACCACTAAGGATGGGTCTAATCCAGGGATGTCGACATAGGACCAAGAAAATTTGATCATATGGTTTCCCAAGAAAGAGGTGAAATTCTTCTTCTCTTCAATATCCAAAGAAGCTGCATAGAAGGTGATTTTAGGTGAATTTGATGTTCCCACATTTATTTTCTTAGTATTCTACTAGCACTATTAATCTCTCTTGGTGTCAGGTGATACTTGGGAGATTGAATCCTCCATCTTCGAGCACCTCAAAGAGGTTTTCACCCTTAGATACGTCCATTATTTTTTCTTTTTCATGATCTGATCCACATCATGGTTTTCACTAGGGGATATCTTTTTGATTTTCAAAATTTTACTTTTGTGATTGAAGGACCCAATATCACCTCTAAAGTATGCTCCTTCACCAAGTACAATGTCAAATCCTACCTTATGATATCCAAGTGGTATGCCATATATTAGTCCCATAAACTCAGCAATAACTTCATCATTTTGAAATATGTTAAAATCGGTGCTCATTGTTGGTCCTAGTTAATTAGTTGAGGATAGACAAGTTGAAGTTCATGTTTTTAGATGGTTGATCAAGTGAAAGGGTAGTGATGGTATTAATGAAAGTGTTCTTGAATAGGCAGTGATATACATGAATAATTCTTCAATGGAATCATCGTCATTAGATGTCTTAATCATAGGAGAGGAAGGACCTTCCTCATAAATGGTATTTTCAGTGTTAGGAGTAAAATTGTCCTACGAACCGTATCCTAGCCCTTGATTCTTCTTACGCTTTTTTGGGATAATAGGTTCTCTTGTACCTTTCTCACATATGCCAAGGCTACCTTTTCCTGTAAGTCCCATGTTTTTTATAAGCTAAAAACCCTTGTTGTTGTGCTCAAAAGAGATAGGTTGTGGCTCTTCTTCCTCTTCTTCCTTATATAACCAAGTAGAAACATCTTCTTCACATATGAATTCCTTGTTCAAATCTCCCCATATGGTGAAGATTGTAGGTTTAAATTCAATGATGGTAGTATGAGCTTCCTTGATTTTCTTGTGGTTTCTCATATGATCTTGGAGATAGCAAAAGTTTTCCAACACAAAGGGAATGTTTTAGATGATAATCCCCACAATTGTTATCTAGTACTTGGATCTTGAGAACATATTTGTTGGTATATGGAGCCTAATCAGACTCAGAGGTTAAATTTTCCCCACTTTTATCAGCGTGGTTTCCCCCCAAATTATTTAACAAGGGTTTGGGGGTAGCACCCCCAAGACGAGGTCAAGCGGTGGCACCCCTGTCACGATATAAGGCAGGGTTGAGGGGCAATTCCTCTGAAACCTCTCACAATTTTTATTATTTTATAAAGGCGTCAGGAGTTAATTTTTCTATTGTCCAACATAAAAAATCCTATTTTGTAACCGACATAAGTCTTGATAAAAGGCTAAGGGTTAGGGTTTCCGTTGATATTGTATTGTAGCATTTTGCAGTGGTATTGAGTTGCAAGGATTACTGGTTGTAATCAGTTTGATTTACTGGATAATAATATTGGACTTTCTATTGGTGGATGTAGCTCGAGTTTGGGTGAACCACGTTAAATATTGTCTCTCGCTATTATTTTTTTGTGTTTTTCATTCCTCTGTTTAATCTTTATTTGCATTTAATTGATATTTTTTGCATGTAATTCCTACCAAGATTTAGGTGGATTTGCTAAATATTATGGAGTCAGGGAAGATGAGGCTTGAGATGATGAGGCTAAAGATGTTGGATCAATGTAGGAAAATGAGCATAAGGAGATATCATTGCTAGGGACTTGGAAGATCTTTAGGTATTTTTCCTCTAAGTTCTTGCAATAATGGAAGGGCTTTGGATCAACATAAATAGTGACCTCTTTGTCATTATAGGGAAATTTCAAGCATTGGTGATAGGTTGAAGGGATAGCTTGCATTGCATGAATCCAAGGGTGTCCCAAGAGAAGGTTGTATGGTAGCTCAAGATCCAATACTTAACAAGTTGTTTCTGCTATTACTAGTCCCACTTGAATGGGAGGTCCAGTAGTACCTTCAAAATCTCTCTCATTATCATCATAGGCCCTAATGGTAATGATTTTTCGCTTTTCAATAACCTCATTGGAATATCCTAATTGTTTTACAAGTTTTGTAGTACAAATGTTTAAGCCTATGTCACCATCTATCAATACTCTCTTGATTTTATGTTTATGGATGTAGAATTCTAGGTATAAAGCATGATTATGATATGCGTGTAAGGGAAGATCTATTTTAGAGAAGATGAGATGATGGGTAGAATCAATGTGTTCCACCATGGCTTGAAACTATTTCATGTTAATGTCATTGGGTACGAAAGACTCTACTAGGGTTTTATCCAAAACTTCTTTATGAGCTAAGAATATTTTGAGAAGTTCAAGAATAGAAATATGTGTGGGAGTCTTTTTTAGATGGTCAATAAGATTATAATCATCTTGTGAAGGCTTAAGGAAAGATTTAGATTTTAGTGGGGCTCCTTGGATTGTAACTTTTCCTCATCATGTAGTAACATTACACTAAGTATTTTTACTAACTATAGTTACAATTATAATATGATGATTGGATTCATAAGTAGCACCCGCTATATTGTCGTAGGAGTATGTGACTTTGTTGAAATTTCCCCCCTTACCTTTGTCATTCCCTTTAGCATGGCCGAGGATCGGATCCTTATAGATTCCCAAGTCATTGTTACCAAATGTTCCAGGATGATGGTTGAGGTCAACTTCTCCCTTATTAATCAGATCTTGTATGATATTATTTAGTTTCATGTAATTATTGGTTTTATGTCCTTTAGTTCTATGAAATTCACAATGGTCATTTTCATTGTACCAAGAATGTTTGAATTGTGGTTCATCATATTGCTTTTGCTCAACTAATTTGATAAGATTTGATTGAAGCAATTTACATAAGACCACTTCAATAGGTTCTCCCAAGGAGTGTATTTCCATCTTGCTTGATTAAAGGGATTGTTGGGTCTTGGTGGTCCTCTTGGAGGATTTGGATTTTGATTGGTTGGTTGATTTCTTGGAGGATTATTTGGTTGATTGTTTCAAACATTATTTTGACGATTTTTAAATGGAGGTTGTATGTTTTGCACAAATTTAGCATCCACTACTCCATCATTGGTAATGTTTTTGTTCTTTTCCCATAGACGTGGTTTATCATTTGAGCTAGAAGGTTGATCTTTGTTGTTGTATATCTTGATAATTCCTTTTGCAATAAGGGCCTTTTCAATAGTTATTGCTTTTTTCAATGATGTCATCAAATGTGTTGGGACATATCATAGTCAATTCGAGACTCAAATCGGTGTTTAGATTTCCAATGAAGATATCAACAAGTTGATTTTTAGGGATGAACCATTTGAATTTACTTTGTTTGTGTCACCATCTCTACAAGAAGAAAGAAAAATTCTTGTGTTGGTTTTTTTTTACCTTTTACAAATCAGTCACAATGATTTCTTGTTCTATGTTGTACAAGAAGTGATTGATAATTTTTTCTAAGAGTTAATTGAATGTTTTGATTCTATGAGGTAAATGAGAAAACCATTCTATAGCTTTCCCATCAAAATTTCTTGGAAAGAGTCTAATTAAGTAAGAATAATTGTTGGCTACCTCCATGTAAGCCACAAAAAGCTCTCGTATGTGTTCAATGGGATCTCCTCTTCCTTTGTACTTGTCAAATTTAGGAATTTTGAAGTTTTTAGGGAAGGGGATCATGGAAATGCTTTGATCATATGGATAAGGGAAAATGTCCGCTAAGAAATAGCTCTTCTTAGTATTTCCAAGTTGTATATCCACTATCTTTTGATTGAGATTTTGGATTTGTAATGCTAACCCATTTCCTTGAGTGTTTTGTGGAGGATTAAGTAGATTATAGTTGTAAGACAAATTTTGAGTTTGCATCAGGCCTTGAGGGGCATTGTATTGTTATTGAGGAGCAAAGTTTGGATTTAGAGGGTTGATGCTTTGATGTTGAGGTATAAGGTTTTTGTGTTGAGGGTTAACATTTTGATGTTGAGGTATAAGGTTTTGGTGTTGAGGGTTAACTTTTTGATGTTGAGGTATAAGGTTTTGATGTTGAGGGTTTAGGTTTTGTTGATGATGAGTTATAAGGTTTTGATGTTGTAGAGTCTGGGTGTATGAAGGATCATATTGATATTACATTGCATTAGGATCTAGATTTTGAAAGTTTAACCCTTGTTGATATTGAGTGTTGTATGAAGGGTTTATTCTTGGTAAAGAGGTTGTTGTTGAGTCATGTCTTGAGAAGTGTTTTGTGAAAGGTTTAGATGTGTATTTGCTTGATACATGGCTTGTTGTTGAGGGGGATTGGTTTGTGTGTTTTGATAGATTGGTGCTTGTTGTGATTGGAGAGGTTGATTAGTTTGTTGTGGTTGAAGAGGTGGATTGTTTAGATTAGGAATAGTATAGTTTGGTGAAGCCATATTTTGTTGTTGTGGTGGAATTTTAGCATGTAATGGTGGATTTGATGGTCTAGGAGGAAGATTTGACATGTTTTGCATGTTAAGGTTTTGACCTTGTTGAGGTGCATTTTGTGACCAAGAGGTTTCATACAAGTTCCTTGATACATTTGGTCTCCGCATATTGGTTGAAGCATTACAAGTTACAAGTGGAGTGATGAAAGGGTTGGTTAATTGTTGTGAAAGGTTTTGGGCTGCCAAGATATTAGGATCCGGTTGGTTTTGTTGGGTTGTAATTGTTTGTTCCATTTGTGATGATTGTCTATACAAGGGATTGCCAACTTGTCTTATATGAGAAGGATCATTTTTTTTGTGTAAGGAAGCTTGGAATTTTCAGTTGCCTTATAGGTTGAAAGAATTTTCAAACTACTGTGTCCTCATCCTTACGAATAAGGATTGGATCCCTAAGAGCCTCAACATTAAATTCAATGGGTAGCTTAGCACCATGTTGGGAAAGTCTATAAAAGTAGGTATTTGGATCGAAAGTGAGTAGTGCATCAATGAATTTTGGCACTTGAGGATTTTTTCATTTCTAAGATCCTTTCTTCAATGACTTTGTCATTGAAATCTAGTTCTACATATCCATCTTGTCCTCGAGTGGGTTGGTTTCCTTGTTCAAAGGTAAGGTTTTGATGTTGAAAATTGACATTTTGTTGTGGAGGGACAACATTTGCTAGTTGTGGAAGATTAGCATTGTGTTGTGGATTCACGTTTGGTTGTGGAGGAGGATTGGCATTGTGTTTTTGTGGATTCATGGTTGGTTGTTGAGGGGTGGTATACCCAGGAGGAACAATGCTAGAGGGAAATACCCATGTCATTTCAATTGTAGTTTCAATGCTTGTGGTGTTTGGAAAATTAGAACCACTAGGTTTGGATACCATTTTCTTCTTGTGTTGTGATCTTGTAGTTACCATAAATGTCACAATAGATCCTAAAGGATGAAAAGGTTTGAGATGATAGGTATGATGTTGTTTGGATTTGTATTTCAAAATGGATTTCAAAGGATGTGTTGATAAGTCTTTTGGATAAAAGGATGATGTTCAAGTTAATTTGGATTGGATAGTTAAAATTTGGACAATAGGATAACAATTTTGATTTGGATTTTGATGTTCAAATATGATAGGATTTGATGCTCAATCCTTTAGATAAAAGGATGATGACAAGGTTGATTGGTTTGTGCTAGATCTCAAGATGTTGATAAAAGATTGGGTTGATTCCTTTACTTGAGCTAGACTTATGAGTACAAGCAAAAGGAGATGATGGTGATTTGTAAACTTAGAGGGAAGACAATTCCACTAAGTTAACAATCTCACAAGATGCAAATAAATGAGATCAAAAGATACTAGCAAGATGATAGGTTGATGTCCAAAAGGTTGTTTTGATGTTTTGATCAAAGGATATTGAGGATGGTCTAATAAGTTTGATGTTTTTTTTAGGTTGTTGATGACTAAGGATGTTTTATAAGGCTGATGTTTTTTTCCAAAATGTTATGATGACATTTCCTAGGAATACCAAGTTGAAAAGATAGTTTTGATGTGTGGGGATGAAAAGGACTATTAGGTCTATTTTGATAGATGTTTCTAGTTCTAGGATGATAGGTCATTATAGTTCTAAGATCATAAAGTTTGTAGGTATGAGATGAACAAATGTTATAGGAAATTGTGGCAATCTATACAAATGTGTCATGCTGCCCCCAGAGCAAACACATCAATGTAGGCAAAAGCAACAATATGCAAAGAGCAGATGCAATAATGTTTTCAAAAGTGATAATATGCAGATTTAGATTAGTGACATAAAGGGTAAGTAGATGCAGAAGAATAAGAAATAGTGATGATTTGGGTGACAAAAGTGGTAATATGTCTCTAGACCGAAGCTATAATCTATACAAAAGTGGTAATTCATGACAAGAAAATATGGGTTTCTATGACTATCAATGATCGGTGAAAGTTTTGGAAAATTTGATGCTTAAAAGTCTATGTTATGTTTTAAAGCAAGTGATACAAATAGTACACATAAAAGGAAGGACTAACCCCAAGGTGATAAAATATTTTTACAACCTTTCTACCACAAAGTTCACTAGTATAACTCAAAAACATGTTAGATAAGCACAACCTAGCTAGTAATAAAGGTTATCTCACTATAGTAGGCTCACCACACTTATGTGTTAATACCAAACCAAGAAGTGGGTGACTAGGGTATGCCAAGATCATGTACCACTTTGACACCGCTCGCCTTGAAAGGATGAATTCCTAACAAGACACCAAATCACCTCAACTAAGGATAGTACATGGTGAGTAACTTTACGTGATGATGTTATCATGTTGCACCACTATAGATTGATGACCAAAAAGTCTTAGGCTTCTAATAACAAGGGTTTGTAGTGGGTAGAACTCCATGAACACCACTGCCTACACAAGTGTAATATTGAAATCTCCAATCCCTATGTTTGGAATCACCTAGGACCACAAAGGAATGCTTGGAAAGTCATGAGTGGATAGAGCTACAACTTTCACTCTCACCCCTTTTTATAGCCCACCAAAAAAAATGTGCTTGAGGTCAAACCCTAGGGTGATGAAATCCCTATGTAGGCCTCCCAATAATAAAGGAAGGATTCATGTTTCTATTTCTCATCACCCAAAATTTCACGTAGCACAAGGGGAGAGGATACGTAGACAACTCCTTCGGTGTACAAGAAATAAAGTGCGAACAAGAGGTATTTCTCATCACCCAAGATCACATGAAGCACAAGGGGAGAGGATACTTACACTCAAGTCTACCAAACACAAAAATCAAGTTAATTTTAGATCACCAACTTGAAAATGTGATTTAATCTAGCAATCAATAAGCATACAATTTTGAATGATAATCTTATTTGACAAGGAAACCTACAAGAAAACTAGATTAGTAGTTTGAGATTATGTGTCTTGGATTGATCGAAACCCTACACCACAAATGAGTTAGTAGTTTCAAATTATCTTCACCCAATGAATGTTGCATAAACAAGTCATATCAGAAACACAGACAATAGACATAGCACATTAGGGTTAGGGTTAGGTCAAACTGAAAAGTTGCAAAAATTAGAAAGACAAGTTGATAGAAAGTAAACGTGGTAAAAAAGTCAAAGGTGGCAACACCACAAACACATTACTATGATCTTAGATAGACATGGCAATATGTAGCATACATGATGAAATGTGCATACATGGCTCTATAACTCACAACGATCCATGTAGAAGCACCAATCTATCAATAAACCCTACAAATAAAGTAAGAAAACACATTAAAATACTCAAAAACACTGATCCATGTGTTGAACGTGTCACTGTGACCTTGTCAAATGCAGAAAAATCAACAAACACAATAATCTATAACAACCATATGTGCCACTATAACCTATATATTATCAAAACTTGACAAGAAAAGATCAAATCAAGGACATCGATCCCACCGGGTATGCCAAAATGTGAAGTGGGGTTAGTGGAAAATGGAAATGAAACATGAATTATTCAAGAAAGGGTTAGAATTCACAATACCCAATTCAAGAAAATGATCAAATCCCACTTACAAATGGAATAGAATGCAAACAAGGTTATAAATCAGCATATACAATGAAAACCCAATTCAAAAACATGAAATCAAACAAGTGCAAGCCTCTCATTCCATTTTGAATGGTTGATGGTGTGTTGGATTGCTCAATTCATTAGCTCCCATGATTGCAAAAGCATGAAATGATGACCTAGATGATGAAAATGTTCAAATGCTCAAATAATATGAATGTGCTCAAAGAATTCTAGGTGTTGATTATGAAGGAATGAAGGATGTTTTATATATTTTCAAGATTTGGATCAATAGTTGAGAGTAGATCTTGAGATCAAGGGATAAGAGTAGATCAAGGAGAATCAAGGATCAAGATTGATTTGAACTCAAAATATCTCCACAATTTAAGGAAATTGGTTTAAGATATTTTGAAATGAAGGGTGAAGATTAGATCAAGAAAATGAATGATTAAGGATGAATGAGAAAGTTAAGATATTTTGAGATATTTTAAAAAAGAATATTCCTTTGAGAGGGAAATTAGAACAATTAAATAATTCAAGATTATTTAATTATGGAGGATTAAGATATTCCTTGTTAATAAATAATATTCCTTGCAAGTGGAAGGGAATTAGATGATTAAATAATTCAAGATTATTTAATCATGAGATTTAGAGGAAAATTAGATTATGACCAATTAAATAATTAAAATTATTCAATTAGGGGAGATAAGAGAAAAATTAGTCAAATATGATGAATTAATTAAATAATTCAAAATTATTTAATTAATAGAGGAAATTAGGATAATTAATGAGAAATAATATTAAAAAGAAAATTAGTGATGCAAGTGATAAAAATACAATGTTAATGATGGGAATGATGAAAAATACAAGATCGGGGATGTGGGATATGAGTTAGGCATTTTTGCATGTCTATACCACCATATACTTTACATATCAAAAATCCATTATACCAAAACAATAATCCACATAAGAACACCATCACCATGAATAATAACCAAGCACCTCCATATGCATCATACCTTTCACAAGCACCTCTATCCAACACTCCCCAATACCATAACATTGTACCACCTAATTATTGGTAAATAGAATTATCATTGTAGATTTCAAAGTGACTCGCCCAACAAGTAGTGACAAATGTTCCAATAGTTGGATAAGTTGTTATTGGACTAGAACAACTTTCCTCTATATTTGAGCGAGTCAACTCTTTTGTACGATAGGGGTTTTTAGGGTTGTTGTGTAATTTTAACTAGAAAGTACATAAAGCAAAAGAGAATAACTAAAGGAAATTGAATAAAAGAAACCCTAGTGATAGACATACAAATACCAACTAGGACTTCACAATATATGGCAAATTACAAAAGGGTTTCACCACAAAGCATGTTTTGATGTGTAACGATAGTGAAATAAGTGTAACAAATCTCAACACATTAGGAGACAAGTTGCTTCAACACATTCAAACCAAGATACCAAGATATGAGTGTGATTATTACATCAATTGCATGATTTATATATGTTTCAATAGATAATAGATGACTTCCACAAAGAAAAAAAGGATTACCAATTTGACATATGAAAAAACAATAATAATAATTTAGAAATACATCTAGGACATACAAACCAAATGCATTATGTATTATATTTTTGAAATTATATAATCCCAAAAACTCTTAGGTACAAAGTGTCAAACCAAAATTCTTTATACAATTTCTCTAAGAATGTCTCAAATATATTTATTGGCTTCCTTCAATAACTTTCTTGTAACGACTTCCTAACTACTTTTTGAAACATAATGGTTATGAAAATAATGAACCTTATTTGGTTACATTTTACATCACTTTTCTAGAAATAAGATTCATTTTCTAACTTCTAGTTAGAATAAGTGACATAGTCACTTTTACAAAAGAAAAATATAAGCCTATAAATTTCAAGTTATGAGTTTGACTGAGGTAGGCAACGTGTCTTCTTCGCAATCAATGAATTATCCATTCAAACTTGAGATCTAATAATCAACAACTTGACCTTTGAGGATGTTCACCCCGACCAAAGCTTGAACCTTCATTATTTTATCAATTTTGATCACCAAATATAACTCTTTCGATAAAAACATAGGAAATATCAAACGTTGCACTAGAATTTGTTTTGATTATAATATCCATGGTGTAAGAGTTGGCTATGGATATAGCCATCCAAGATCTAGAGGCCACCAAGATCTAGAGGCCAAATAGAAAGAACAAAGAGAGAATATCTATATGACAAGAATAAATTGTATTCATATCAAGTAATGCAAGTAGAAATATTGATATACAATATATAGAGACCCTTGGTTATATAGTCAAGGTGATACATAGGATTAAACAAGATCATGAAAAGTGTCTTAGTCCTATGTCTCAGGATGAGACAACTAACTCATCAAATATTAAATGACCTAAGAAACAAATATCAAATGACATGATAAGATCACATGACACCTAAGACTTCTAGAAACCTACTAAATAAACTAGTTAAGTAAGAAACCTTATTCACACAAACATATGGAATATCATTTTGAGATGTAAACCCCTTATGCTAAAAAAAAAAAACCTGTATATTCAACTTTAGATCAGTGTCACCATTAACCATACAGTTTCCTTTCATGTAAAGGTGTAACAATATTGATGTCCTCTATCAGATTCAAAGATTACAATAATGTAAATGTTCGAATTTTCAACCATAGAACAATGACATAGAACTCTGCATATTAGGATTGGATATCTCAGCTACTTTGAAAGCTCAGAAAGCACCTGGAATAGAGCACCACTTTGTTTTCATCTCTCAAGATTTGTAGAGTCCTCATTACTAAGGCTGCTTTTAGATGTGAAGGTCACCATTTCCTACTCACTATAGAAAATACAAGCCCAACAATAACAATGTGCAAGCAATGATCACGACACCCATCAAGCTAATTCCAATCTTGGTGGAATAGTTGAAGTTAAGGAAGAACAAAAGCTATATTACCTTTGATCCCAGGTTACCCTCAGCTCCTATCATTCCAAGGACTATCCCACAATGACCTTCCAAATACAAAGCAGCTATTTCAAAGGTGAGGCCGCAAGATTCTTGCTCAAATATGGAGAAGATCAGTCTGACTATAATAGAGAGGCTCAATGAATTTTCCTTTCCTAACTACACATAGAAAACTCTACCCAAAGTCTAAACAATCTAGAAAGCTCATATTCATCTTCTCATTCCATACTTAATGCTATAATTTCAAACATTACTTCGCTAAATGGATGGGTTACGAAGTTGGAAAGCCCAAATGTAGATGCAAATATGCCCGCAGTATGAATATATAAATCAAATCTATCAAAGAAATACTACGCATTCATATTGTCTATGGTAAGTTCTACTTCAAAATAGTATCCATAGGGGAGATCCAAGATCCAAACTCTATATTTCTTGACAGCATGTCAGACAACCTTTGACAAAATATATTTTTGCCTTTTCTCCATGTTTATGAAGAGTTGCATAGTTACCATCCTGATGATGACCACAATAAAGGCTTTAGGAAAATTCATCGTCAGCAATTCATCGTGGGGAAATTCACTGTCAATAATTCACTGCGGGAAAATTCACTGTCATGATAAATTCACCTCAAGGAAAATTCACCACCAGCAATTCACCGCCATGGAAAATTAACGGCATTAACATTTTTTAATATATTTCCAAAACTTTCAAAATTTTTTTTGCAAAAGAATAAATTTTTTTGGAAATATATATTAAAAAATGTTAATGCAGGTGAATTGCTGGTGGTGAATTTTCCTTGAGGTGAATTTGTCATGGCCGTGAATTTTCCTGCAGTAAATTATTGGCGGTGGATTTTCCCAAGTGAATTGCTGGCGGTGAATTTACCTGATGCCCACAATAAATCGCATGTGAATGAACATCATTCTAATTATAAGAAAATAAATACACCATGCTGTGAAGGTCATGGAGCTTTATGGATTTGTGAATCAAATCATAAACTAGATATATCAGAAGTTGTGAAGTTCCTCCTCCCATATTTCCCCATTGACCACATTAAAACTCCAGGCTTGAATTTGAAGTGGGGAATGCATGAAATATAAAATAACATCTTCCTTCTTTCTCACCAAATATCCATGAAAAAATGCTTGCAGCTTCACCAAAATTTCCACAAAAACATAAAACCATATTTAAAACGATGGTATCCACATTCCTCTTGAAGAATTATTTTAGACAGTTGGCGTTCTTTGGATAGTGCCTTTTGGAGAATGCAGGTTTGCAATAATTGCATATATGTGTAATAAGTAGAATGTGTGGTGCCAACTGAATTTCAACAAAGAACTCTTCCTCTTTCAAAGTTAAATTATTCTTTGTGAGAGAGATTTTTTTTTTTTTAAGGTGCAATACATCCATATTATTAGGGGTAAACGTTTTAGATCGGAGTTATGAAGCAGGTACAAGAAACCAATTTGGTCCAGTGAGGGTTTGAACCCTAGTGGTTGTCACTACAACCAAGCGACTTGACCACCTAACCACACCCTTATCGACTCTTTTTGAGAGAGAAATATATTATATTTTCCAATCACATTTTTTTCAACATTTTCAACAAGTCTGTTATGTGCATATCTTGTGATCATTACAATCCATGAGCCTACATTTCTTTTGAGGCATTTTGCTAAACGGTTAGCACACTTTGTCGATGCTTGTAGATTTTGCATATATGTCCAATTTAAAATTTTCCATTTTGGCATAGGCGGCATATCCAAGGGGTGAATTGACTTGAAAGTTCTTAAAACTTTTTCAACAAATCCATTATATTGTAAGCCCTGCAATCATGGCATTACATGAGATGGTGGGCTTTCTACCAAACAGTTCACATGTTTTGTGCATGTTTCCCTACTTTGCATGCATTTGTATTAAAACTATTTTTGTGTCTACCCTTTCAATTCATTCACAATAAACATAAATAAGATCAAGAATATTGGAGTTCTAGTGCTGCTAAGAGTTTGCAAATAATGGCCAACGTTGTAAAATTTGGTTTTACGCCTGCCCAAAGCATTTTTCTTTGAAAGTTTCTAAAGACATTTCAATAATCCATTTTGCACATAGTCTATAGTGCATCATTCCATGAGATGACATCTCTTTGAGACTTTGTGTCAAATAGAACTGGTCGCAAGCCTTAGCCATGATTCCACATTTTACATGCATGTTTACCAAAGCATTCACAAATACTACTTCTAACAAAATTATTCTATGCATTATGCTTTGGTGGATGCCTACAACCAGTTCTAAAGTGCTCATTTTGGCGCAGGTAGCAAGAATATTGGCAAAGATTATAGAGTATTAGTAGTACACCTACAATTGCCTTTGCTTGGGATTTTCTAAAGTAATTTCAATAAATTCATTTTGTGCATACTCTGGGATTTGCATTCCATGTAAATATATGCTTTCAAACAATTCACTTGCCTTGACCATGCTTCCATATTTTGCATATAAGTCTACTAGAGCACAACAAATTGAATCGAATCTCCCCACAACTACTTCAATCTGGTGTGATACAATTTTTAAAGCTACTACAAAGTATGGTTTAGCTGTAATTACAACATCTCATAAAATCCTGCATTACATTATGCTTTGATGGAGGTCCATACATTGTTATGAAGCTTTCACTTGGGTACGCATAGGGAGAATACTAGCAGAGCTCAAGGAAGTTTACTTTACACATGCTCATCACATTTTCTTGAAATTTTTTGATGCCTAGATTCAACAAATCTATCTTGTTCACATCCCTCAATCATTGCATCCTTTGAAATGACATCTCTTGAAGGAGTTCTTTCAAAAATTTACCATGCTTTACGTAGGTTGGGGGGATTTTCTTTTTAGACAACTCCATGCTTGCATTCACTTCAGAGTTTCGAAACCCTTTTCAACGAATCTATTTTGAGCATATTCTGCAACGATACATTTGATGAGATCATTTACCTTTGAGGCAGTTTGTCAAATAGTCGATGCCTTGTGTTTTCTTCCCTTTCTACACACCTACAAACCAGAGCATTTCAAAATATAATATTTGATATACATTTCTTCCCTTTTGCTTTGATGGATTTCAATACCTTCATTCAAAAGCTCCCAAATTAATGCAAGCAAGGAACACATTAGTGATAATTTCTAAAACTTTTCAGACATTTTTATTTTGTATACCCTGCCATTATTTCATTCTAAGAGACAAAACTTCTTGGATGCCCTCTCTCAAATTAATTCATGTATGCATCCACATTCAACGAGCATGTCTTCCATGGCATTTGCAATCGTCGGCTTGTAATTCAAAGGGGTAATTATAGGAACCAATTCTCCCATAATTGAGGTTAGAAAGTTAAGAATTTTGAGAATTTGATCAAATTTTTTTTAATTTTCAAAAACAAGCAAGTTAAGAAGTTAGAAAAATAGAGCACGTAAGCATAGGCTAGAAGTTTGAGAAAAAGTGTGCAACTAAAGTCTAAATTCTAACTTGCTTATTTTAAGGCAATTTCACAATTTATCTATCAATTCTTCATTTCTTTTGGTTGATCCAACTTGTTTTTTAGTTCCTTGGCCTACTAATCTGCTCATGAAACCATGTCTTTTGAAAGTATTTAATCTCATGAGTACATTGATAAATTCCTAACAGTGTCCAAAGCTTGTGAGCAAAAAACAAACATAATTTTTTATTAAATTAACACTTTTCTATGAAATTTTGCCAAATTGATAAAAATGCTATTATGAGAAAAACACAAAAATATAATTTCATTTTGGCTTAATTAAACCTTTAATTTAATAGTTTATATGATTCGATCATAAAACATTGAAACTTTAATATCTCAGAACCCAAGAGATGGATTGATGCAAAAAATGACCATATTCATCATGAGACATCATCATAATCATAGCCTTAAAATAGATTTACATGAAATTCCATGGTTTTTGAAATTTAATAATTTTCACAATTTTTGCCAATGCCCATAGTTAATTTCAAATACAAATGGAACAATGCATAAGCATTCTTCAATTTGGTAAGGGATATGGAGTTTGACATCACTAAGCTTTTTCAATCAAGTGGGATTGTGATGTTTTTAGAAATGTTCAATAAACTATGCAAGCAAGATGCAAATCAACTACTTACGAAAAGGTTTTTGGATGATAACTTGACAATGTACAGATCAACCTAATAATAAGTTCAATGCAAAATTTTAAAAATTGAGCTAGTAAAAAATAAGGGTAGCAATTGGCTCTAATTGGGGACAAGGACTAAAAAGGACACAAGATGAACCCAAAATCTTTACAAACGATCAATGCCTTAATCATTGGGCAACAAAGTCAAGGGGAAACAACATTTAAGAGATTTATCAAAAAGACTAGACATGAGCCAAAATGGGATAGATGACACAAAGGACACAAAGGAAAAATGAACACACATAAAAAATCTCCTACTTAACTTATGTACATGGTAGGTGCCCCTACCTCAAACTTCTCTAGAATGATCAAGCAAACCCATGGACCGGCAAGGGAAATAGATGTCATGGAAAAATAATGGATGACAACCTTGAAGTACCTGTGCACTTAATTTTAACTTTGTTCCCTTCTCTTTAATCTTGACATTTTTGGTATGTACAACTTCCTTAGGTGCAAAAACATATCCAAACAAACATTTTTCATTGCAAATATCTAAATATGAAATCAAATTGACCTCCTCTTGCAAGTTATAGATCACTTCTTGTATGAGCTGAAGTATTGTAACTTTGATATTTTAATGCTCCTTTGACAATTTGGCTATGTTATCAGATGACTTGAATCTTCATTTCAATCAATGGATTAGTATAAAAGATATTTCCAAAGTAATAAATATCTTTATCCAATATATCAAAGCTAGGAATAGGAACATCATGAGACAAACCATCTTCTTGGATTTTTCTTGATTGGTCACCAATAATCTTTTGCTTCTTCAATGCTTGACAATATTTTTCTTTCAAATGTGATGTGATTTCAATTGGGCATTCTAAATAATGGTTCAAATTTGAATATGTTTTCCCATCAAGCTCAACTTGTATAAGGTGATTTTTATCTTCCACTCCTTTTTGAACTTGTATTCTACCTATGTCATCATGGTAACTTATAGAAGCTATTTTATTTTTGATACATGCATGCTCTAATGAGTCCATGTAATGAGGATTATTTCTTGAAGATTGATACTTATGAGAAGAAATATATTTTGGATAAACATTCTATTAAATCTTTCATTTTTGAATTTTGATTGTGTGTGCCTTATAATAGAGATCCCTTTGGTCTCCTCTTCACATTTTTAATTCCCTTGACCACAACATATTTAATCAAGTTTGCATTCCTTTACAAGATGAGATTCTACCTTTATACAGTTGTCCTCTTCTTGTGAATGATATATTGTAACATGAATTTCTTTAGTTGGTTTGACCACCTCAAGGATAAAAGTTTATTTTGTTGTATGAATTTCCCCTAGGAGGGCTAATGACTATGAATAAGAATATGAGAAAATATTGCATTATAAAGAAAGTCATTTTCTAAATTTTTAGGATAATAAATAAGATCAAAGGTTTCATGAAGTTGAGCATACTTTTGAACCTCATTATACCAATCACATTTTTCACTTTGCCTATTTAACTCTTCAATATGATTTGCAAGAGTTTCACTCATCTGCAAAAATAGTTTGTCATTATGTATTTCATCATCCTAAACATAGCATTCATTTCATTGATATTACTAACATCTTTAGAATATAAGATTATCTCATGGATATTTTCCATAGATGTCATGTAATCATTTTCCAAAAATGGGACTTGATTTTATTTTAATACAACTAACTCAGGAATTTTATTGCTTAATGATTGTGCAAAAGAATAAATGGATGAATCCATACCTTCAATTTCATCAATAGGTCTTTCCTCTTTGGTGATCAGTGGTGAAGGAATAAAGACATCTTCTATGAAAATAAAATCATCATATGAAGCATCAAGACAGTTTGAATGGCAATGAAAACTTCATGAGTTTCATCTTGAAGTGATCTATCACCATATTTGTCTTTCAACTTGGGTTACATGCATGTTGAGAGGACTTTTGATGGCTCTTCTTCATGTTCTTTTCCTTCAATTTGTTCTAAGATTTATTTTTCAATTGACTCACTAATTGAATGTATTTCTGAACCGTAAAGAAAATAGGTGGGGGGATGTGCCCACTATTCTCATTAGGTCATTCAATTATGTCTTGAGATCCAAATTGGATTGACTATCAACCCAAAGGGTGAGTCAATTCTGAACAAGGAAGGCCTAAGAGGGGTTCTTTTAGGCTTTAAAGGGTTCACCATCAAGTAAAAGCTTGGAAAAAACAACTTAACATTCAACTCACAAAACCTAGTAATGCAAGCTAAATGATGAATGAAAATGATGAAATTATGCAACAAAAAGTTAGGATATGTGTACCTAGGAATTATAGAAATGTAATAAGGATTCTGGAAATGCAAAGAAGCTATCAAAATATGCCAGGTAGGACTAAGATTCCCTTACTGTCTTATTAGTCTCATTATTGTTTTTTGGGGAAGATGTGAAACCTTCGAATGTCAGAACAAGATCCAAAAGAATCTCTGCAAAATTCCAATTGGAGGATTAAGATTCCCTTACTTCTATCTTAGTCTTGATCTAAATTTTTGGAATCTCTGAATGTGGTCCTGAGGCTTGATGTTTGCACTTCCTTCTCAAATTTCAGGTCCTAAAACTTCTAGATCTAGCCTATAGGTTAGTTTCTGTGAAGATGACAACTTTGCAATGCAACTTTGCAACTTTTCACTTCAAGTGATCTTATGCTTTTCAACCTAAATATCATGCTCTCAAAGGATATCAAACCCAATGACACCACCAAGAAAGGAACGCATCGTAGGAAGAAAGAAAATTGCACAATGAAACATGAGTGTCGATGTATGCCCCCACTTTAAAGCGGTTGCTAACACCATTGTTGTGAGCAATTTCTTTAAAGTAGAAGGAGACATGAGAGCTTATTCGGAAAGCCCTATGCCAAGTCATATGTTTCCAATAAGCTATGTCATGAGAAGGGAAGGGATTTCCCCCAAAATGTATAACTTGTTATGTCACATATGAGCCAACTTAAGGCATGTCATCCACATCCCAAGCTTGCTCAAGTATATATACATGAAAGGTGGTCAACTAGCCAAAAGAGACAACAAGTGACATATGAGGACAAGGCTTCCTAACCCCTTGCCCCAACTTATTGCAGGACAAGGATGAACCAAAATGATTGATGAGAAACATGTTAGAGTGAAAATCAATATCAATTAGAGGAATTAGGTGCCCCCACATAAGGAAGAGCACCAAACTCCTTAAGATTTTGGATTTTACTACTCAAAGCCTTACATTCATTAGTAGAATGACCATGAACTATATGATATGCACAAAATGAATTCTTGTAGTAAAATTTCTTTTGTGTTCTTGGAGGGAAGGATATCAAATGATCTTGGAGGAGTCTCGACAAAATACCTTAGTGATCAAAAGTGGAAAATGGTTCTTTATTTTGCAACAATGATATCTCTTGCTTAGTACAGGATGTCATACTTACAAAAAACACTTTATCTATTGCAAGAGTTTGTAATCTTCTTTAAAGGAAGGTTTAAAATCTAAAAAAATCAAATCATTGGTGTTTTACATGATGACATTAATTTTAAGCGAGGACTTCTCTGTTTCTTTCAAATGATAACAATAAAGGCCACTAGTGTCTATCAATTCAAGATGCACTATTGTTAAGGTCAGGTTAGAGGAATCTTTTGTGAGAGTGTTGATGAAGGCTTATTTATTTCTATCAAAGGACAATAACTAAGACCACTAGTCTTTTCTTGCAATTGAGGCTCTATAGCGACACAGATACCTTGTTCTCTAGCACCACATCCTTTTCCACTATAACCAGCTTGTTTCATCATTTCATAACCTTTTCCATAAATTTTATTCATCTCTTTTGAATTCGGTGGTTGTTGACAGTCAGTTTCATTGAAGTTTTTTGTATATTTTTCTTTTTCTTCTAAAGTGGTTAAGGTGGATGCTTTCAAAGGGTCGTTCGAATTTTGTGTTGACATTACCGCTTTTTATTTTCCTTTTTCAAAGTCTTTCTTTATGATCTTGTATTCACCCATGAATGTAGGTTCGAATTCTAAGGAACCCCAATCATTTTCTAATAGCCTCGTGACTTCCTTAATGTGTTTTTCTTTGTCTTTTTGTTGCATGGGTTCCACTTGTTTATTTGGTCTTAATGTTACCAAAGGATTCTCCTTGTTTTTCTCAATGTTCAAACAACTATTTGGGTCAGGGTCAGCTTCGAGTGTGTACATGTTGTTGTTGTAGACACACTTCATTTTATGATGAAGAGTAGAAGGCACCCCATTCATTTCATGAATCCACTATCTACCTAAAAGGATATTGTATGAAAGATCGTGAGGCATAACATGGATCAATGTTTCTAATGTGGTCTTTCCATCTATAATAGTTAAAGTGATCACACCAAGCAGTTGTTTTTTGATATTGTCAAATCCCTTAATAGATAAAGAGTCAGGTTGAATTTTTTATTTATCGAGGCCAAGCCTATCCAAAAGGGTCACACTACACACATTAAGGGCTAAGCCATTGTCAACAAGGGTTCGCTTTATCCCTGCACTTTTATATTGAGATATTATTATGAAAGTTTTGTGTTGTTTGTGCACTTCCAAAGGAGGGAGCTCGCTTTGGTGGAAAATAATGTTAGCATTTATTCCTTGAATTAGGGTTGCTATGTCATTCAGGTTTGCACTAGAGGGAACCCCAACCTGTAGCAAGGTTTTTTGAAGCATAGTGTGATAATTAGGAAAATTATAAATTAGATCCCACAAGGATATCTTTGCAAGAGTATTCTTAAGTTGTTCAACAAGATCATACTCCTTCCCACTATGCAAAGTTAAACAAGGAGCACTAGGAAAAATGGGATTAGGTAAAGGAAGGGATGTTGATTTTTTTTTCTTGGTTGTGGGTTGTTCCTAGTGTTGTATGTATGAGTAATAGTATTTTAACTCAATTGTTGTGAAACATTGTTCATAGGTGGTTCAAGGATAAGGATGGGTTTCTTTTGAACTTGTGGTTTTTGAGAAGGCGGATAAATGATAAGTTTAGGTTTGGGAGAGTAATTCAAGGGGTATCTAATGTGTATAACCTCAGAAGACTTATCCTTATTTTCATGATCTCTTAGTGAAGGGGAGTCTAATGTCACTTCATCATCTTCATCTAAGGAATTACTATTGTCAATGTTCTCATTTTCTTCCATCATTATATCTTCCCTAGTAGGAGAGTTTTTAGGAGAACTACAACCAAATGTTCTTCACATTTAAGGATTGGTTCTTCTAAGATGGCTTCATTGAATGTAAGGGAGTTATCAATGGTTGAATTGTATTGTTCATCAATGATGTTGTCTTGTTCCATAATGTTTTCCCTAGAGGAAGAAAGACACATAAGATTCTCATGACCTTCATCAATTAAAGTATCTTCTTCACAACTAGGAGCGATACTAAGAGAAGAACAAGTATGATTTTCATGATAATTTATGGTTTTATTCCTTTGTTCCATAATGTCTTCCAAAATAGGATAGGTAGGGGAAGGATCTTAAAGAGGGTCATCAATGTCTTGTCCACTAAGAGAGGTAGAAGGAGAGAAACAACTAGGACACTCGAAACTCTCATTGATTGGTTCTTCTAACACCAAAATATCTTCTTCACAAATAGGAGAGATATTAGGAGAAGAACAATATGATCATTAGGATTGTCCAAGGGTGTATTCTCTTTCACTAAAACACTCTCATAGGGAGGGGATATGAACTTTTTCTTAGCATGCCTAGAAAGGTAAGGGACTAACATTGTTTGAATAAAAATGAAAAGTGATTCTAACCATCCTATGCAATGCTTTAAGAATGTAAACAATGTATATCCAAAGATGCAAAACACATTTATCGAATGTATGCAAAACTTTAAGAATGAAAACAATGTATATGCAAAAATGAAAAGCACTTTTATCAAACTTATGCAAAGTTTTATGAATGTAAAGATTGTATATGCAAAAGTGAAAAGTAATTTTATCCATATTATGCAAAGTTTTAGAAGTGAAAGAATTTTCAGATCTAAGGATTCCCGTAATTGAAATGATTTTGAAATACACTTGAAATGAAAGAAATTGAAATAACAACAATTTTGCAAATTGTAACAGAAAACTAAAAGCAACAAACAGAAGCACAAAAAAGCAATTTTAAACCATGAAAACTACAAAGTCAAAGTCTACAAGGACTAAGATGCCAGTAAGGGCATCTTGGTCCTATTGGTGAGATTTGAAGTTCCAAAAAGTAAAACAAAAAGAAAGTAGTATAGATAGGGTTTTAAACCAGAAACCCACAAAGGGACTAAAACACCAAGAAGGGCGTTTTAGTCTTAGCATAGGTTTTTCTCAAAAAAATAGCAAAGTCTGAGTTGATAACAATGTTCCTAAGTTGCCTACTCAGGGACCTGATGTTTAGAAACAAAAAAATATGTAAATGAATGCAAGAAAAAGTGACTAATGACAAGCAATTGAATGCAAAGTTGAATGCAATTTTTTCAAATTTGAATGCAATAACAATGTTCCTAAATGCAATTAGGATGATTGACAATGCACTTTTTCAATTTTGCAATGAGATAAATTGATGCAAGAAAGAAAAAATGCAACCTATATGCACTTTCACTAATGAAAATGTGAGAAACCCTAGATGCACTTTCACTAATGCAAGATGCAAGAAACCCTAGATATACTTTCACTAATGCAAGATACAATGCAAGAATGAATGCAACCTAGATCTAAGAATTTTAATGAACTCCAAATCAGAAAATGAATGCTATAAAAAGAAGTCAAGTTCACCAAAATGAACTATAAGGAAAATAGGTGGGGAGATGTGCCCACTATTCTCGTTAGGTCATCAATTATGTCCTAGGATCCAAATTGGATTGACTATCAACCCAAAGGGTGAGTCAATTCTCAACAAGTGAGGCCTAGGAGGGGTTCTTTAAGGCTTTGAAGGGTTCACCACCAAGCAAAAGCTTGGAAAATACAACTTAAAACTCAACTCACAAAACCTAGTAATGTAGCCTAAAGGATGAATGCAAATGATGAAATTATGCAATAGCAAGTTAGGGTATGTGTACCTAGGAAGTATGGAAATGTAATAAGGATTCTAGAAATGAAAAGAAGCTATCAAAATATTGCAAGGAGGACTAAGACACCCTTATTGTCTTATTAGTCCCGCTATTATTTTTTGGGGCTAATGCAAAATCTTTGAATGTCGGAATAGGATCCAAAAGAATCTTTGCAAAATTCCACTAGAAGGACTAAGACACCCTTACTACCATCTTAGTCGCTATCTAAATTTTTGGAATCTTTGAATGTGGTCCTAAGGCTTGATGTATGCACTTCCTTCTTCTTAGATCTCAAGTCCTAAAACTTCTAGATTTGGCTTGTAGGTGAGTTTCTGTGAAGATGAAAACTTTGCAATGCAACTTTGTAACTTTGCACTTCAAGTGATCTTCAAGTCTTCAACCTAAATCTGCAATCACAAACACACAAGAGAGGGAAAACTTGTTGATTGTTAGTAAATGGGGGTTTTCCTTAGTCAAACCCCTTGTTGGTAATTAAACCTTGAAATGAAATAGAATAATGAAAGGAAATGATGAATGAACAAAGTGTTGTGTTGCAACTCACCAAACCCTTGTAATAAGATGCTACAAATATGATTGAAATGGCTGCAATAGATGTGGTTCTTGACTCTTGCTTGAATGATAAACCCTACATCACAATTGTTAGCACAATAACAAAATTGATGCCATGATATCCTTGATATGATACTTGAATCTTGATGATGGCTCCAAATTCTTGATGAATTGATCTTGAATGCTCGAATACTTGAATGCTTGGATGCTTAGAGTGCTTGGATTGCTTAGATTGCTTAGATATATGAAAATGAGAGAAAGGAACCTTGTATTTATACTTACCCATGCTTAATATCCTAAAATTATACCACAACAAGCCAACATATGAATTTATTAATTAAAGGAGGCTAAATCCTACCAGAATTTGAAATTAAATCCCAAAAATAACCTAGGGGGACTAAAATTCCCTAGGTGGCATCTTAGTCTCGAGGCATGAAACTTGGGGCATAGACTCAAAAAAGGGGCCTATTTAAGATGCCATTTAAATCAAGGTCCCAAGACCTTTGGGGGGTAAAGATTCCCTAGGTGGTGTCTTAGTCTCAACCCAAAAATCAAGGAAACATAGCTGGAATCATTTAATTATCATTTATCCATTGATGTTTGTCAGGAGTAGCCATAAAAAGATATAGTTTATTAGGCTTGTGGATTTAAAAGAATACCAATTAAGACATAAATAGGGATAAATAAATCAAGCCAGGCCCAAACAAGTGTTAAAATGCAAGGGTATGCATTTTCCTATACTACAATTTCAATACAATTTTATTTTTCTATCTCCAACACTTCTTTCCAATCTTCCTTAAGTGAGCATGTGCTTTTATGGGTAGATATCATAATCTCTTCTTCTTTGACACAAGCATGGCTTGGTGAATTATTTTTAACAGATTGATTGCAATGCATTTCATCAAACAAATGTTCATCTTCAAGAAAAAAATTATCCTCTACATTACTATCTTCATTGTATTGAGAATATTTTTCAGTAGTGGGTTCCACTTGAGGAACAAGAGATTGAAGAAAAGAAGTCTCCTCATTCTTTTGTTCAATATTTTGAAACATCTAAAGTAAATAACGATGTATTTTTTAGGACCAAGTTGCAAGCCATTATAGAAGGTTTTCAAAATTGAATTTTCTTCAGGTTATCAAGATTATAATTTCATTAAGTAACAGACATAAGAGAAGGACCATTTTCCTCATCATCTATATTATTCATTGTTGTTTCAAGTAAATGATCATGAGAAAGAAAATAAGTCTCTTTTCTATATTTTTCTTCAATATTTTGTAAATTTTGAAGAAAAGAGGGATGAATTTATTAGAAACCAGTTGCATGCCACTGTAGAAGCTCTTTAAGAATTAATTTTTTTTGGGCTCATCAAGAACATTTTTTTGAGATGAGTACATCAACAAATGAAAATATTCATTATCACTGTCATTATCACTATTTGATTCAAGTAACTACAAGTTATGTCTCTAAATTCCTTTATAAAAAACCATTATTCTAAGTATAACTTCCAAATAGAGTCACCAACCTTCATTCTATGGAAGGTACCTTTAGATTTCCAAGGAAAAAATGCACTAACACTTTGATTCTTTCCCCAGTATCGCCAAAAATATGTTGGTAAACATATAAATGTCACTACAATTTTCAAAGTGACTCGCTCAATGGGAAGTGACAAATGTTGCAACAGTTGGATAAGTTCTATAGTACCAACTTTCCTTTGGGTTTGAGAGGGGAACTCCCTCATAGAATAGGGTTTTTAGGTTTTTGTGTAATTTTAACTAGAAATTACATAAAGGAAAAGGGAAAAAAACTAAAGTAAATTGAATAACATAAACCCTAGTAACAACCATATGAATACCAACTAGGACTTCATAAGATATGACAAATTATAAAGGGGTTTCACCATAAAGCATGTTTTGATGAGCAATGATAATGAAAGAAGTGTAACAAATATGAACACACGAGGAGACAAGTTTCTTCAACACATTCAAACCAAGATAATAACATATGAGTGTGCTCATTACATCAATTGTGTGATTTATCTATGATTCAATAGATAACAGATGATTTCCACAAAGGAAAAAAGGATTACCAATTTGACATATGAAAAACCATTAATAATAATTCATAAATTTGTCTAGGACATACAAGCCAAATGCATTATGTATTATCTTTTTGAAATTAAACAAATTATAAAAATCCTTAGGTACAGTGTTAAACCAAAATTATTTATACAATTTCTCCAAAAATTTCTCAAAATTTTCCCTGTATCAAAGTCCCCCACCCCTTTTTATAATACAAATAACCTCATATTTATAGGCTTCCTTCAATAACTATCTTCTAACTAACTTATAACCACTTCCTAACTAAGTTTTGAAACATAATGGTTATGAAAATAATGAACCTTATTTGGTTACATTTTACATCACTTTTCTGGAAATAAGGATCATTTTCTAACTTCTAGTACAATAAGTGACAATCACTTTTACAAAAGGACAAATAGAAAGCTATAAATTTCAAGTTATTCATTTGATTGAATTACGCACTATGTCTTCTTTGCAATCAATGAATTATCTAAACCCTACTTTGTGTAGGTTGGGAGGATGTTATTTTTAGATGGCTCCATTCTTGCATATACTTAAGAGTTTCTAAACCCTTTTCAATAAATTTATTTTAAGCATGTTCTGCAACCATACATTTGATGAGATCATTTATCTTTGAGGCAGTTTGTTAAATAGTTGATGCCTTGTGTATAACTCCTTTCTACACACCTAAAGACATGAGCATTTAAAAATATAATATTTGATATATAGTTTTTCTCTTATGTTTTGATGGATGTCAATACCTTGATTCAAAATTTTCCAAATTGGTGCAAGCAAGGAACATGATAGTGATAATTTAAAAAAAAAATTAGACAAATTTGTTTTGCATACCCCACCATTATTGCATTCTAAAAGACAACACTTCTTGTATTCCCTCTCTCAAACCATTCGTTTTCTTCATGTATGCTTCCACATTCAAAAATAATCTCTACCATGGAGTTTGCAATTCTTGGCTTGTAATTAACAAGGGTAGCTATAGGAACCAATTCTCCCATTAATTCTCAAAAACATTTAGGTTATAAAGTTATGAATTTTAAGCAAGTGAGCATTTGAGTTAGAAAGTTTAGGAATTTTGAGAATTTTTATTTCATTCTAAAAAAAGGAAAGTTAAGAAGTTAGAAAAATAGAGCACATATGTAAAAGTTAGAATTTTGAGAAAAAGTGTGCAACTAAAGTCCAAATTCTAACTTGCTTAGTTTTTGAAAATTTCACAACTTCTCCATCAATCCTTTATTTCTTTTTAGAGAGATTAATCCTTATCCCACAACTTTGTAGGTTTAGATGAATATAGGAAGAAAGATGTGGCTTAACTAGCCCCAAAGACTATGAATATTGAACCAAAATATCATGAAGGAATTGAAGACGAGGAAAGCTCAAATATTTTAGATAGTTTCAAAGAGGAGGTAGAACCTCCACCTTAGATTTTAAAGAGGTCCGCTTGGCATAGAAAATAGTTGAACAAGTATAATCCTCCTTATTGGAGGTGTATTTACTATTTAATTACTAAAGAAGATTATCCTAAAACCATGGAGGCATTAGATATGGATGAGAAGATAATTGTATTGAAGAAAAATCATGTACCTTTGTCTAATGGTCAAAAAACCATTAGTAGTAAATGGGTATTGAAAATAAAGATTAGTTCTGATGAGAATGTTAAGTATAAAGGTAGACTAGTTGTGAAAGCATATTCACAAGTTGTGGGAATTAGTTATGGTGAGATTTTCTTTTCAGTCGTTAATCTAACATCCATTTAATTTTTATGATCTATTGCAATAGCTTTTTATTATGATATCAAGATAAAATCGATGTGAATAAACTTTCCTTCATTATTATTTATAGGAAGAGATCTACATGAAAAATTTATAAAACAATGTTGAAGAAGGTAAATAATCTTCGGTTTGTAAGTTTAAAAAGTCTTTATATAGTCTCAAGAAATCTCCTAGGATGTGATGCCAAAAGTTTGATTCCTTTGTGTTAGGTTCAAAGTTTTTGAGAGATCTAAATCAAATCATTACATCTAGTATGAGATGAATGGAGATCAATTTCTTATTTTGGTAACAATGAGGATGTGATTTGTGACTTGAAGTATCATCTTGCAATATGGTTTGAAATAAAGTACTTAGTGGCTATCAAATGTACTTTTGGTATGGAGACTAGAGGAGGTTGTGTTGGTAGAAATATTTGTTCACGCTAAAGCAAGTATGTGAGCTTAGTATTGGAGATATGCAACACAATAACCTACAAACCATTATGTGCTCCAATATTAGTGGGAACATAACTATCTATAAAGTGGTGTTTTAATTTACCAAATTAGATGGAAGGCATGACTCCAATACCTTACACTAGTATTTTTGGGAGCTTGGTGTTTGCTATGGTACGTATTAGACCAAACACTACCCAAATAATGGGAATCCTTAGTCATTTATGGCTAATACTAGATAATTAAGGTTAAAATACTTGGAAGTTATCTGTAAGTAATCCATTTTTTTCATGATGATTCGATGGGGACTAGCATTGAGTGAATATTTGTATATTTTTCAATTCAAACTAGATAGGTTATATTAACTACAAGAGATCTACTAATGGTTCTATTTTCACTTTATCTAGTGTTGCTATTAATTGGATACATATCATGCTATAGTTTATTTTCTTACAATATAAGTTGAGTATATGGTAGCTATTCATGACTACAAAGAATCTATTTTGATTAAGAGACTATGCTTAGATGTGGGGTTGAGTAAGATAAGTCTTATAGTTTTATGTAACAATTAGAGTGTCATATATCTAGAAAATAATAAAACCTTTCATATGAGGACCAAGTACATTGATGTCCAATACCATTTTTTTGACATGGTAGAGGATGGGAAGGTGATGCTAGAGGAATTCAGCACTTTATAAAATGTTGTAGATGCATTGGAAAATCTAATGAGCATGGCAAGTTCAAGTGGTGTCATGAGTATATGGGTTTCTTGGCCCCTAGAAAATAATTGTTAGTGTCAGTAATCCATTTTTTATTTCAATGTTCTTAATAAGTGAAGTAATGTTAGAAAGGTATCTCAACCTTCCATCCTAATATTAAAAATACAAAAAATAAGTTATAAATTAAAAAATAAATTATTGGGTCGACATAGAGATCATTTTTCACCTTGAATGTTTTTAGATGGGTACTCATTAGTTCCTTGATAATGGGGTGTAGGTCTCTTTAAGCTCTAAAATTTATAAAATGGAAAACTTAATTAGACTTTTAGATGAAAAGTTATGGCCTTAAAAAAGTTGGGCCCCACACATCAAAAATATAAGAACGTAGATATGACACATAAAAGATTTGTTAGAAATTTGAAAGAGATTGAATAACCCAAGGAAATTTTTAAGAGGAAATCAATGTTACATAAACTAGAAAAACATAAAATACAAACCAGGACTCTGAGAGATTATGCAATGCCAATGTGACAATATTTCATTAAGAGCTTCCAAGTTGAAAAGATACAATGCAAAGATGCATGCCATAAAGATCTATGCATGAAGATATAAAAATACAAGCTAGGTAGTGAGTTTATATAGAACTAAGGAGAGGAGGTAGGTGGAAAATCCAACCAATATGAATCAACCACAAAAAGTGGGGGATGCCACCAAAAGTATAAAGTGGTTCCACCCTTTAAGGAAGGAGACACCACACACTTATCTCCTAATCATAAACTCACTTTATATTATCCTAAGCAAGCTTAATTAAGTGTAGGAAAAGCCTAGGACTAAGGGAGAATAAATTAACCCACTAGGAAAATAAAAACCTACACCAACATCCCCCTTAAGCACAACTTAGGTGGATGTAAAAGATGATGGGTCCCGACAAATGAGGCCATGTTAGGTACCCATTTACATATCGAATTCCACCCAAGGAAGAAGAATCTCTCCCCCCACAAATAGAGAGAGAACATCCCCCCAAAATAGAAAGAGAAGAAAAGAAGGACTAAGTAGCCTCCCCCAAAGAGATCCAATGAGAGATACTCAAAACTAGATGGAGAAGATGGCTCGTGATCATAAAACAACATTCCTCCCCTTAGGAAGAAACACAACCAAAGGTGTATGCATGCTATCTCCCAAGTCTTGAAAGGAATATGTAGGAAGAAAGTGCAAGATGTATGAAGTCTCTAAAGTTGGATCAAGTTTCCCCATGTTGATGATGAAAGTGGTCACAATCAAATCAGGAATTCTAGGCCACACTATTGAAGATGAAAGTTTTGAATCCCCTAGAGACTAATATAGAGCATAATCCAAAGACTCAATTTTTCATCTGAAGATGTCATCTCCAAATGATGATCTAAAGTATCCACACTCATGTCAAACTGTAAGGAATGATCATGTAGAGAATGAACAACAAGGTCGAAGTGTTCCCTCACAAAAATTGAAAAAGAATCATCTTCATCAAAGAGAATATGAATACACTCAATAGTGTCTCCCAAATCTACAACATGTGTCTCCATAAACAAGTATGAAATAACTATCAAGAGATCATCCCAAGCTGAATTAGGAAGACTATAGATATTGTGCTGCAAGAAGTTGTTGGAAGCTTTCAAAGAAGCAACTCTACACTCTGAAGTAGCAACAGTAGATGCAAGGACAAGAGAGTGGTCCTCAAAGAGATGGATGTCCTCAATAGTTTCATCTAGATCTGAGATGAGGGACTCTACAAGCAAACAACATATGCCTAGTAGAAATTGGTCCCAATGGACTAAATCCAAAAGACATAAATCAAAGAGAAATTTTATTAGAATTTCATTGGCTTTTGGTGAATTCTTGAGTTTCAACTGCATGTTACATGGTTCTTCTCCCATAGTTAGTTAATTTAAGTAGATTTATTTTGTTGTTTATGAGCTTTGCAAGTTGTTAGTAGATTAGTTAATGTTGTTCATTGGTTTTGAATAATTTTGTTGTGTGTTGACAACCTTCCTTGTTCATACTTATTTCTATTTATTGATGATACATAGCTATGTAAATTTAGTCTGGACATGAACTAAAAGATGCACTAAATTTCCATTGTTTGTTCATGCTTATGGTGAATGAATGATTGAATATCTGCAGTACTTAGAAGCATTCATGTCCTCAATAGTTTCATCTAAATCTAAGATGAGGGACTCTACAAACAAACAAGATATGTCTGGTAGAAATTGGTCCCAATGGACTAAGTAGCAACAGTAGATGCAAGAACAAAAGAGTGGTCCGCAAAGAGAAGATGTATGTCCTCAATAGTTTCATCTAGATATGAGATGAGGGACTCTACAAACAAACAAGATATTTCAAGGCCACCCTTTATAGATTTGTCGCTAACTCCCTTGTCACTCCTATTGTGCACTTTTTGCACACACGCCCCACTGAAGGTAGTGACCCACTCTTTTCACTCCTGACGGGTCATTTTTGTTCTTGTCTCATTTTGCGTGCCCCTTTTTCCAAGCCCAAATTGGTCATGTTCCTTCAAACTATCAAATTCCCCTGACCAAATTCACTTGATTTTCACTAAGTCCTTTGCTTTCACAAAAATGCCCCTCCAGGTTTCCCTTCATCTGTTGCCCCAGTTTCCCTCAAGCCTCATAGACCCGCTACTGCGGGTCACCCCATATGGGTTGTTGGTCATGTTTTACCACTGAGTGGTAACTGACACGCAACTTTCGCCCGCATGTCAGGATCCACACTTAGCTTCTTCGTCTGAGTCTTGACTAAGCATCCAAACAAGTGTGGGTTTCCACATCTCACCTAACATAGGTTCACCATACCAAGAAATCAATGCATGCCATTAATGGAAATTGGCCTATAAACGTTGCTCCATGCCCTTCATTTTACCTAGGGTATTTGAATCTGAGGGAGAAAAAAAGTCCCTCCCTTCCATTTCTACTTTTTTCCTTGCTCCTATTGACTTGGTCCCTTCTCACATGCTTCATGTTTTCCATCATTTTTTTACTTTGGGGACAATTTTCCTATGGATTAGGGATGTTTTTGTGATGCCTAAGTGAACTACCAAGGTTTCGTTAAGTTTTGAGTAGTTGCAGAAATTTCATCGCTGGCTATCATCCCTCCATCGCCATTGGAACTTTCCTTTCGGGCCACCATCACTCCATTATTGTCGAAACTTTCCATTCAAGCCACCATCCCTTCGTCACTGTCAAAACTTTCCTCTTGGGCCATCATCCCTCCGTCACCATCGGAGCATTCCTTGTGGGCCACTGTGTGCTCATTTTTCATTTTAAAAGGGTGGCGACCCTCTAGCTTCCCCCTTCCAAATCTCCGCATTTCCGAAATGGGTACAAACTTCAAGTTTTAATCATCTAGGGACCATCAAATCAATGTCTTCACATGCCTCAAGGGGTTTGCATCAATTTTTTTGTCTTTAGACATTGCGGAACTTTCCTTGCAGACTGCCATCCCTCCGTGGCCATTTGGGAACTTTCCTTTCGGGTCACCATCCCTCCATGGCTTTTTGGGAGCTTTCCTTTTTGGCAATCATCCTTCCATCGCCGATGAACTTTCCTTGTGAATCTCTGTGTGCTCATTGTAATTTTAAAAGGGCGGCAACCCTCTAGCTTCCCCCTTCCAAATTTTTGAATTTTTTAAATTGAGTCAAATCTTAAGGAAATATGTCTTGGCACTCTTTCCACCCCTCTTCACATGCACTAAAATTGGAAAATCTCAAATCTATTAAGTTTTTTGAAGTTGTGAAACTTTCCTTGCAGGTCATCGTCCCTTTGTGGCCGTTTGAAAACTTCCATTTCAGGCTGCCATCCCTTCGTAGTCATTTGGGAACTTTCCTTTTGGGATGCCATCCCTCCATGGCCATTTGGGAACTTTCCGTTCAGGCCGCCGTCCCTTTGTGGCCATTTGGGAACTTTTTTTTCAGGCCGCCATCCCTCCGTGGCCATTTGGGAACTTTTTTCTTGGACCTCTGTCCCTCCATGGCCATTTGGGAACTTTTCTTTTGGGTCACTATTCCTCTATGGCCATTTGGGAACTTTCCTTGCAAGTCACCGTCCCTCCGTGGCCATTTAGGAACTTTCCTTTCTAGCCGCCATCCCTCCATGGCGGTTTGGGAATTTCCCTTGTAGGTCATCGTCTCTCTGTTGCCGTCCATTCAAGAACTTCCCTTGCGGGCCACTGTCTGTCTATCACCGTCCATTTGGGAACTTCCCTTGCAGGTCGTCGCCCCTCCATTTCCATCCGTGGGAAATTTCTTCGTGGGCTGCCATCCCTCCGCCGCCATTTGTCATCCCTCTACCACCGTCCCTCTACCGCCACCCATCATCCCTCTGTCGCTTGGCGTTCTCCTTTTGCTATCCATCCATCATTTTTCACCTATCATCCCTCGTCCACCCACTATCCATCGTCCATCGTTTGCCTTCCTTCGAACCTAGGGGAATCCTGCACCCTTAAACCCACATTTATGTTTGTGGTCCAAATGAGCTCCAAATATGAATATTATGATCTTTTGATGATGCATGGATGGATCTAGCAAGGAGTTTGTAAGATTTGACTAATGTTTGTCTTGATTTGCATATGAAAGTATTTACGACAGTTCATATATGTAGGATTCAAGAAACCTAACATGGGTCTGTTGAGGAGTTCCATTGAGAAAGTTGAACAAGGAAAAGGCACATTGCTCCTTTCACCACTCATTTATGCTCGCATCTTCCCCTATCACCCATCAACAGAGTTGGAATTAGAAGCAAGCCTATGTCAAGGGAGTTAGTGACAAATCTATAAAGGGCAGCCTTGGAGTTGGTGGAGGGAGTGGTTGTTTCCTCCCTCCAAACAAACAATCATGATCCGTTAGGAGTTGTCTCATTAGATCATCTAATCCATTTAAAAACAATGCAAATCTACAAATAAGGTGCACTTGATTGGTTGAAGGGTACTATAGATGCACCAACAAGAAGGCAACTTTTGAATAGTTTTAGCTAGAGCAAAAGGGCAATCAGCTAGAAGAAAAAATTGCTACAGTGACTGGCCACTATAGGACAAAATAGAGAAAAGACAAGGAATGTATTTTTAATTTCTATATAATGATGGGTAGGTGAATCCCTAGTGCAATAAAATTTGAGCCACACAATGTAATTCAATCCTATCCATTCATTTGGGCTTTGGAAAACTATAAATAGGGGTCCCCCCCTCATTTGTAAAAGGTTGGAGAGCTAGCGTAAAGGCATTCTGCAGCAATAGAGAGCTAAATTGCATGATTTATGGATATTTATCTTGTGTTTCTTCATTATGCATGCATGGTTTTACTTCCCTATTAGTTTAGTTGTTAGTTTCTTGAATGGAAGTGATGATGGTGTTTGTTGTTATTATATTTGATGAATTTCCAACTCATGCTTTTTGTGGTTTTTTGATGATGAATCACTTTGTAAAGCTAGTCTGAGCTTCCTTACTTCGTTGTTGCAACTTAGTTCAATTTAATGTTCATGATCTGTGTATGCAATATGAAAATCTATATTCCTTAGAAGATTGCATTGGTTTTGTGTAACTATAGGTTCCTCTTGGCCAAGCAAAACCCAGTTTAGGGAGTTTGTCTACTGTAGCAGCCTCCATGATCATTGTTCATTCATAGTTTCAGGTCTAGGAACTTCCTCTTTTCCCTACCCTTTTTTCCTTTTTTTAATAGGTGACCTAAGCTAAGGTTCATTGCCCATTGTAAATCCAAATATAAAGCTAAAATGGGAGTTCTAGACTGTTGTTTGAACCTGCAACAATTGAGCAACAATTTCTACATCCTAAGAACTCCATTTGTAGACCGAACTTCCCACACTTTGTAACTCATCTGTAAGTCTACCTTGTGATTCTAGCAAATCACATGAAACAACTGAGATATTCCAAGCACTGTCAAGACCTGACATTAGAGACCTTGGGATAGTGTTATGCAATTTGATTGTGGAAGTTGTCTTTCAAGAGAGGTATTACATCTGATGTATTACCTGTGTTGAGAAGTGCATAAAAAACACATCAACAAAACTGGTGCTAGAAGAAGGGATGGCATGTTGAGGCTACAAAGCTGAAAATTGGAAGTTGAAAAGAGTAATTTCAAGAAGAAATCTGAGATAGGAAGGTCTCCCTACATGCTAGAACTTTGAAATCAAAATTTTTTGTAGGCAAACAAAAGTTGAGTTGAAATGGGGCAGCACGTGCAAATTAACATCACTCAGTGGCATACAGATTTGAATACAAATTGAGGAGAGGAGACCACTACAGAAATTTGCATTGGTGAATAGATGTCAGATCCATGGCATGCATAGACACAATGAACCAGGATGTTTGACATTCTTGAATAGGATTGAAAGAGTCTTGCAAGGAGAAATTCCCTTTTGGGAATTATATCAACCTTTCGCCCTTCTAGAACCAAAAGAAGAGTTGACAACCATGGCAGCTAAGGCATTCACAGGGCTGATCCAAGAATGTCTGGGTAGTGAATATGGACCAAGATTGGATGAGGTGTTGATGTTTAGTTGGTGTAGATTTCATGATGCACCTCACTCAGAATTAACTTGTTATTCATGTGCAAACATTAACATTCAAGTTGAGGGCTACTCGAACAAGTTGGAGCAACCAACTTTTGATGAGGACGAGGCATCTCGTGAAGCAAAGGAGTTGTCAAAATCTGGAAGGCAGTACCTTGAGGATGAACTGAGAAGTTCAACACAAGCTCGTTTTGGGACAACAAACACATAAGCTAAAATTTAGAGAGGAGTCGATTCCCTTGGGACAACAAACAATCTTGATGAAAACTTAGCTAGAAAGAAATCAGAAAGTTTTCCTTCTATCAATAAAAGGCAATCCTCCACTCACGATGAAGATTTGTTGACAATCGAGGATAAACCAATGAAGTTTGCAGCCACAGATGCTAGGACAACCAACACAAATGTCGAAGATCAGAAAGAGGAAAAGGATGAAAGCCTTGGGACAATAGAAAACAATGATGGAGGCATAAGTCAAATAAGATTAGAGGACCTCTCCATCTACAATGACAGTAACCAAGCATCTGAAAATGTAGATTTGGAGGAGTGGGAACAACTATAGGTCATGGCTATTCACTATTAGACTACCTTTTCAAGTGATGATGAGGGCCCAATAATGGAAAGATATAGCCAGCTTGTCTCCAGATTAGCAAAGGATTGGTCTGAACTAATACTTCAAGTGGATTTGGAGGTATTGTTGTTACCAAATTGGTGTAGACTCCATGATTCATCACATTTTGAGTTTACATGTGAGCTATGCAAAAAGTCTATTGAACAAGTTAGAGGACGAGTGGAGCAGCCAAGTGCGCAACCTCCTCTACTTGCTTCCCAGATTGAAGAAGAAGACCAAAAGCCTGAATTGAGTATTATGACTCAGCTAAAGGAAGACCCCCAGAGGATGTTGGGACAACAATAGAAGAGGATAGCAATACAGTCTCAAGCTTCTGAGTGATGAAGTAGATCAAACAAGAATGTTGTCCACCAATCATCAAGCATTTCTTCCTCTTCAAGATCATTTGTGAACCATGGATGATAGGATTTATGGTGAGTCTTTGGAGGGAAATTACATAGTAGATCTTGGTCCCATTGATGAGGTGTCATCAATTGATGACTTCTTTCCATTAGGAGCTGTGCTGCGGAGGTATACCCGGATGAAGGAAGTGTACATCCCAGAGGTTAACAACAATGAAGACATACCCCCTAAACCGCCCGTTGGTGAAACACTGGAACCTCCAGAATGGGAAAGGGGCTCCTTCTCCATTGATAGCGATAATGACTAAGAAGAAATGATCAAACACCCTGATGAGACACATGAAATGAAAAAATAAGAAGATATAGGAAAAGGTGTTTTGATGGCTACCAACACACATGACATGCTTGGTCAACTACAAGATGCAACTAGAACTCCTTTTTCCTTGAACACTATTGATTTTCACACACATTCAGGGTGCTGCAATAGGACAGATTCATCCAGGACAGATTCATCCATGTCATCATCTTATGACATTGAACATTATAAAATTAAGAAAAACACCTATGGAAGGAGATGGGATGACATGCTACCCCTTGGAGACAACAATCAAGAAGAGGTTTGGACTATGGAAAATCAGAAAGATGAAGTATATCTCTTCGAAGAATAGTCGATGGAGGCTGCAGATCCCACTAGGGGATTGGAAAAGGTGTATGCTACCCCATCCTCCTAGCCCTTTGCAAACTCAAGATCAAAGATGTTGCACCCTCCACTTTGCCCACCGGAGGCTACAGATGTAACAATTGGCGTATTAGTGCTTTCTCTCGACTGTCAAACGTTGCCACCTCTGCATGATGACTTCTAGGTTCTATCGTTCCTTGCTCATGTGAATATTTATAATTGCACTTATTATTTTTATCATGGGAATGATAGAAGACGGACGTGTTTATCGATAAACCATGGGCTTAACGAATCACCTCAATCCCTGAATTTTCATGATGATGTGATTGAATTTAAATGTTACTATGTTGAACTTTATTTTTTTGAATATAAGGATAAATCTATGTGGTTCAGAACTATAACCGTTTCCCATATCCTTGTGCATGCCTTACAAATTCCAATGGGCACAAATGTCAGTTTTCCTTTCCTGTACATAGTGTTTTCTAAATATCTTTGTACATAGTATGTTTGGGGCAGTGTAGGTTTCGTGTAGATAGTCCCACTTTCTTGCTTTCATTAGAGTAGGTTTTTGTTGTAGATTAGTTTGCTTAAGGGTGGTCTCTTTATTGTTTTCTTTTTATTTTCTACTTTGGTTAGTGTAGGTGTTTTCTTTCCATTTTGTTGTCACTTTACTGTTGCTTTGCTCGGGGTCCCTCTGCTTTTAGTTGGGCACATCTGTGCACACAACAACCATACGCATCACTTGGTGTTCTACATATTTCTATTTTAAACTCTAATCAGGTTTTATGGGTGGATGGTGAAGGTATTTTGTTAGTGCCAAGTGATTTGGGTGTTTGATCCAAAGAGGATAAGTCATTGGTTTATTCCAACTCCAATGTATTCTAAAATCTTATATATTTTACATATTTAAAAGAATCAGGAGGTCATTGTAGGTCCTTTGTGAAGTCTAGGTAAGTGAAAAATCTAAAATTTTGCTTTAGTGCCACTGTGATTCTCAACCTTGAACGCGAGCTTCATTGCTTATCTGTTGAAATGAAAGGAATTGAAAAGAGAAAAATAAAAATAAAAGAAAGAAAAGAAAGAAAAGAAAAACATTGAAAATAAAAAGAAAGAAGAAATTCAACATTTCAGGAGGATCCGAGCAACTCTACTGAGGCTATGGACGCCTAGCTAGTAGTAGAGCAATGTTTAGTAGAATCACAACAACAACCTTGTCAGGGCTATGGATGTTTGACTAGCAGCGAGGCAATGTCTTAGATGCTTTTGGAGTTAGAATACACTACGTAGCTTAACTTAACGGAGCATGGGATCTTGTAGTTGTTACCTGATTTTCACCTATGGGCTCAACCTGGCAAGACCAAATTATGTTTCAGGTGTTCATAAAGGCCAAGTGGAGACATTGTTGTGCATGATTAAATCATACCCTTGATGTATTTTTCAAGGAGCTCAGTTGAAATTTTTCCTCAGTCAAAGTTTGGCATAAAGTTCCTCTAAGGAAAAAGTCGGCAAGACCTTCTAGTTGTCTTGCCGATCAGCAGGGGTTCTATTCATTTTGAAATGTCTCGGTCGGAAAGAAATTTTCATCGCTAATAGGTCTTGCTGAGGGAATAAGGTCATGCTGAAATGGAGGGTCTCAACAAAATTTGGGGCTCTCGCTGTGATGTCTCGGCGACTAGCAAGGGTCATGCTGATAGTGGTTCACCGGGGAGCTCTCAGCATAAAGTTATTCCTTCGGCGAAGGGTCTACCTGAGGAGGTGGGGTCTCAACGAATGGAGGTGCCATCGACCAATGCCTAACCAAAAGAATGGTTGAGCTCACCAAGAGTTGAAGCCTTCACCGTAAGGTCTTGCCGATCAAATGAAGTTTCATCGAAAGAATGGAGCCCTCGGTGTAGTTTTGAGCTCAGGGAGATGTCTCAGCGACAGAGTGAGGTCTCGCCGAAAGGCTGTGAGTTTGGCGTGAAGTCTTCCCAACCCCCTAGGGTCCTACCGACAGATGGTGAAATGAGCTCACCGAAGGATTTTTCCTTCGGCATAAGATCCTGTCGAAATGGAGGTCTTAGCGAAAGTTTGTGCCTTCGCTATGATGTCTCCCCGACCGAGGGTGGTCTTGCCAAAACAAAAAGGTTTCAGTGTAATGTTTGGTGCTCAGTGTAAGGTCTTGTAGACCACTGATAGTCTTGCCAAAATAGAAAGGGACATTAGTAAGACTCTTGCCACCCGCTGTGAAGTCTTCTTGACCGGTGGGAGTCACGTCAAAGGTTGTTCACAAAGCCAGCATCGAGGAGAGTTGTTTACCTTTTGGGGAGAGGTCTCATCGACTATTGAATGTCTCACTAAAGATTATGCCTTCGGTGTAATCTCTTATTGACCAGGAAGCTCTTGCTGATAGTGGTCCACAAGGTCGAGCTCAAGGAGACTCTGAGAGAAATATTTGCACTCGACATGATGTCCTGCCGACAAGCAAGATCTCAGCGATGGAAAAGGATATCAGTATGAATAAATGGAACCCACTATGACCTCTTGTCGATGAATTTTTGTCTTGCCGATGGTGTATATGATAGTGATATAACTCTTGAGGCTCGTCGAGACTCTTGGCCAAATGGCTTACACTCGCTAGGACCTCTATCCAACAGCGATAGTTTGGGCGACCATATTTGACATCGGTGTAACTCTAGATGCTCGCTATGAGGTCTTGTCGACTGTCATGTGTCTATGCCGATAGCTGCTATGAGGTGTAATCGCACCGAGGAGACACGACTAGTGTCTCATCGACATGCGATTCTGTAGGAAGAACTTTTGACCGCCCAAAGAATCTACGTGGCATGAGTTCAACCAATCAAGGGGAGCTAAGGGTGAACCATTGACTAATTGACTACCTCTCTAAAGAAGATCAACTGAATGAAGGAAACATGGATCTGCTCTGTGATCAAGGGTGATGAATCGATTCGAAGGCACTAGTGTTGTCTCTATTTAGGCCAACTATAGGGAATCTGATGTTGTTTCTAGAAGGGATCAACTTGCAGAAATATCTAGAGCAAGAATCAGGCAAAAAGGAAGAGGAAGTAGTGAGTCACAGTAACGGCTAGAATATCTACTGGCACAGGGAGCTCGACATTAATGATAATGCTTTAAAGAATTCAAAGCAGCCCTTCAAGTAAGTTCGAGGATAGCCATGGAGGCCAGAAGTAAATGAAAGTATTCCATAAGATCTAAAAGCTTCTCCTGGGAGCAACTCTTCACCAAGATGGACAGCGGGGATGCGCTTGAGGGTAGCATTAACTTCATTTCAAAAGATCTAGGGGCGGATTTTTTTTTTTTTGAAGGGTGATATTTTGTAAGCCCTAAGGGCCAATATAATTTTGTATATAAGGGGATTTTTCCTCTTTGTAAAGGGAGTTCTTAGGATGATTTTTTGAAGTTTTGTGACTTTTGGCAGTCCTCTCTCATATTAGAAAACTTTTGTAACTCAATTTTGGAGATGTAATTTAGTAAAGACCTTGATTATTATTGATTTGAAGCTCTTGCCTACTTTCTCTTTTCATTTTTGTGTTCAGTTAGTTGATTGATCAAGCTTTTAGTGAGGTAAATGTTTGTTTCCTTTGAGCTTTGTCTCAAATTTTAGAACCTTTATGCAAAAAGCATGTTTTTGTAGGTTACAAATTGTGTCAAAAGATGTAATGAATTTCAGATGTGAAATTAACTTTCCTTCTAGGAATCTTAGCACCAGGACCTGTTTGTGAAACACTTTTTGCAAAAATATATACAGAGGTGAGTTGTACAAAATTGTCTTTAGTCATTGCAAGAAAGTGTATGAAGTCTAGTTTCAAATCCAAGTAACATTTAGGTGCATCACCATAGGATTTAATTTTCATTTTAATGCACTCCTTATCCCTTTTCCTTACAAGATCAGTAGTTAGGTGGCACCGTAGGAAGTCGGCCTTCTCCAAAGGTTGACCTCTATTTACAAGAAACCCACATCTTTAGAGGTCTTCCCATGTTACACTGAGGTGTTGATCATCAGGTTCAACAGGGTACAACTTCAGCTGATAATAGTAGCAACTGAAGGATGGGAATTAACGCAATTGCACACACTTGGATTTTTAGCATACTGAAGGTTGAGTTGACTAGTGGTTTTGATCCTTTGGTTGAGAATCTAGTTTGTTTGCTATAGCATGAAGATTAGAACCAAATATTTTGGGTTCATGATTCTAGTTTTTCATCAAAATGCTCTGGAGCATTTCCCCAGCGAGTCACCATCTATTGTGCATGTTTTGCACACATGCCCCACCTAAGACAGGGACCCCCTCTTTTCACTCCTGACAGGTCATTTTCGTTCCTGTCTCATTTTGTGTGCCCCTTTTTCAAGCCCAAATTGGTCATGTTCCTTCAAGCGATCAAATTTCCCTAACCAAATTCACCTACCTAATTTTCACTAAGTCCTTTGCTTTCACAAAAATTCCCCTACAAGTTTCCCTTCATCTATTTCCCCAGTGTCCCTCAAGCCTCATAGACCTGCAACTGTGGTTTCTCACTCATGTTTTTCCACTGAGTGGCAATTGACGCACAACTTCCGCCCACATGTCGAGATCTACACTTAGTTTCTCCATCTAAGCCTTAACCAAGCATCCAAATGAGTGTGGGTTTCCACATCTCACCTAACCCGGGTTCACCATCCCAAGAAATCAATGCATGACATTAATGGAAATTAGCCTATAAATGTTGCTCCATGCCCTTCATTTTACCTAGGGCGTTTGAATTTGAGGGAGAAACAAAGTCCCCTGCTTCCTTTTCTACTTTTTGCCTTGCTCCTGCTGACTCAGTCCCTTCTCACATGCTTCGTGTTTTCCATCATTTTTTTACTTTGGGGACAATTTTCCTATGGATTTGGGATTTTTTTGTGATGCCTAAGTGAACTGCCAAGGTTTTGTTATGTTTTGGGAAGTTTTAGGAATTTCATTGCGGGTTGTCATCCCTCTGTCACCATTGGAATTTTCCTTTCAGGCCGTCGTCCCTTTGTCGTCATTGAAACTTTCCTTTTAGGTTGTCATCCCTCCATTGCCATCAAAAATTTCCTTTTGGGCCATCATCCCTCTGTCACTGTTGAAGCTTTCCTTGTCGATTGTTGTGTGCTCATTATCGTTTTAAAAGGGTGACGACCCTCTAGCTTCCCCCTTCCAAATCTCCGCATTTCTGGAATGGGTGCAAACTTCAAGTTTTCATCATCTAGGGACCATCAAATGAATTTCTTCACATGCCTAAAGGTCTTTGCATCAAATTTTCCATGTGTTTAGACATTGTGGAACTTTCCTTGTGGGTCGTCATCCCTCTATGGCCATTTGGGAACTTTCCTTTTAGGTCGTCATCCCCCAGTGGCCATTTGGGAACTTTCCTTTCAAGTCATCGTCCTTCCGTCACCCTCATAAATTTCCTTTTGGGTCAACGTCCCTTTGTGTCCATTTAGGAACTTTCCTTGTGGTCCTCCATGTGTGGGTCATCATGTGCTCATTGTCATTTTAAAAGGGCGGTGACCCTCTAGCTTCCCCCTTCCAAATTTTTTGTATTTTTCAAATTGAGTCAAATATTAAGGAAATATGTCTTGGCACTCTTTCCACCCTTTTTCCCATGCGCTAAAATTGAAAAATATCAAATTTACTAAGTTTTGTGAAGTTGTGAAACTTTCCTTGTGGGCCGTCGTCCCTCTATGGCCGTTTGGGAACTTTCCTTTCGGGTCGTCCCTTCGTGGCCATTTGTGAACTTTCCTTTCAAGCCACCATCCCTCCATGGTCATTTGGGAACTTTCCTTTCGATCCACCATCCCTTCGTGGCCATTTGGGAACTTTCCTTTTCAGGTCATTGTCCCTCCATGGCCATTTGGAAACTTTCCTTACGAGCTGCCATCCCTCTGTGGCCATTTGGGAAATTTCCTTGTGAGTTGTCATCCCTTTATTGCCGTTTGAAAACTTTCCTTTTGGGTCACTATCCCTCCATGGCCGTATGGAAACTTTCCTTTCAAGTTGTTGTCCCTCCAAGGCCATTTGGAAACTTTCCTTTCGAGTTGTCATCCCTTTGTGGCCATTTGGGAACTTTCTGCGAGTTGTCGTCCCTCTGTAGCCATTTGGAAAATTTCTTTTTAGGGCGTCGTCCCTTCATGGTTGTTTGGAAACTTCCCTTGCGGGTCATCATCTCTATTGCCATCTGTTTGGGAACTTCCCTTGCGGGCTATTATCCTTCTATTTTTGTCTGTTTGGGAACTTCCCTTGCGAGCCACCATCCCTTTGTTGCCATCTATGGGAACTTTCCTCGTGGGCCACCATCCATCATCCCTCTATCGACTTCCCTCCATTGTCGTTCGTCATTCATCTATCGTAGTCCCTCTACCACCGTCTATCATCCCTCCATCGCGTTGGTCTGTCCGCCACCCAACGTCCGTCGTCTATTGTCCATCTGTCATCCACCACCTATCATCCACTGTCTGCCTATTGTCTGTTGTCTATCATCTGCCTTCCTTCTTACCTAGGGGAAGCCCACACCCTTGAACCCACATTTATGTTTGTGGTCCAAATGAGCTCCAAATATGAATATTATGATCTTTTGATGAAACATGGATGGATCTAACAAGGATTTTGGAGGATTTGACTAGTGTTTGTCTTGATTTGCGTATAAAATCACTTATGGCACTTCATTTATCTAGAATTCAAGAAACCTACCATGGGTCCATCGGGGAGGCCCATTCATCAAGCTAAACAAGAAAAAGGAAAATTGCTCCTTTCACCACTCATTTATGCTTGCCTCTTCCCCTAGCACCCATCAATAGAGCTAGTATTACAAGCAAGCCTATGTCAGGGGAGTTAGTGACAAATCTATAAAGGGTGGCCTTAAAGGTGGTGGGAGGGACCGGTTGTTTCCTCCCTTCAAACAAACGATCATGATCTATCAGGAGCTGTCTCATTAGACCATTTGATCCATTTAACAATGATGCAAATTTGCAAGCAAGTTGTACTTGATTGGTTGAAGGATACTACAAATGCACCAACAAGAAGGAAACTTTTGAACAGTTTCATCTAGAGCAAAAGGGAAATTAGCTAGAAGACAAAATTTCTACAATGACTAGCCACTACATAACAAAATAGAGAAAAGACAAGGAATGTATTTTTAATTTCTGTATAATGAGGGGTAGGTGAAGCCCTAGTGCAATCAAATCAGAGCCACACAATGTAATTCAATCCTAGCCATTCATTTGGGCTTTGGAAAACTATAAATAGGGATCCTCCCATCATTTGTAAAAGGTTGGAGAGTTGGTGTAAAGGAATTTTGCAACAATAGATAGCTAAATTGCATTATTCATGGATGTTTCTCTTGTGTTTCTTCATTAAGCATGCATGGTTCTACTTCCCTATTAGTTTATTTGTTAGTTTCTTGAATGGAAGTGATGATGGTGTTTGCTATTACTATATTTGATGAATTTCCAGCTCATGCTTTTTGTGGTTTGTTGATGATGAATCACTTTGTAAAGCTAGTATGAGCTTCCTTACTTCATTTTTTCCACTTGGTTCAATTTCATGTTCGTGATGTGTGTATGCAATCTAAAAATCTGCAGTCCTTAGAAGATTACACTGGTTTTTGTAACTATACATTCCTCTTGGCCAAGAAAAAACTAGTTTAGTGAGTTTGTCTACTGTAGTAGCCTCCATGATCATTGTTCATTCATAGTTTTAGGTCTAGGAACTTCCTCTCTTCCCTACCCTTTTTTCCTTTTTTTTAATAGGTGACCTAAGCTAAGGTTCATTGTAGATTGTAAAGCCAAATCTAAAGCTAAATGGGAGTTCTAGACTATTATTTGAACTTGCAACAACTGAGCAACAATTTCTACATCCTAAGAACTCCATTTGTAGACCGAACTTGCCACACTTTGTAACTCATCTATAAGTTTGCCTTGTGATTCCAACAAATCACATGAAAGAACTGAGATATTTCAAGCATTGTCACGACCTGACTTTAGAGACCTTGGGATAGTGTTATGCAATTTGATTGTGGAAGATTGTCTTTCAAAAGAGGTAGTGCACCTAATGCATTACATGTGTTGATAAGTGCATAAAAAGCACATCAACATGTATTTCCTCAATAGTTTCATCTAGATCTAAGATGAGGGACTCTACAAACAAACAAGATATGTCTAATAGAAATTGATCCCAATGGACTAAATCCAAAAGACATAATTGATCATGCTGCAATGAATCATTGGAGGCTCTCAAAGAAGCATCTCTAGAATCTAAATCTACAACAAGTGATGTTTATGTAATCTCAACATGAGGATGAGAAGCAAGAGAAGCCTCTATGTCCTCTAAAAATTGAATACGTGCATAATACTTAAGCTCCTCTTAAGTATCATCATTAAAGGGTATCGTTACCTATTTTTCACTATGAGCTCAAACAGGTAGAGCTGAATCTAATTCATCATTGATAGGTACATAAATTTTCATGTTTTTTTGTTAAAGTATTCATTGATTATCATAGAGATCACTTTACATCTGAATCATAGTTTTATTGTGCAAGTATTTGAAATAGAAAATTGAGAATTTGCATAATAATGTTTTTTATTCATTTTGTAAACATAATGAATCTCGCACAAGCCATGAGAATAACTGAATTTGATTATGAAAACCAAATGATGAATAAAAAATTCAAGGACAAACTACACTATTAAACATAACGTAAGCATAAAGAAGAGGAGAAATTCATCATTGTTTGTAATGATGAATCACTTTCGTTGGTGTCTTCAGTCGTCGTGTCTCCAAGCAGCTGCAGCCTCGTTTCCTCGCTCCATGAACCTGCAAAATTGTAAAGGAAATGGTTTTAGAGGTGTACTCTAAGAAATGATGAATTACATTTTGCCTTATGCCTACGCTACCAACAGGAATGTAATTGGTATTAAATCAAGCATTCACCAGATGAAAAGTTGACAATAAAAAAAAAAAACATAACTCAATGGAAGCTTTCAACTTCTTTTATTTTGCTAACATGTTTATTTCAATGTGCAGGAATAGGTTCATCATGTTCAAGATCATTTTTATCAGATATGTGGAGTAAAATGGGCTCCCACAAGGGTAGTGCTTGGCATATCATGAGGAAACCTCTCCTTCACATCATATATGAGAGTTATTTAATCAAAGAAAGAAACAATCATCATTAGACTGTCATCAAGAAGTCTAATTCAGCATGTGAAGACAATTTAAGCAATTATCTTTTGCTCATCAAGACAAATAGAAATTAAATTGTTTATTTCAATATCAGAGCAGCATAGTCCATTCCGACATTCAAGAGACAAAATAGATTAATCCATAACAACATCATTATGCAAAGCAAGTTCACATCTGCTCTTATTTCAAAAAGAGTTAACACGGTCATAGAAACATGATTTGAAGTTTCAAAATATATGCTACAAGACTGTCATGTTGACAATAACAATGCATGGTTCAGTCAATCAAAGAAGGGACAGTCAATGATGCTCTTTTAAAAGGATACATCAAGAGAAAGCATATTGACAATGAAAGAAAACAGTCCAAAAGAACACTATTTTTGAAGTGTCGTTTCTTCATTTTTTATATTAACAAAGCATGAAAGATTGTGTGCTTTAGAATGTATGCTCAAAGCAAGATACCATTAAATGAATTAGTCTGAAAGCTAGTGGAAAATTTTAAAGAAAAAAGAGCCAAAGCCAAGTATTTACACAGTATACCAGAGTGCTCTTACACTATATGGAATCAAGAAACTTTTGTGCTACAGGTGTGCATTAGTGGAGCAACAAAAGATTAATGAAAAATGAATGGAGGAGCTAGATCTGGAAAGAGTAAGAATGCTGATACAAAACTAGTAAAAGTAAAATGTTTTGAATTGTCAAAATCTCAAAGGACAGTCATTAATTTTTAGTGCTAAGTAACAAATGCTTATTTTTGAAAAAACATGACATTGACAGCCATTAGTGGAGCAACAATTAAATTCTTTGAAAAAACAACAATACAAAATGACAGTACCATGAGAGGCTTCCATGCACGTGCATATAAGGTTTTCAAAGGTTATATATGAAAACTAAATCAAATGATTCATTGTAGATTGTTATCCAAGTATAGGGAACTAGTTCATTTACATGAGAATATATCTTACTTTCCAAATAACAATGAATGAAAGGAGACAGTGAAGCTGATTCAGATATAGAATTGGAAAAATGCAAGCATTACATTCATAGACAAAAGGAATGTTGTCTCAGAAAATGCATGACATGTGATACCTTAAAATTCTTGTTTGAAATAAGAATAAGCAACAATAGAAAAGTATAATGCTTATTAAGTTGTTGAGTGTAATGATGAGCAACAATTATGAATAGCAATATTTAGCAATATATGTTTAAAGCTACAGCCAACTTTCAGTTTTAATATTTTATCAAGTGACAGTCACAGTCATGAGAACAGTACAGAGAAGCATACGGAGGAGCTCAACAAGGGCGTTCAGAGATTTCTTTTAGTTACTAAATAACATAAGGGTTTTTGCAATTTTTTCTTCAAATAAGAGATACCCACGTTCAGAAAACAAGAAGAGTGAAATGCTTTCATAGGCTGAACTTATATCAATGGAATTGAAATTCTCAAGAAAATCTATATCACAAAATCTCTTTTAAGCTTCTTCCTATCAAGTTACGGTCTAAGTCTCCAGCCAGCATTTAAGCAGCGTGAATAATTATCAACAGAATAGATGTATTAGGATAATGGAGGGCGCAGCCAGAAAGGAGCAGAAGACATATACAAAATAGGAGAAAATAGACTTACCAAAGCTTCCATGAACTATGTTTTCCATAAATCCTTTCATAGCATCTATTTACCAATGCAAGTCGTGCATTCAAGAGTTTTCATGGTAGCTAGAGTCAGACAAAGTGCAGAGATTGACATGGACAAAGAAATAACAAAGAATATATCAGATATTATGCACAACCATGGCTTTAAAGCTCATAAAATGCTATATAATGGAGTCAAGATACCTCAAACTGGTAAAAAATGAACTTACCATATGAAAATCAGCAAGATTCAGTTCAGAAACGTCAAAAAAGTGCAAATTCAAGCCATTTCATGGTGGAATTTCAAGTTCAAACCCTACTCAACAGTGGCAGCTAGCTTCTTCGTGAAGCTTCCTCAAAGTCAAAAGAATGATTAGGGTTCGATTTTGTCTTCCCTAAATCAGTATAAGTTTTAATTTTAATTTTTCTCTAATGATTTTTAATAATCATTATGTCTTATTTTTTGCCCATGGCTGCTTTGACTCTTAAGTCAATATTGCTTTTATCATTATGGTCGACTATTATCAAAAAATTTCCAACACAGATGATGGTCGATTAATATTTTTTGGAAATAGTGAATGCATATTGGAAATATGCTAAGTATAATGTAAGAAAGCCTGTGAGATGAGAATGAAGGCTTCTGATTTGACATTATGCCTCAATATTTTTCTTTCTTTTATTTTTGCATTCTCAATGTAGCTTAATTGATTAAATGATACATTATAAATCATTTAATTAATTAGCTATCTTTACATGCAAATAAAAGACATGATATGATTTGATTAGAAGATCCATACAGATACAGGTAAAGCCAACTGGAGGACAAATTAATATCAAATTATTGACTGAAAATTTGTCATGCAAGAATGGACTTTGAGTTATCATGGACGAATTGACTAAAGCAAGGAAAATTTTGCATGATTTTGGCTTACATTCAGAGGTTTCCAGTTTAGTTTGAGTTATAGATCAATTTCATGCTTTATGATTGCGAGTTCGAGATTGAATCCACTCATTTTTGCATGAGTTTGAACCTTATTTTCAGGAATTTTTGCTTCTGCTCAAATTTCACTTTGGAGTTGTCACTTTCTCACTGAAATTGACTTTCACTTTTTTGTTCATGCACTTTGAAGTGCATTCTCATTGTATATATTGAAATTTTTTATCTTTTTCATTTAGTTCTTGTTATTCATCCTTTGCATTCTGCAAAGTGAATGGCCATGTAACTCAACTTTCAGATTAATACAACAGTGTTTTTACAGGTTTACTTGTGTATTTTTGCAAAAGATTCCTTCAAATTGCAGTGAAATCAAAGTCTTCCTTGTCATTTGGTTGTTTTTATGAATGATTTGATGAAGTTTTATTGTGTTTAAATATCAAAACCTTTAAAATCTGTCTCATTTATATTTGCATACATTCGAATAGTTAAAATCACAGGTCTAAGGTTGTGTAAAATGAATAATATTCTTCTCTGTTGTGAAAACCTTGTTTTCCTTCAAAGGTGATTTATTCAAGCCTTCCTTAGAATAGATTTTTGTGGTGAAACTGTCAAAATTGACTTTTGTGGTTAGTTTTCTAAGGTTTATTGTGAATCAAAATTGCAAATCTTTATCAATTAGGTGTGTCACCATCAATTTACAGTTTCTTGCATTTAGCAATAGTTCTTCTATCCTTTTTCCTAGTAAGTTACCAATTATTAATTTGAGAATCATATAGGAAGCCGGCCTAGAATCCGGAGGTTCAATCTCGTTATAGGTCACGCACAACCTGAGTTTGATCCAATGTTTCAACAAATTGCTGAATTTAATTATTCAAGTGTTCGGGTGCAATCTTTTTGACAACAGTTTTTGGCACACCCAGTGGGACTCTGAAGATCACTTCAAAGAAGAAATTCAAAGATAGAAGTTGTTGTCCTAGTATACACAGCAACATATTTTCACCTTTTAGAGGTACATTTTTATACTTGGCGACTCCGAGCACATCTACTGGTTTCAACAAGTCTAGTGCTGGTATGTTTTGATTACAAGCCTAATATTCTGATTTCCAGCATTTATATGAGTAGTAATGACAAAATTTTATAGTTAGCATGTATAACCACTTATGTTTCATGTAAATCATGTCAACCAATCACCCTATCAGCCATTTATCCCAAACAGCCATGTAACAACAGCCTATCAGCATGCTCAACATGCTTACCTCCCACCCACCACTACTCAGCCTTTAGATCAATATTCATATGTTCACAATCAAATCCAAGAGGTTGAGGATATGAAGAAAAACATGAATGCAACAAAGGACATATTGTTAAACATCACGGAGCAGATAGAAGAGTTTAGGAGGCAACAAGAGCTTGATTTGTAGTAGCAGGAGTTAGCTGTAAAAGAAGAGTAGATGAAGTTTTTGTTTGCTCAAAATCATGAAGTCCAAACAACTTCCTTCATTCCATATCAACCCTTTCAAGATGAAATTCAGCCTTTTCAAGATGAGGTTTTTGCAGAGCAGCCCATTGATTAGGATAGCTCACTTATCTTGGAGAAGATTAGAAATGTAAATCCATTGCGTTTAGCTTTGGAGGTTTACCATTTAGAGCAGCTAAAGATTGAATAGGAAAGGGTTGTGAGGTCTAAACCAATCAAAATTCCAAGTTTTAGGAGTGCTCTTTCAATATAGCAGCCAATTCGTAGCCAAGAGCATCCTGAAATACCTCATAATGAACTTAGTAATCCTATTACAACAGCTAAACATTCTTGCAATGCCTTTGGTACTAGCAAATTAGAAAAATCATATGTCAAGCAAGAGGTTGTTGTTGTTTATAGTGTGTTTCTAGCTGAAAATGAATACAACGCATGTATAGAGGAGGTAGGTTCAAGCTTGACATTGAATCCTTTACACTTTGATTCGTTTGACAAGTTTTCCAATGCTTTTTATGAGATAAACAAAAGCAGAATGGAAAAGCTACAGGGTGAAAGTCTTCTGTCGCAAAGAAAAGTTGTCAAGGTTTCACTAGACAAGGTGCCACCTGAGGAGGAGGATTCAATTTCTTTGTTTGACTAGCTACTTGGATTTATTGACAGTGAGAAAGATAGTATATAGGTGTTCAACTTATCAGTTGATTTGGAGCAACAAGAGCACGCTAAATTTTTTGGTGAGTTGCTAGTCCATGACAGCAAGGATGATAATCTTATTTTGCATGAGGATATTACTGACTACCACCCTGAACATAAAAATAACTTAGATCAAGCATCAAATTTTTTTCAGAACTTCCTTTGTATTACATTGAAGGGGCTAGCACAAATGAGTTGAAAGCAACTTTCCTTGAAGAGCAGTCAAGTGAATTAATTGAAAATGATCAGTCTCTTCAAGACATATCAAGGTTTGACTTTCAAGATCCCACTTGTTCAGCTTGTAGAGAGCTTGCTACTCTGTTGAACTCTTGTAGCAATCAAAAGCCTAAGCCAGTGAATAATGAAGACAATCAGGCACTGGAAGGTGTAGGGGCTGATTTGCAAAAAGGGGTTGTTCAAGTGGAGCAAGAAAGGCAGTAAAATACAGATATTGAAGCACCTTTCAAGACAAAGTTTTGTGTTCAACATAATCAAGTGATTAGAGAGGTTGTAGTTGATAAGGGAGAAGTCAACAAAAGGAGTTATCAGTTTGACCTTTCAAGAGGATGTCCAATCAGGTATCTTTCTAGAACTGATATTCAAAGCATGCCTAATGTAGTTTCAGTAAAAGGACAACAGATTCAACTTGTCTTTTCACTCCAAACCAATAGTACAGTTGGTTATTTTCAAGGGATGAGTGATTTTGTGTACATTCTTTATGGATCTTTCCACCAATTTATTGAGCATTATAAGGTGCTTCATCTATTTTCAGCTGTCCATAAGCATGAAAATCAATATTTGTTGTCAAGGAAGGGCAACTATTTCTCACAACCAATGAATGGTCATGTTTGAGCACTAATATTGTTGGTTAGTGTAGGGTAGGGTAGAGTTTCAATCTTTCTTTCAATAAGTGCCCCATGGCACATTTTCATTCCAGTATTGTTTTGCTTTCAATAAGTGCAGTTGCTGCACTTGGTTTTCCAAATTATGTCTTCAACAGAGTTGCAGTAGTTTCTTTTAGTTTGCATGTTTTGAAGCTAAGTTACAAAGGTTTTCAGAAGTCTGAAGAGCAGAGACAGGGACTCCATGCCCAATGGATAAGTTATATACTGGTCCGTTGTGTTTAGCAAGAAAACACTTCGCAGAGGTTGCCAATTTGTTACCTATTTTCTAGTACGAGCTCAAATAGGTAGAGTTGAATCAAATTCATCATTGATAGGTACAAAAAATTTCATGTTTTGTTGTTAAAGTATTCATTGATCATCATAGAGATCAATTTACATCTGAATCATAGTTTTATTGTGCAAGTATTTGAAACAAAAAATTGAGAATTTGCATAATAATGCTTTTTATTCATTTTGTAAAAACACTAAATCTCGCACAAGCCACAAGATTAACTAAATTTGATTATGACAAACAAATGATGAATAAACAATTCAAGGAAAAACTACACTACTGAACATAATGTAAGCATAAAGAAGAGGAGCAATTCATCATTTCCTGTAATGATGAATCACTTTCATTGGTGTCTTCAGTTGTTGCGTCTCCAAGCAGCTGCAACCTCGTTTCCTTGCTCCATGAACCTGCAAAATTGTAAGGGAAATGGTTTTAGAGGTGTACTCTAAGCAATGACGAATTACATTCCACCTTACACCTACACTACCAATAGGAATGTAATTGGCATTAAATCAAGCATTCACCAAATGAAAGGTTGACAATAAAAAAAAACATAACTCAATGGAAGCTTTCAACTTCTTTTATTTTGCTAACATGTTTATTTCAATGTGTAGGAATAGGTTCATCATGTTCGAGGTCATTTTTATCATATATGTGGAGTAAAACGGGCTCCCACAAGGGTAGAACCTGGCATATCATGAGGACACCTCTCATTCACATCATATATGAGAGTTATTTAATCAAAGAAAGAAACAATCATCATTAGACTGTCATCAAGAAGTATAATTCAGCATGTGAAGACAATTTAAGCAATTATCTTTTGCTCATCAAGACAAATAACAATTAAATTGTTTCTTTCAATATTAGAGCAGCATAGTCCATTCCGACATTCAAGAGACAAAATAGATTAATCCATAATAGCATCATTATGCAAAGCAAGTTCACATCTGCTCTTATTTCAAAAAGAGTTAACACAGTCATAGAAACATGATTTGAAGTTTCAAAATATATGCTACACGACTGTCATGTTGATAGTAGCAATGCATGGTGCAGTCAATCAAAGAAGGGGCAATCAATGATGCTCTTTTAAAAGGATACATCAAGAGAAAGCATATTGACAATGAAAGAAAACAATCCAAAAGAACATTGCTTTTGAAGTGTTGTTTCCTCATTTTTTATATTAACAAAGCATGAAAGATTGTGTGCTTCAGAATGTATGCTCAAAGCAAGATACCATTAAATGAATTAGTCTGAAAGCTAGTGGAAAATTTTAAAGAAAAAAGAGCCAAAGCCAAGTATTTACACAGTATACCAGAGTGCTCTTACACTGTATGGAATCAAGAAATTTTTTTGCTACAGGTGTGCATTAGTGGAGCGGAAAAAGATTAATGAAAAATGAATGGAGGAGCTAGATCTGGCAAGAGTAAGAATGCTGATACAAAACTGGTAAAAGTAAAATGTTTTTAATTGTCAAAATCTCAAAGGACAGTCATTAATTTTCAGTACTAAGTAATAGATGCTTATTTCTAAAAAAAAATGACATTGACAGACATTAGTGGAGCAGCAATTAAATTCTTTGAAAAAAAAACAATACAGAATGACAGTACCATGAGAGGTAGCCATGCACGTGCATATAAGGTTTTCAAAGGTTATATATGAAAACTGAATCAAATGATTAATTGCAGATTGTTATCCAAGTATAGGGAAGTAGTTCATTTACATGAGAATATATCTTACTTTCCAAATAACAATGAATGAAAGGAGACAGTGAAGTTGATTCAGATATAGAATTGGAAAAATGCAAGCATTACATTCATAGATACAAGGAATGCTATCTCAAAAAATGCATGACATGTGATACCTTGAAATTCCTGTTTGAAATAAGAATAAGCAACAACAGAAAATTATAATGCTTATTAAGTTGTTGAGTGTAGTGATGAGCAACAATTATGAACAACAATATTTAGCAATATATGTTTAAAGCTACAGCTAACTTTCAATTTTAATATTTTATCAAGTGATAGTCACAGTCATGAGAACAGTGCAGGGAAGCATACGAAGGAGATCAACAAGGGTGTTCAGAGATTTCTTTTAGTTACTAAATAACATAAGGGTTTTTTCAATTTTTTCTTCAAATAAGAGATGCCCATGTTTAAAAAACAAGAAGAGTGAAATGCTTTCATAGGCCGAAATTATATCACTGGAATTGAAATTTTTAGGAAAATCTATATCACAAAATCTCTTTTAAGCTTCTTCCTGTCAAGTTACGGTCTAAGTCTCCAGCCAGCATTTAAGCAGTGTGAATAATTATCAATAGAATAGATGTATCAGGATAATGGAGGGCGCGGCCAGAAAGGAGTTGAAGACATATACATAATAGGAGAAAATAGACTTACCAAAGCCACCATGAACAATGTTTTCCATAAATCCTTTCATAGTATATATTTACCAGTGCAAGTCATACAGTCAAGAGTTTTCATGGCGGCCAGAGTCAGACAAAGTGTAGAGATCGATAGGGACAAAGAATATATCAAATATTATGCACAGTTGCGGCTTTAAAGCTCATAAAATGCTATATAATGGAGTCAAGATACCTCAAACTAGTAAAAATTGAACTTACCATATGAAAATCAGCAAGATTCAGTTCAAAAACATCCAAAAAGTGTAGATTCAAGCCATTTCATGGTGGAATTTCAATTTCAAACCCTACTCAGCAGTGGCGGCCAACTTCTTCGTGAAGCTTTCTCAAAGTCAAAAGAATGATTAGGGTTCAATTTTTTCTACCCTAAATCAGTATAAGTTCGAATTTTTCTTTTTCTCTAATGATTTTTAACAATCATTATGTCTTATTTTTTTCCTGTGGCTACTTTGACTCTTAAGTCAATATTGCTTTTATCATTATGATCGACTATTATCAAAAAATTTCCAATACACATGATGGTCGATTAATATTTTTTGGAAATAGTGAATGCATATTGGAAAAATGCTAAGTATAATGTAAGAAATCCCGTGAGATGAGAATGAAGGCTTCTGAATTGACATTATGCCTCAATATTTTTCTTTCTTTTATTTTTGCATTCTCAATGTAGCTTAATCGATTAAATGATACATTATAAATCATTTAATTAATTAGCTATCTTTACATGCAAATAAAAGACATCGCATGAGTTGATTAGAAGATCCATGTAGATACAAGTAAAGCCAACTAGAGGACAAATTAATATCAGATTGTTGACTGAAAATTTGTCATGCAAGAATGGACTTTGAGTTATCATGGGCGAATTCATTAAAGCAAGGAAAATTTTGCATGTTTTTGGCTTGCATTCAGAGATTTCCAGTTCAGTTTGAGTTACAGATCAATTGCATGCTTTATGACTGCAGTTCGAGACTGAGTTCACTAATTTTTGTATGAGTTTGAACCTTATTTTTAGGGATTTTTGCTTCTGCTCGGATTTCACTTTGGATTTGTCACTTTCTCACTGAAATTGACTTTCAATTTTTTGTTCATGCACTTTGAAGTGCATTCTCATTGTATATATTGAAAAAGTTTTTCTTTTTCATTTAGTTCTTGTTATTCAACCTTTGCATTCTGCAAAATGAATGGTCATGTAACTCAGCTTTCAGATTAATACAACAGTGTTTTTATAGGTTTACTTGTGTATTTTTGCAAAAGATTCCTTCAAATTGTAGTGAAATCAAAGTCTACCCTATCATTTGTTTGTTTCTATGAATGATTTGATGAATTTTTATTGTGTTTAAATATCAAAACCTTTAAAATCTTTGTCTCATTTATATTTGCATACATTCGAATAGTTAAAATCATAGGTCTAAGTTTGTGTAAAATGAATAATATTCTTCTTTGCTGTGAAAACCCTGTTTTCCTTCAAAGGTGATTTATTCAAGCCTTCCTTAGAATCATTTTTTGTGGTGAAACTATCAAAATTGACTTGTGTGGTTAGTTTTCTGAGGTTTATTGTGAATCAAAATTATAAATCTTTATCAATTAGGTGTGTCACCGTCAATTTATAGTTTCCTTCATTTAGCAATAGTTCTTCTATCGTTTCTCCCAGTAAGTTACCAGTTATTAATTTGAGAATCATATAGGAAGCCGACCTAGAATCTGGAGGTTCAATCTCGTTATAGGTCACCCACAACCTGATTTTGATCCAATGTTTCAATAAATTGTTGAATTCAATTATTCAAGCATTCGGGTGCAATCTGTTTGACAACATGTATATTGTTTGCATCATCAAGTGGAATGAGGTAATCTATAGAAGGATCATTTTGGAATGGAGAAACATGAGGTCTCCAAACATCTACCAAATTTTGGTCCAAAGTGTGAGAGGGCATTCAATGGTTGCTATAACCAACATAGTGTAAGTATCAACATAAGAACCAATGATTCCTAATACATGATCAATTTTATTACCTCATACTTATTTCCTTCTAGGTGTGTTTGGTTCAAGCATAAGACCATAAAGGTAAGAAAAAAGTTTTAGCGATTTGAGATTCTCTATAATGCTTTTTTCCAAGACTCGTGCTTAGCCTTGTCTAGGATTAACACAGAAGGATGAGTAGAAAAACCCATGATACAATCGTCAAATGATTACAAAGGAACACCAATACACTCCCACCTTTTTCACTAGTATCAAAGATCAGCCCCCAAAAAATTATAAGGTTGGCACTTTATATTTTAGTGTGTTTACAAAGCCTTTTCCAAGATACAATGCTCAATAGGCTCAAAATATCCAAAATTAAAAATTCTGATACAAAATGAATTTGAGACAAAATCTAGAAAAAATAGTCTTATGGTTGTGTAGTGCTCTTCAAGACCTTTCCAACGTTTATTCATTTCCGCAAAATGGAGCACTGAGGTGAAATTTATGGCCATTTGAAGAAATTTGCGTAAACATATTCAACCTACAATATATGGCAAAATTTTTAAAAAAAAATTCAAAATCTCTATGGATGGAAAGTGCTCATCTGCAACTTTCCAACAATATCTTGTTTGTAGAAAAAAGACACTGTGGTGAAAAGTTATGAATTTTTTAAAAAACTAGCTAAATTTAGCCTACAGTGACGGTGTTATCTAGAAAAAAAAAGTTTTACTTATGATTTGATTTCTAAAAAATCTACTCACTGTATGTAGAAAATAATAGAAACTCAAAAAAAAAATGATGCTAAGAACATAACCCAAAAATTGTCTTTCGATCCAACAAGCAAAAGATGAAAAAATGAAGCTTTTTTAGCCTTTAGCATGTAAAAAAATGGACGTGCAACGCTTTTTGGATAATTTTTTTTCTAGATCTACTCAATATATGCAAAATATAATGGATAATCAAATGGAGTTTCAACCCTAGGAACAAAATCCTAAATCTTTTTTCTTACCAACAAGTGGAAGTTGGATTTTTGAAGCAAAAATGAAAACGGATCCAATAAAAAATTGATATGAGCTTCAAACCCCTATTTGCAACTATATCAAATGATCTCTGATTTGGATGAAGCAAAAGCCAAATATAACTTTCTCAAGCCTTTTGGATGCATTGGAACAGTCAAAAATGCTATCAGTATAATTAGAAATGTTCTAATCACCTAGATCTCATAAAACGCATGCAATATGAAGAGGTTATTAGATCTTTGCAAATCCTTTTTGATTCTCTAGATCATTCAAAATGCAAGAGAAAAGCATACGAAAATTTTCAAGATCTTTACAAGAAACTTAATCTCTCAATCAAGAATCTATGAACTTAGATTTCTCAAAACAAAAGCTCTAATACCATGTTAGAAATTTGAAATAGATTGAATAACCAAAGGAAATTTTTAAGAGAAAATCAAAGTTACATATAAACTAGAAAAACATAAGAATGCAAACTAGGAATCCAAGAGATTATGCAATGTTGATGTGACAATATTACATTAAGAGCTTCCAAGCTAAAAAGATACAATGCAAAGATGCATGCCAAAAATATTTATGCATGAAGATATACAAATACATGTTAGGTAGTGAGTTTAAATAGAATTAAGAAGAGGAGGTAGGTTGCAAATCCAAACAATAGAAATCAACCGCAAAAAGTGGAGATGGGCCACCAAAAGTGGAAAGTGGTTCCACCCTTTAAGGAAGGGAACACCACACACTTATCTTCCAATCATAAACTCACTTTAATATCCTAAGAAAACTTAATTAAGTGTAGGAAAATCCTAGGATTAAGAGAAAATAAATTAACCCTCGAGGAAAATAAAAACCTACACCAACAAGATTTGTAAGAGGGAGTTATATTTGTTGACTAAATTATGATGTGTGTTATGACATGTAATATTGAATATTTAAATTGAGATAATGGAGCCAAAATGGAGTGCCCAAGTTGGTCAGTGGATTATGAAAAACTTATAGTAGGGGGAAGGAGTATGTTATTTTTATCTTATGGACTCATCATGGGATATTGGAATTATATTTTTAGCTAGGGTTTTGAGCACCACATTTTGGGTTCTTTTATTACTTTTCCTATTATTGACTTTTTTAGATGGAGATTTTCATAGTGAGTTTTATAGGTACTATTGTGTTGCTAAACCTAGGTATCTCTCTTCAAACCTAGGTTTTCTCTATGCAAGTCATTGTGTTCTAGTATTTTATTTTTGTTCATTTCCATGTAAATATATGATTAGTCTAATTTTTGCACATACCTACTGTATACACTTAAATTTGGTCTGGAGAAAATTAATTAAATACAAGTTATTTAATTAATAATCTTTAATTCTTAATGGCGGAGCGATGACACAGGCAGGGTTTTCAAAGACACCAGGGTTTGCAATATGATTGAGGAACACAAACCAAATGGCCTTTCAACAACAAAAAGGGAAGAAATGTTCAGAAATCTAGAAGGAGTGAATCCTATCAGGCATGGAAGGCTCCAACTAACAAGGGTTTTAGAACCGGAGCCATAGAAAATTTTGGGCGAAAGACTAGATAATCCATGCAGAATGATGGGAGATTCAGATCGATGTTTTCAAATGAAAGGGTGGACTTCAAGCAGTTGGAAAGAAAATTTTGGCGCCCAAACCAACAGGTTGAGAAGGTGAAACCAATCAAGGTAATGCCCAACATCTCCCACTCTACTGTGATTTCTATGTTGTTGGAAAATAGAGAATTGAGTGACTCTGGTAGTTTTCTTAAGGCCCATGCTTTTTTCATGAAATGGGGTGGGAAATGGCCAGCTTACTCCAAGGTTAGGACTTGGTGCAATGAACAATGGGGCAAAGACTATGGTCTTAAAACCCTTGAAAATGGGTTCTGTTTGGTGATTTTCCAAACGACTCGGGACAAAGAATGGATCATCAATAGTGGCCCATTCATGTTGTATGGAAGGGGATTATTCATAAAATATTGGACACCAAACTTTGATCCTAATACAAAAAACACAAAGGAAGTGCTAGTGTGGATCAGATTGAAGAATCTCCCATAGGAGTATTGGGATTTGGAAACTCTCAAAAGTATTGGAAACAAATTAGGTGTTCTTGTGAAGTCGGTGGAAGTTGTGGAAAAATCATATTTTAGCATGTTTCCTAGGGTTTTCATTTTAAGGCAAATAATCCACCCTCTTCCAGAAATGATAGAGTTAAAGACAAGGGAAGGCATTTGGCAGAAAATGGTGGAGATTGAGGATGCAATGATATCCTACTCGAAATGCGCAGGGAAAGAACACATAGAAGGCAACTGCCCAAATGTGAAGAAGAGGAAAGGGTTAGCCCATAACACCCTAGCTAAGGAGTTGATGTTTTTAACTGAATATAATGCTTGGGAAGAACATTGGAACTCACAAGAATGGGGGATCCACCAAATATAGCAGAATAGTTCGTCATGTTTGACAACAGGGATCAATTGCTACTGGAACGGGGTCCAGAAAGAGGAAATAGATTTTCTTTTTGAAAATGGTTCTGAGATGATGTCTCAAGTTTGGATTCATCAAGAATTGAGCCAAGGTGTGGAAACCTTTATTTTCAGAAGTGCAGAGAAAGTGAAGACTTTGTTGGACTCAAATGGGCAATTAGTTGAACTAGTTGTTGGGTAGAATGATTCTCCTTTTACTAGTGATATTATTGCTTCAGGTTAGATTCCCCACATAATGGTGGAGAAAATTGAATTGGAACCAAGTTTGCAAGGAAACTCTCAATTTACAATTAAAAAGGGGAGTGTTGACAAGCTCATGTATAGTCGAGCTAAAAATCTTGGTGAAGAATGGGAACAAAACTTTCCAAGCCGTAATAGTCAAGACATAGCAGTAGAGGACAAGCTTATTGAAGATGGCAGAATGATGGAGAATGAGGAAACCATCTTTAAGGATATCCCCATCTCCCCTATTCAAAATCTAGAGAGTTCTTTTGAAGGTGTCAGAGACAGTGGGGGAAACCTGGAAGACTTAGATTCAGATTTGGCTTCGAATGAGGAACCTAGTGGTGAAGATGTGTTAGGACTACAAGATAACTTAGGGATTATTGAGAAAAGAACAATAGAGAAATCTTCAACTTTAATTAGAAAGGATAAGGTTGGAAATGAGAAGAAATTTTGTCCTAAAACTAATAAGATGCAACTTGAAATGGTTGGAAATGTGGTTGAACAAAGTAAATTGAGATCGAGAAAAGGCTATGCCTTTTCTTGGCAGCCATGAAAATCTTATCATGGAATGTGAGGGGCTACAATGCCCCTGAAAAAATTCATTTCATAAAACAAGGCCTGCTTTGGCTTTGTTCCAAGAAACAAAAATTAAGGAGCCTTATTTTGATTCCTTTTATAGATGCTTTAGTAGATGGAAATGTTTTCTTACAGGGGTTGTGGGTGCTTCAGGGGGCCTTGGTGTCCTTTGGAACAAATCAGTAGTTGATGTTTAGGTAATTCGACGAGATACATTTTGGAAATGATTGAGAGTTGACTCTAAATAGCTTAGGGTAAGATTTTCAATAATCAACTTATATGGTCCAAATAGCTTAGCCCAAAAAAAGATGTTATGGCAAGAACTTTCAAAAAAGTTAGGCGATGAGGATGTTTCTCCTAGGAGGTGATTTTATTGCTATTTTGAGACATTCAGATAAATTGGGGGGTTTATGTTGGACAGGACAAAGCCAACAAGATTTCTATGAATTTTTTGTGAATAATGGCCTCATTGAATTGCCCTTAAAAAATGGCGAATTTACATGGACAAAATGGAGAGGTGGTTTTCTTAATATAGCTGAGAAGTTGGATCAGTTTTTGTTAGTAGGGGATTGGGTGGATCAGCAGTGGACGTGTGAGGCCAAGATCCTACCCATAACTGGATCATATCACTATCCCATAGGTCTAAGAATTCAAGAAGAGGCTACTCTAGATTGTTGCCCTTTTAAGTTTGAAGCAATGTGGTTTCGAGCTAAAGGGTTTAAGGAACTGGTGGCTGATTGGTGGAGATGCACCCCAAAATGGTTAGGCAATAAAGCCTTATTTTTTTCAAAAATCTCCAATTCCTCAAGGAGCAGCTTAAGAAGTGGAATAGGGAATCCTTCAAGAATATTTTTGTTGAGAAGCTCAGATTGGAGGAGGATTTGAATAACCTACACACAAAAGTTATTGAGAATGGGATGAGTGAAGAGGATTATGCTTTGGAGAAGATCTTGAATAAAGAATACTCAATAGCTCTAGCACGAGAATAGATTTTTTGGAGGAAAAAATCTTGTGACAGTTGGTTAAAAGATGGTGATAGGAACACAAAATTCTTCCACAATTCTATTAAGGCACGTGTAGATCAAATAACATGATTTTCTCTATAAAGGACATTAATGGAAACATTTTGAATGATGTTGATCAGATCAATAAGGAAGCCATAAGATTTTATTCAGATATTTTTTAGACAAATATGATGAATTGATGACTGATTTAAGCATTTTAGATGTAATTCCTAGTTGTGTTTCTGAGGCTCATTGATCTGATTAGGATCTAGACTAATTGCATTTGAATGCTTAATGTTTACAAATCATGAAATCCAAATTACATAAAAAAATTAACACATTAACATGTGAATTAAGCAGAAATACAATTCATGCATACATTATTGAAACTATGCATTAAAAACTGAAGGTGAAAAGAATGAAATTGAGAAGGAATAAGAGAGAGAGAGTGCAAATGATCTGATAACGGAGTTCGCCACAAATGTGACTACGTCTCTGGGTCTGCTCCAATAGAGTGAGACCGATCCGATTAATCTCCAAAAATAGAATTACAATTGCACCAAGAGCACTTCGGCAGCATGACAATACTTCGACTTACAAAAAGGCTCAAAATAATCTCCTTAGAAAATCTCCCTCTTTTGTATCACCCGTTTCACCACCTGGACCTGAAAATTCTCCCTCCCAAACTCACTCCTAAACTCCCCTTTTATACATCAAATTTACCAAATATGGTGTAAAACCACATGATTTACAATATCCCCCAAAATCCCCTAATTACATATAAAAATAAGAATAATCTCCCTTATTTTTACATAAAATCTTCAAAATATATAATTTTAGCCCCTATTATCCTTATTCGGGCTTAAACTATTTTCAATAGTTACAATTAATCCTTAAAAAGGATTATTGTTTAACAATTTTGGGGGGGAATTATTTAAAATAAGGGCATTCGGTATTGGGAACATACAAATAAAATAGACCTCTATACTATATTAAGCACCATTGCACCATTCGTTGGTGCAACGGTGGCTTATCGTTTTGTTTCAGCGGTGGTTGGGAGTTCCAACCCGACCGCTATCTTTTCATAAGTAATCCTCAACTGTTAATTGACAAAACAAAATCGACACCAAATCTAGTTAGCAGAGGTTGCGGTGTGTAACGGTAGAGCTCGCGCATAGCCACAAACAGGTCGATGGTTCAAAACCCCCTGCGAGAATTTTTCCAACAACTCCAACGACTAAACAACCCGCCGATGCATGGGAGAACAGGTGCCATGTGGCACGCCATGTGGCATAATATGATTGGATGTTCTTCGATTACTTGGAGCCAACGTGTCCAATGACTTGGAGCCAATGTGTGCACTGACTCAGATGCTAATTGGACTACCAAGGTGGCCACTGACTGTGCACTGACGGTGATGCTGACGTGTGTACGGATGGACACGTGTCACAATATGATTGGTCTATACTGATGATTCAGCTGCCATGTGTCAAACCAAAATTCATCCACGTTTGATTATGTACAGTACGAACTGACATGTCAGCATGATGACGTCATCCATTGTACCACCAAGTCAACTAAACTTTGACTGCCAATATCCCGAGCATACGATGTCGAATTTTGACGAAACGAACGCTGCTAGAATCGTCTCGACAAGCTCTTCGATTTGAAACTGCTTCCATCGATTTTTGAGACAATCATTTTTTCTACTTTCTGGATGCCCCCTGATGGCAGTTTGACCCAAGGTTTGACTGGCCATAACTTGTGCAAAGGACTCCTTTTTGACTCGTTCAAGTTGCGCTGGAATCAAGAAATTGAGCTCTTTTTGATGGTGCAGATTCTGGAGAGAAATGAGAAACTTCAAATTTTGGTGAAGATCCTCCGGATCAGGCCTCCCCACTGAAGACCTTTTGGACCTCCAAAAGTGGCATTTATTCTGACATTAAGTGAGGACTTGGCCTCCCCACTTGTCATGTATCCTCTGTACATCTGTATACCTGACTCACAATCATAACAAAGACTCCAACAACATTGTTGATCATAAACATCATTATATCACTTCCATAAGCATCTACATCAACTGTCGTAGCCACTAACCAACAAAAATTGACTAGCATCAAGCTGAACAATAATGCAGATATGAAAGAGAACAAATCAACAACATATTGATCTTTCACATGAGAAACATTTTTACCCAAGGGACCATCAATGCTTTCAATCATCATTCCCTCATGCTGTATTGTGGGTGCATCCTGTGACATTTGACCCTGGTTAGCTACTCCAAGTTCCTGTCTAGAACCACCTATGCTGACAGCCATAAGAGTTAATTCTTTACTTGCATTAATCACCCTCTTAAATTGCCCTGGTTTTGTAAAAGAACCATCAGTCTTAATCCTGTGAGAATGTACAATATACTGAATGCCATCTTTAAACAAATGATAATGATTCTTTTCCCTATAGAAAATAGCTTTCCGATCATAAAGGTAAGGGCTACCCAAAACTATCCCACATATATCTAGTGGAACCACATCAAATTTTACTTCATCCACAAACTTGCTAGTGATTGCAAATTTTAAAGTGCATTGTCTTGTTACTTGCAATTTATCATTCTCGCAAATCCAACCTAGTGGATAAGGTTTCTTATGTTGTGTAGTTTTCAATCCCAAGTTCCTTACAACATCTTCAAAAATTAAGTTAACTTGAGAACCACTATCTATGAGTGCATCAATTTTAATGTTCTTAGCAACAACCCTTAAATGAAATAGCTCATTCATTTTCTTATCTTCAGAGACATCTTTATCTTCAAAAGTAGAAGCACAACTATCAAAGGAAATGTTGGAAATAGGAGCTTTACCTTTCAAACCCATAGCTATTATCTTAGTTTCAACATTAGAATCGGAACCAAGATCCATAACAACATTTGTGGATTTCTCCTTACCCTTCTGTTTCTAATGCTGTCTTTGAGCCCACTTAGGCTTCAATTCGGGATGCAACTTCCAACAATGATCTTCATCATGACCCTTCCTATCACAATGAGAGCAAGAAAGCTTGTCATCCTTCTTTACTGTAGCTGTCTTCTTTCCTTTCCCTGTCTCTGCATTCTTAGAAGATTTCTTTACAAAGTTATCATTATCAATGAAAGAGCCCTTTCCCCTTGACTCTAAGTGTGTAGCTTGAACAGACACTTCATCCAAATTACAAGGGTTCAATACCAAAATGGAATGTCTGAGATATGAATGAAGACCTCCTATGTACTTTAACAAAGTATCCTGGGTGTACAAAGGTACATTTAGTGCAATAGCCTTCTTTCTCAATTCATGGGTGTACTCTTGGACAGTTTGACCTTTCCCTTGTTTAAACACTTGCTAATTCATCATTAATTGTTGCATGTGACCTAAGGGATAGAATTGCTTTTAAGAGCATTAATAAATTCTAACCAAGATAAATTGACTCTACCATGCTGTGAAATTTTTGCTCTAGTCCTACTCTCCCAACCGAAGAGTGGCTAACTGGATCCTAGAAGCATCATCAAAGAGGTTTTGAACTCTACAATAAACTTCTAGTTGCTGAATCCAGTCATCTAGTTTTTCAGCATCTAATTTGCCACAATACTTAGGTAGTTCAAATTTTACATCCAATTTAATCTGAGGCTTATTTACACCCTTAAAAGGATTACTAGAAAGAGAATGCGTAGAAGAAGAAAGAGAATGAGGAGAAGAAGGAGGAGTAGACGGAGGAGATTTTGGGGGTTCATCACCACCTCCTGGTTGCTTCTTCTTGCTTTTACTGTCTCCATGATCTTCTTCACGTTTCAGGCGTTCTTCCCTTTCCTTGAGTAGCATCTCCAACACAGCTTTCATCTGCCAAAAAGCTCTTCGAAACTCTTGCTCACTGAGTTCCTCAGGTACCTCCATTCTAGACACAGACATCTTCGGAAAAGTTTTTCGTTTCCCAATCTCAGGATTATATTCCTCGAGCTTTCCTTCACCCTTCTGAATCTTGGATCTTGTTAGCATTCAAAACCAACTGCAATAATAGTCACCAAAAGCTCTGATACCACTTGATATGATTAGGATCTAGACTAATTGCATTTGAATGCTTAATGTTTACAAATCATGAAATCCAAATTACATAAACAAAATTAACACATTAACATGTGAATTAAGTGGAAATACAATTCATGCATACATTATTGAAATTATGCATTAAAACTTAAGGTGAAAAGAATGAAATTGAGAAGGAAGAAGAGAGAGAGAGTGCAAACGATCTGGTAACGGAGTTCGCCACAAACGTGACTACGTCTTCGGGTCTGCTCCAATAGAGTGAGACCGATCCGATTAATCTCCAAAAATAGAATTAGAATTGCACCAAGAGCACTTCGGCAGCATGACAATATTTCGACTTACAAAAAGGCTCAAAATAATCTCCTTAGAAAATCTCCCTCTTTCGTATCACCTGTTTCACCACCTAGACCTAAAAATTCTCCCTCCCAAACTCACTCCTAAACTCCCCTTTTATACATCAAATTTACCAAATATGGTGTAAAACCACATGATTTACAATATCCCCCAAAATCCCCTAATTACATATAAAAATCAGAATAATCAACCTTATTTTTACATAAAATCTTCAAAATATATAATTTTAGCCCCTATTATCCTTATTCGGGCTTAAACTATTTTCAATAGTTACAATTAATCCTTAAAAGGATTATTGTTTAACAATTTTGGGGGGGAATTATTTAAAATAAGGGCATTCGGTATTGGGAACTTACAAATAAAACAGACCTCTATACTATATTAAGCACCATTCGTTGGTGCAACGGTGACTTATCGTTTTGTTTCAGCGGTGGTTGGGAGTTCCAACCCGACCGCTATCTTTTCATAAGTAATCCTCAACTGTTAATTGACAAAAGAAAACCGACACCAAATATAGTTAGCAGAGGTTGTGAGGTGTAACGGTAGAGCTCGCGCATAGCCACAAACAGGTCGACGGTTCAAATCCCCCTACGAGAATTTTTCCAACAACTCCAACGACTAAACAACCTGCCAATGCATGGGAGAACAGGTGCCACATGGCACGCCACATGGCATAATATGATTGGATGTTCTTCGATTACCTGGAGCCGATGTGTCCGATGACCTGGAGCCGATGTGTGCATTGACTCAGATGCTGACTGGACTACCAAGGTGGCCACTGACTGTGCACTGATGGTGACGCTGATGTGTGTATGGATGCACACATGTCACAATATGATTGGTTTGTACTGATGACTCAGCTGCCACGTGTCAAACCAAAATTCGTCCACGTTTGATTCCGTACAGTACGGACTAACATGTCAGCATGATGACGTCATCCATTGTACCACCAAGTCAACCGAACTTTGACTGCTAATATCCCGAGCATACGACGTCGGATTTCAACGAAACGAACATTGCCGGAATCGTCTCGACGAGCTCTTCGATTTGAAACTGCTTCCATTGATTTTTGAGACAATCATTTTTTTCCGCTTTCTAGATGCCCCCTGATGGCAGTTTGACCCAAGGTTTGACTGGCCATAACTTGTACAAACGGACTCCTTTTTGACCCGTTCAAGTTGTGCTGGAATCAGGAAATCGAGCTCTTTTTGATGGTGCAGATTCTAGAGAGAAATGAGAAACTTCAAATTTTGGTGAAGATCCTCTGGATCACTCATAATTCTATGCTTATGGAGGAAGTTTCCATAAAAGAATTCAAAAAGGAATTATTTGATTTGGGTGGAGATAAAGCCCCTGGCTAAAATGGATTTTTGGGTTTTTTCTTCCAAAAATTATGGGATATCTTTGCACATGATCTATGGGAGATGGTTGAAGAGTCAAGGAAGGGTGGTTTCATTCTCAAAGATTTAAACAACACTTTCATTGTTTTAATTCTGAAAAGGTCGGTGGTCAATTCCTTTGAGGACTTTAGATTGATTTCTTTGTGCAAAATGATCTAAAAAATAATATCTAAAGTCATTGCTAATAGATTGAAAAGGGTCTTGGACTCGATGATTTCAATAGAGCAGAGTGGTTTCTCACCAAATAGATCAATTTTTGAAGGTGTTATAGTAGCACATGAAACTATCCACTCTATTTGAATGGAAAATACTGAGAGAATGACAGTCAAATCAGACATCAAAAGGGCCTGTGATGAAGTAAACAAGGGTTTTTTGTTGAAAGTTCTAGAGAAATTTGGGTTTTGCAAAGAATGGGTGGCTTGGGTTCAGAGTTGTATCAACACCCCTTGATTTTCTATGTTGGTGAATGGAAGTCCCCAAGGTTTCTTTGATTCAACCAAAGGGATTAGACAAGGTGATCCTATATCACCTTTTATTTTCATTATCTTGGTTGAGGTTTTAGGAAGATTAATCTCTCGGAAATGTATTTTTGGTCTTTGGAAAGGCATCAAAATTACATAAGGTATTGATCCCATTTCACATTTACAATTTGTTGATGACACTTTCTTGATGGGGGAAGTAGTCTTTAGAGAAGCCTGAGTGATTAAGGAGACCTTAGACACTTATGGTAAAGCATCCATGCAATGTATCAACTGGAGGAAATCATAAATTTTCTTTTTTAACACACCCGTTCAAAAATAGTTGGAAATCTGTAGAATTCTTGGGATGAGATCAGGATCACTCCCAAATAAATATTTGGGTATACCTCTTTTTGGGGGTGCCAATAAGGCTAGTGTTTGGAAAGATTTTTTAGATAGCTATCTAATTCGGATGGATGGGTGGAAGAGCAAGTGGTTAACTGTTGTAGGAAGAATCTTAATTCTAAAATCAGTAATCTCAACGATCCCAGTTTATTCAATAATGTGTTTAAAGGTTCCAAAGAAGGTGACTAGAGCCATAGGGAAGTGAATGAGAAAGTTTTTCTGGAATGGTGCAAGTGAGCAAGACAAAATCCCTTTGTTAGCATGGGACAAAATTTGTCGTTCCAAAGACAAAGGTGGGGTTGGATTGAGGGATTGGTAACTCATGAATGAAGCTCTTGGAGCAAAGCTGGTTTGGAGTATATACTCAAACCTAGAGTTATTATGGGTTAAAATTTTGAAGGAAAAATATCTTGATTTAGCAGAGGATCAAAGGATTTTGACTATCTACAACCAGCCTAAAGGTTCAGCCATTTGGAACTTTATTGTTTCTTGTAGGCTAGTTATCCTTAATCATATCTCTCGGAAAATAGGTAATGGTCTCAAAGCTAAATTTTGGGATGACTCATGGGATGGTTTTCCAAACTTGTGAGATGAGGCTCACTTGTAGGAAATTAGGCTTCTCTTTCTACAAAGATGGGGTGACAAGGTCCGAGATTATTTAGAACCAAAGAAGGGCCCCTTTGGCCAAGAATGGGGTTGGAAGGAGATAGATATTGAAGGTTTATTAGATCAGCAAGTTGAGAGGATGAAAGGAATTTTTCAAAACAAGAAAGTGTTGCTAACAAAAAGTGAGGACAGAGTGGTCTGGTGTGGGTCTGTAAATGGGAATTACTCAGTAAAAATTGGTTATCAGTTATTGGATTTCTAGAAGGAGATAATTTTTGGGCTAAGAAGCTATGCTGGAATAAAGACTATTTACCAAAAGTGGGCACTTTTGCTTGGTTAGAAATGAGGGGAAGAATTTTGACTAGTGAGAGAAGGAAGAGACTCAATTATGCAGGCCCAACAAAATGTGTGATTTGTGATGCTACTAAGAAATCAGTGGATCATTTGCTTCTTTAATGTAATGTAGCAGCAGGATGTTGGGAGAACCTGAGGTTGAATTTGATGGCAAGGACCTCTGCAAAAGACACTAAAAGAGGTATTCGAGGGTTGGCCCTCCTTTTTAGAAAAAATCCCTACTTTCCAGTATATGGATAGTGAGCCCTTCTATTGTAGTATGGGAGATTTGGAAAGAGTGTAATAGAAGATTTTTTTTGGAAAAAAAAGAATCTCAGACTAGATTGCTGAGTAGAATAGACCATATGATAGAAGAAGTTGTAGGTACTGCTGCTTCACAGCTACAATATTTATGAATTCCTTATACTTTGGATGATAGTAGAATTGAAAAAGATTGGCTAGGGATAAAGATAAGGCCAACCAAGGGGATTGAGGAGTCATGTGCTAAGAGGGCAGCTTCTGAAGAAGAGTGTTGGGTAAAACCTTTAGAAGGGTGGCATAAGGTGAATTTTGATGGGGCTACAAAAGGTAACCCTAGCCCATCAGGGGTAGGTGAAATTGTCAAAGATGGTCTTGGGAATACGATTGCATTAGGAGCGAAAAAGCTAGAAGATGGAACAAATAATGTAGCAGAGGCTAAGGTAACCTTACTTGTTGTTGGATTAGCTCGATTAGTGGGTGTTCAAAAAATCCACATAGAAGGGGATTCTCTGATCATCACTCAAGCAATTGCAAATATGGCGCAAAGGCATGACATTTGCAGAACTACATAAGGGAAATTCTTAAAGAATTAGAATTTTTTGAGGACTTCAAGGTGAGCCATATTCAACACTTGGGAAATAGAGAGGTTGACTACCTATCCAAGTGGGCAGTATCTTTTAATAATTTTGGTGAATCCAAATTGGAAGATTTCAGGCATGTGCTTTTTGAGGAGGATGCTTAGAGAGGTTGTAGAATCCCTTGGGTCTATTGTAGTTTTTTTTAATCATGCTTTTGTATCCACGAGCGTTGATGTGAATAATGGTTGTTAGATTTTAGTTGCAAGTTGGAGTGCTAATGGTCAAAAAGTTATTGATTTTTAAAAAAAACAAAAAGCTAAAGGAGGTTTGGCAGCGAAGGAGGGTAGGTACTTGTTAGAGCAGGGGTAATTATTAGGACTTGGGGAGTGATGTTTGTCCTTTCCAGCTCGTAGAGAAAGATTTACTTATTTCCTAATTAATGAGCTCGATGATATTTTGGCAATGGAGGAAGTATTCACATTGATGGCATTTGGGCGGGTAGAGTTAGGATGAAATGTTTGGCATGGATGGGAAGCTTTTTTAAGGTTACAAAATGGGGTGAAATGTATTCATATATAAGAAAAGGATTTTGGCAGAGAGCTAGAGAAGTTTCTTAGAGTAAACATGGAGGCAATGTATTCTTTCACAATAAAGAGGCAACAGAAAAGGTTTTTTGGTCCAGTCACCAAATTTAGGTTGAAGTTTTTGTTAAAATGCCCGCACGATGATGTTATTGAGTTTGGAGACACTAGGGGAGCTTTTCATGAGTGCCAAACATAGGGGAAGATTGAATGTTGATATTGCTTCCATGATTTTTGCATGGGGTTTAGAGTTGAAAGAGGATTTTGAGGTAATTAAGTGGGTAATGCATTCACTTTTTGAGGAAGATTTACTAGTAGGAATGGACTCTTTCTTTGAATGGGCAATTCCAGGTGTTGGGTTTGACGTTTTTGAAGGGATTGAAGACATGGATGAAGCGGATGAACTAGGTTTGATCTCGTTTGTGAGGTGGTGAAGGAGAATTGATAGAGATGCCATGAGATTACAACAAACCAAGTGGACTCAAAAATTCCTCAACAGATCCCTCGAAGGAAGTGATTGGCTAGAAGAGGAGAAGCTTAGAGAGCAAGGATAAGCAATCATGGTGACTAGGTGCAAAGATCACAAATGGGTTTTTTGGGTGTTTTTGCAAGTTTTTGAAATTGTGTTCTAAAGCTTTCCTTACTGATAAAAGACGGCAATGGAAGGATCTACGAAGAAGGTTGGAGTAGTGCAGTGTGGTCGAAGTCTAAAACAGTCAAGAACTGACTTCCTAAGAAGTTTGTTGTAGGGAAATTCTAATTCTGTTTAAAACTAAACTTTTTGTAAAGTTGTGGCTTTTGTTGTGATCAATCTGTAATTAGATATATGGACATTTTGTTAATATTATGTAGAAGTTGCCTCGAGGTGTTTTGGGTTCCTTTTTGGGGGTTTTGGAAGCCTTATTTGAATGGTGAAGGCTTTTTTGTATTATGGCGGGTTGGAGGAAACCAGGGGAATGATAATTATAGATAGGCATTGTTAATTGTTATGGGGGAGTGCTTGGTATTATGCAGGTGGTATGCCTTGATGTAATGACTTTTTATATATATTAATAAAATAAAAATTTTACTGATAAAAAAAAATCTTTAATTCTTGGAGATAGAGGAAAATGAGACGCCATTGGAGAGTTTGTTTTAATTTGATTATCATTTGAATTCTCTAATATAATGTTTCATTGGTGTGTTGTATTATTTTCTTATGCAATCACATTATTCATACACACACCTACTGTCATAGATTAGTTAGAAGTGTCTTCCACACCTCTTCCCCCTTTCACTAACAACATCAACATATTATATACTAGCATCTAATCATATTTGAAAATTTTTACTGATGTATTGTAAAAGAATTGTGTGCTCTATCATGAAGTATTGGTTGCAATAGTGAACCTAACTCCTTAAGTGAGGCATCAGATGAGGCAATTTGTGCATTAAAAATATTCTTATGTATCATCAATAAACAAACCAAATTTTAAAGAGATATAAATTGGTGGGGTTATTGTTAAATTGATCATTTGTATTATACCCCTTGTTTGTATGTCTAGACATATGATAATTTGGTGGTATAATTATATGAATAGAATTAGGCTTAGTATGAGATGGGCAATAACACAATATTGTGTCCCACTATTTTTTCTTAAGTGGGACAATCAAAATCAACATTATTTACCATTTTATAATGTGTGTCACTATATCAAATGATATATTTAATGAACAACCAATCATCTAAGGATGATATAAACTAATGAGTTGTGGTATTTTCTATGTAGACTCAAGATGTAATTATTTGATTTTTTCAAGAATCATTTGTCTCATTTTTCTCATATTTTTTATATTATTTTTTAATTGAGTAAAATTTTCTATATCATATAGTTTTTACTACAAATATTTAAAATATTTCCTTGATTTCTTGAAACTAGCTCACTACCTCAATGTCTAGTACATGGATATTTTTTGGTATTTTTTTCTTAAATAATTCATTTATTATTAATTTTTAAATTAATGCTAAAAAATCTGAGACCAATGTTTTTCATAATACATTTCAAAGAATCTATATTGAAATCATTTTTTATTTTCTATTAAAAAAATGACATCCATGTAGAGTGTATTACATTTTTTAAAATTAAAAGAGGGGTAAAAATTTATTCAAAGCAAAATAAAGCAATACACAATGTCAAGCTACCTAATTTTTTGGTTTACAAGTGACTTTACAACATATGGGATTACATCATACTCCCAATATGTAGAAAACCCTTAACTATGCTTCGAATATAAGATATACCTACCATTACCCTTACAAGATTCAAACTTGCTATTACTACTTAAATTCATATTCTTAAATGTTTAATGTATGTATAGACTGGTAGAGACTTGCGAGGAATAAATGGGATAAATCTAGAAAAGATGGTTGGAATACAATTATGTTTGAAAATTAAATCCCTCTAGGCCAAAACAAAAGGGTGTAAAGCAAAGGCATTACACACCCCTATCAATCTCCAATAAGTGGTCCAAATTTTGTGACAAATCTAGGGGTAATTGACCCCTTTCCACAATGTTCCAATTTTGCAAATGATCATAAGCCCATTTGGACAAAAAATTCGCAACCCCATTCCATTCTTTAGGAATGTGACAGAAAGTAACAGATTCCAAGGAAGCACACAGATTAAGAATTTGTTTTATCATTACAGCCAAATACCAACTAACATCTTCTAATGGTTGCCTCTTCAGCAAAGTCACCACCACCTGAGAATCAAATTCATAAATGATTTGTCTCCACCCAAGAGCACAACCATGCTCCACAACATATAAAATGGCAAGAGCCTCCATCACATTGTTAGTATATCGACCCTTGTAAATAGAAAAGATAAACTCAACAGTCCCAAAACTATTCCTACCAACACCCCCAATACCAACATGACCAGGATTTCCCAGAGAAGAACCATCTATATTGATTTTCAACACACCTTAAGGAGGAGGACACCAACGTCCCTCCCTATTTATCTTCTAAAGAGAATGTCAACATCTATTTATCATGATCTAGCTGGAAGCTTGAGTAGCACCCCTCTAAAGAGAAAGGTTGAGACAATTGCAACAGGAAACATCTCTTAGATCCACACCCTTAGCCAAGTCACACTTATTTGAAATAGTTTATCCAAAAGAATGAAGAATTTTCCACTACAAATTTTGGACAACCAACTTTACATCATGAAAAATCCTACAATTCCTCTCCAACCAGCTATGCCAGATAATAAAGGTCAATCCAAGAGCCCAAGTAACTTGAAGAAAATAAGTCTTAACAAGGGTCTTCCCCCACTAGGCAAATAAGTCAACCAAAGAAGAGACATGCCAACAAGCCTAGTTCCACACACCCCACCAAAGATGCCAAAGCTTCCTAGAGAAGGAACATTGGAAGAAGAGATGAGAGACACTCTCCTCACTATTACATCATAAAACACACATTGAGGGACCCTAGAACCCTCGCTTGCACAAGTTATCCCAAGTAATACAATGATTCTGGACCACCAACCAAATAAAAAAATTGCACTTGGGCCAAGAATTTTTTTTCCACACGTGCTTCCTAAAGGAACCTCAGTGTCCCCAAACATCTACCTAACCAACTCTCCATAACCCGCTAAAATAAAGTACTTACCAGATAAATCATTGTTACTGTTACCTATTTTTAGCTACAGCTCAAAACAGGTGGAGCTGAATTGCATTCATCACATAAAGGTATAGGTATAATCATCATTCTAATTGACAGATATGCTTATGAGTGGTGTGAAATGTGGCTCCCACAAGGGTTGAGCCCAGTTCATAAACAATGACATATTCTATCATAAAATAATTAAGTGACCACAATGAAACTACTGCTACAAAGCTGATAAAAGTGGAATAAGAAATCAGATATTCAGGAAAGCCATGATTGCATACATATTCTTATGTGCCATTGATTTTACATTATGTTTTCATATCAATTTTCAATTGTATCATCATCACCATTTCTGCTATTCATATCAAAAAATGCATACATTGATGCTATAGTTCATTCATAGATTACCATAGGGAGCAACAGATCTGAATAATAAAAGCAAAATCCATAAGCCATGTTCATAACAAAGACTATTATCATCGTAAGTGTGGGGCAGCCATCATGTATAACAGTCAAAAAGAAAGGACAATAAGGAAGACTCACTATACTCCAATGTCAAAGGGGCAATTATATGAATTAAGGACAATCAAAAGGCATGGATATTAATGAAGAGGTTCACATTGTTAAGTAATGTAGAGGGTTGGTATTGAAGGTTCTAATGCCTATGCATTAAGGAAGCAGCAATTTGTATGAAGACAGTGACCAAAAATACAGTCACAAATGCAAAGAGGAAAATCAAAAGCTAAATTATTTGAGAAACAATTTATGCTTTTCTCAAGCACATCATTGTGAGTAAAAGAAAACATTATCTAGGAGTCATATATGTATAGGTATGGAGAACAATTGGCAGTTGTGTTATTTACAAGAGGGCCTAAAATCAAAAGTCAACATTCACCATTCAAATTAAAGAACCAACTTTCAATTTTAATATTTTATCAAATGACAGTCACAGTCATGAGAATAGCACAGTCAATGGAAGATGGCATTATTCTTAGGCAAAAGTCACAATGGTTCATACATGATGATGGTAACCTGTACAGAACAACAGTTAGATAAAACAGTGGAAGAGGGATATTATCCTTGTTTTCTAGGTTAGTATGTTCATGTCAAATTCATCAGCAGTATTCAAGTATGCCCAAGGGTTGCGAGGAAGATGGAAGCCATGGCCTAAAAAGGTAAAACTGCGATATCGGTTTCCATTGCTTCTTCCAAGAATATATGAAACTGGGTTTCTAGCTTATATAAGAAACAACATAGAATGGAGAAAATTTCAAAATTTTGCTAGTTTTGGAGACACCAACAAAACCATCATGTATACTCTGATTTATTGAAACCCACAAGTTGATCATGGAGGAACCCAAGTGAAAATAGAGAAATACTTCCAAGCTCACAAGTTTTGTCAATAGAGGAAGAAAGGAGACAAAAGACATCAAAAAAATGTAAGGGTGTTGCAGCTTAAAAAGCCTAATTTTTTTTCTGAAATGAATTTCAAATCCCAGATATGTGACAGAGAGGCATGTACCATGATTTTATCTCTTAGAATCTCTCGAAAAGATCAGTAGAATTGATAGAGGAACAGATGAATAAAATAAACATCACAAAGTGTGTCACAGCCGCAGCTGTAGAAGCCTATATAAAAACTCGCATCATAGAAAAATGCCCAAAAAAATGACTTACCATGCATTTCTCTGCAGTTTCCTTTAGGAAAATCACCAAAAGATAGTAGAAGGATGCTACAGTTCGAGCCAAGTTTTCCATAATGGCGGCCAGGTGCAGAGAGCTTCCAGAAGAATCAAGGTTTGAAAGTGAAATGATTCTAGGGTTCGGTAGTTTTGACCAAATACCTTAATTCAATGATAGGGCATTTTGTCTCATTGTTTATAATTTTCAAAAAATCAATGTCCATGCATTTGCCTAGGTAATATGTCTTAGTATCTACACCTTAAAAAATTTATGATTTTTTTTTAAAGAAAAATCAATGTCCATGCACTATGTCTTTGCCATGTATTTGTGCCACCTATTATTGTGTCTAATGCTATACTTAGCATTTTTATTTTTATTTTTTGGGTCTCCCATGTCAAGTGAAAATTATATATTGTAAATGGCAGTAAAGCATAAAATAATAATTGCTTTAATATTCATAATGCTAATATGAATAATAAGGCAATGACATCATTAATATTAAAGTAATTATTTATTGGTTACTTTGATATCATTCAAATTGTCCACCTTCACTTATGACATGTGGAGTTTTGAGAATAGAAATTTTCTTGAATTTCTTTTGAAGTTGAACTAGAGATCACATGCGTGTAACTGAGGAGGCTCAGTTCAATTTTTTCTTTGACTTTTAGTCAAACTACAATGGGTTTTGAGGTCCTATTAGTCATGAATATTAAAGGAGTTAATGATGGAGTTGTTCGAGTGTGATATGCATGGGCGAGTTGATAAAAACAAGATTATTTTTGCATCTTTTGGCCTACTTTTTCAAAGATTTCCAGTTCAATTCAAGTGCCCCATGGATCAACTATGAGTTGATCTCGACTTTTAGCCTGAGTTCACTTGTTTTCACATAATTTTGAGCTTTCCTTTTCAAGGGATTTTGCTTCTGTTCGGATTTCACGTTGGAGATGTAGTTTTTCACTTCAGTTCTCATTCAGTTCCATTACTAGTTGCTTTGTGCATGCTTTTTGTATATATTGGAAAAAGTTTGTATTTTTCTCTAGTTCTTGTTTTTCAAACTTTGCATTCTGCAAAGTGAATTATCATGTAACTCAGCTTTCAAAATTTAATAAATTATGTAGCAGTCTTTACAAGTTATCTTGGACTATCATTTGCAGAGTGTTCCTCATTTTGTCATTGTAAGTTAAATATTATCCTTAGATTCAGGTGTTTTGTTTAGTAAATGTTTTGGATGCAAATTTAATGTGTTTGATATCAAAACCTTTAAATTTCTTTCAACGTTCATGAATGCATGTACACGAACAAACAATCTTAGTTGCAGGTCATAAATTGTGTCTCAAGTATATCCATATCTTTAAGTTGTGAAAATAAATTCTTCCTTCATAAAGAATGAATTATCAGGCTTTTCTGTGAATCATTAATGCAATTAAATTATTCAATCTGAGTTGTGAAAGTAAGCTTCATTATGAATTAGTTGTGAGTTAATCTATTTTCTTTAAATCAAATAGGTGCATCACCAGAGTTCAGCTTTTCTAGTTTTGCATTAGATTAAGTTTTTTTCCTTTTCCCATCAAAGTTTGAAGTCTATAATCAGATAATCATATAGGAACCAGCCTAGAATCTAGAGGTTTACCTTTGCTGTAGGAATACCCACAGCTTGAAGATAGTTCCCATGTTTCAATAGATTGTTGAATTTAATCATTCAAGCATTCGGGTGCAATCTGATTGACAACAGTTTTTGGCATGCCCGGTGGGACTCTGAATTATAGTTTAGAGTGAGAATTTAAGAGTTTCAAGCTATTGTCCTGGTATATATAGTAGCGTATTTTTTCCTTTCAAAGGTACAAATTTATACCTGGCGACTCTGAACATATTTACTAGTTTCAACAAGACCCGGTGCTGGTATGTTTCAAACACAAGCTTTATTTCTGATTTCCAACTAATTATATGAGTAAAGATGTTGGGTTCTCATAGTCAACATGTATACCCACCCCCATACTATGAAAATCCTGTCAACCAATCACCCTATCAACCATTTCAGGCCAATCATGTTGTTTTTATCCCAAATAGCCATGCAACAACAACCTATCAGCGTGCTCAACATGCTTACCTCCCACCCACCCCTGCTCAGCCTTCAGATCAACATCCATATGTCCACAATCAACTCCAATAGGTTGATGATATGAATAATAACATGAATAACATGAAGGAAATTTTGTTAGACATCGCAAAACAAATAGAAGAGTTCAAGAGGTAGCAAGAGTACAATCAGCAATAGGAAGAGATGGCCTATCAGGCCTATCTCTATGAGCAAGACTCGTTGATATAGAGGAGACAGTATGAAAAAGATATTGCTACAAAGGAAGGGAAAATAAGAATATTGGTTGCCCAAGCACTGAAGATGGAAGCCCAATCAGTTTCTTGCATAAAGCATCAACCAATAGAGAAAGACATTTCCAAGGTTTCCATTCAGTCTCCAAGTAAGTCCTTTAGTTTTGACATTCCAAGTTATAGGGATAATATTCATACTGATGTCAAAGATCAGCCCCTACAAAATCTCATGAATGAACAAGATCTGTCAAACCAATCCATTAATCCTCAATTTCAGTCATATGAAGACCCTGAACTAGGTAATCAAGGTATTGAATAGTTATGGCAGCCTTCCTGGACCAAGCATCCTAACTATAAAATGCCAAACCTTAGTAAGGATATTCCTTGTGTACTAATTCAAGATCAAAAAGAGGAAGAAATTGTAGAGTCTCACTCAATCAAGGTTCCAAGTTGGAGGAATGAAAAAGAGGAGCAGGAAGTTGTTTGCACTATGTTCCTAGCTCAAAATAACAATAGCACATGTGAAGACGATGTTGAATCAAATTCAATGTTGAACCCCTTAGATTTTGTTTCATTTGAAAAATTCTCTGATGTTGTTTATAAGATGGTTGAAAGCAGAATGCGAGAATTACTAGTTAATGATCTCCACTTGCAGGGAGAGAATTCCCAAGTTTCATATTAAAAGGCATTACATGAGGAGGAACAATTGGTTTATTTGTTTGACCAACTACCTGGTTTTATTGAGCAAGTTGAAGAGAGCATGCGGATACCTGATTTACCAGTTGATTTGAAACAACTAGAAGCTATTGCAGAACATGATATATTGTTGGCTCAAGATGAGATTCAAGCCTCAATCCATATAAAACAACAAAAGGTCGGTCCTATTTTGGAGGTTGAAGAAAATGATCTACATGAAGTTTATGTAGAAAGTGGTTCTCGGAATCTTCCTGACTTGTTTGATGAACTTCCTCATTTTGTTGGTGATAATGAGGATATCACATGCATAATAGCACCTATGTCTGGTATGCAATAGCTAAATGATAAAACTCATTTGGATTTAATACAAAGTTATGAGTTAGATGAGAACATGTTTTCAGGCATCATAGAAGGTTTTTGTTCTAACATAGATCGTGAGCTAGTATCATATGAAAGAGAAGCATGTGATCAGTCCATTAAAGTCCGAGAAGTTATTGAAAAAGTTCTAGAAGATAATGCCTTGCAGCCTATGAACTTATTTGATGAGCTGCCCCATTTTTTTGAGGAGGATTTGTATTCTATCATGGAAAAAGAACATAAGGAACAACAATTTGAAGACTTTTTTTCAGTAATCCAACAAGGATATTAGCTCCTTAGTCAAGAAGATCCAACCATTGAAAATATTAATGGTTTCTTTTTAGAGACTATTATAGATGATGCAAAGAAACAGGACTCTATTTTCATTAAAGAGATGAAAGAAAGAACAATTGATCCTCCTATAAAAAATAATAAACAAATCTTTCAAGAAGATCATACTATAGCAGCCAATGAACAACCTGCATATTACCTCCAATCAACATATTTTCAAGGAAAAGATGAAGTCTTCAGAGATCAACAAGGGGTTGAAGGTTACAAGTTGAGTGTCCCGACAAGGGGATGTCCTATTAAACACTTGGCACACTTGGCACACTTGGTGGGCAATCAAGAGGAGTTACCATTTGAATTACCTGCTTGGGAGCATGAGATTCAATATCAAAAGGCATCAATGCAAGTTGCTTACCATATCCAAAATAGCTACATGCATCTCTTGTCTAATACAGAAAGGGAGGTAGTTTTCATGATTGAAGAGGTGTTTAATCAATGCACTAAGCATTTATTTTTCATCCATCACTGTTGGACAGTTTACAAACATAAAGCACATTCTTTGTCATTACAGAAGGGAAACTATTTCTCACAACCAGTGAATGGTTATGTTTGATCACTACCACTACTGGGTAGTGTAGGATAGAGTAGTTTCAGTTTCAAATTTTTCTTTCAATAAAGTGCCCCATGGCACATTTCATTTCAGTTTTGTAGTGTTTTCAATAAAGTGTTATTGTTGCACGTGTTTTCCAAACTCTATCTTCAACAAAGTTGCAGTAGTTTCTTTCAATTTGTGTGGTTTGCAGCTAAGTTACAATTTTATGAGTCAAGGCAAAGCAAAAAAAGGGACTCCATGCCCAATGGATAAGTAATATACTAGTCTATGGTGTTTAGCAAGAAAACACTCCACATAAGTCACCAAATTCTTACCTATTTTTAGCTATAGCTCAAAACAGGTGGAGCTGAATTGCATTCATCATAGAAAGGTAAATGTATAATCATCATTCCAATTGACAAATATGCTTATGAGTGGTGTGAAATGTGGCTCCCATAAGGGTCAAGCCCAACTCATAAACAATGACATATTCAACCATAAAAGAATTAAGTGACCACAATGAAACTGCTACTACAAAGCTAATAAAAGTGGAATAAGAAATCAAGTGTTCAGGAAATCCATGATTGCATACATATTCTTATGTGCCATTGATTTTACATCATGTTTTCATATCATTTTTCAATTGTACCATCATCATCATTTTTGTTGTTCATATCAAAAAATACATACATTGATGCTATAGTTCATTCATAGATTACCATAGGAAGCAACAGATCTAAATAATAAAAGAAAAATCTAGAAGCCATGTTCAAAACAAAGACTATTATCATCATGAGTGTAGGGCAACCATCATGTATAATAGTTGAAAAGAAAGGACAAGGAGGAAGACTCACTATACTCCAATGTCAAAGGAGAAATTATATGCATTAAGGACGGTCAAAAGGCATGGATATTAATGAAGAGGTTCACATTGTTAAGTAATGTAGAGGGTTGGTATTGAAGGTTCTAATGCCTATGCATTAAGGAAGCAGCAATTTGTATGAAGACAGTGACCAAAAATACAGTCACAAATGCAAAGAGGAAAATCAAAAGCTAAATGATTTGAGAAATAGTTTATGCTTTTCTCAAGCACATCATTGTGAGTAAAAGAAAACATTATCTAGGAGTCATATCTGTATAGGTATGGAGAGCAATTGGCAGCCGTGTTATTTACAAGAGGGCCTAAAATCAACAGTCAACATTCACCATTCAAATTAAAGGACAACCAACTTTCAATTTTAATATTTTATCAAATGATAGTCATAGTCATGAGAACAACACAGTCAATAGAAGATGGCATTATTCTTAGGTGAAAGTCACAATGGTTCATACACGGTGATGGTAACCTATACAAAGTAACAGTTAGATAAAACAATGGAAGAGGGATATTATCCTTGTTTTCCAGTTTAGTATGTTCATGTCAAATTCATCAGCGGTATTCAAGTATTCCCAAGGGCTGCAAGGAAGATGGAAGCCATGGCCTAAAAAGGTAAAACTTTGATATCAGTTTCCATTGCTTCTTCCAAAATATATGAAACAGGGTTTCTAGCTTATATAAGAAACAACATAGAATGGAGAAGTTTCAGAGACACCAACAAAACCTTCATGTATACCGTGATATATTGAAACCCATGACTTGATATGGAGGAACCTAAGTGAAAATAGAGAAATACTTCCAAGCTCGCGAGTTTTGTCAACAAAGGAAGAAAGGAGACAAAAGACATCAAAAAAATGTAAGGGTGTTGCGGCTTAAAAGGCCAGAAAATGTTTCTAAAACGAATTTCAAATACCAGTTATGTGACAAAGAGGCATGTACCACGATTTTATCTCTTAGAATCTCTCAAAAAGATCATTAAAATTGACAAAGGAATAGATGCATAAAATAAACATCACAAAGTGTGTCACAGCCATCGCTGTAGAAGCCTATATAAAACTCGCATCATAGAAAAATGCCCAAAAAAATGACTTACCATGCATTTCTCTACAGTTTCCTTTAGGAAAATCACCAAAAGATAATAGAAGGATGGTGCAGTTTGAGCCAAGTTTTCCACAATGGCGGCCAGGTACAAAGAGCTTCCAGAAGAATCAAGGTTTGAAAGTGAAATGATTTTAGGGTTCGATAGTTTTGACCAAATACTCTAATTCGATGATAGGGTATTTTGTCTCATTATTTATAATTTTCAAAAAATCAATGTCCATGCATTTTCCTAGGTAATATGTCTTAGTATCTACGCCTTAAAAATTTTATGATTTTTTTTATAGAAAGATCAATGTCCATGCACTATGTCTTTGCCATGTATTTGCACCACCTTATTATTGTGTCTAATGCTATACTTAGCATTTTTATTTTTATTTTTTGGGTCTCCCATGTCAAGTGAAAATTATATATTGTAAATGGTATTAAAGCATAAAATAATAATTGCTTTAATATTCATAATGTTGATACAAATAATAAGGCAATGACATCATCAATATTAAAGTAATTATTTATTGGTTACTTTGATATCATTCAAATTTTCCACCTTCACTTATGACATGCGGAGTTTTGAGAATAGAAATCTGCTTGAGTTTCTTTTGAAGTTGAACTAGAGATCACATGCGTGTAACTGAGGAGGTTCAGTTCAATTTTTTCTTTGACTTTTAGTCAAACTACAATGGGTTTTGAGGTCCTGTTGGTCATGCATATTAAAGGAGGAGTTAATGATGGAGTTGTTCGAGTGTGATACACATGGGCGAGTTGATAAAAATAAGATAATTTTTTGCATCTTTTGGCCCACTTTTTCAAAGATTTCCAGTTCAGTTCGAGTGCCCTATGGGTCAAATATGAGTTGATCTCGACTTTGAGCTTGAGTTCACTTGTTTACACATGTGGTTGAGCTTTTCTTTTCGGGGTTTTTTTGCTTCTACTCAGATTTCACATTGGAGATGCAGTTTTTCACTTCAATTCTCAATCAATTCTATTACTGGCTGCTTTGTGCATGCCTTTTGTATATATTGGAAAAATTTAGTATTTTTCCTCTAGTTCTTGTTTTTCAACCTTTGCATTCTACAACGTGAATTATCATGTAACTCAACTTTCAGAATTTAATAGATTATGCAGCAATCTTTACAAGTTATCTTGGACTATCATTTGCAGAGCGTTCCTTCTTTTGTCATTGCAAGTTAAATATTATCCTTCTTAGATTCAGGTGTTTTGTTTTGTGAATGTTTTGGATGCAAATTTAATGTGTTTGATATCAGAACCTTTAAATTTCTGTCAACATTCGTGAATGCATGTACACGAAGAAACAATCTTAGTTGCAGGTCATAAATTGTGTCTCAAGTATATCCATATCTTTAAGTTGTGAAAATAAATTCTTCCTTCATTAGATTAAGTTTTTTCCCTTTTCCCATCAAAGTTTCAAGTCTATAATCAGATAATCATATAGGAACCATCCTAGAATCTGGAGGTCTATCTTCACCATAGGAATACCCACAACCTGAAGATAGTTCCCATGTTTCAACAAATTGTTGAATTTAATCATTCAAGTGTTCGAGTGCAATCTAATTGACAACAGTTACTCCAAGACAAGACATCCCACCCCTCCATGGAATTGCATTCACATGATGCAAGAATTTGAGCCAACTCTTTCCTATCCTCCTTTGGCCCTCCTGGTGGCCAATCTGAGGAGTGCTTCCATATAAGACTCTTAGCCAGTCCAATATTCTAAATATTCTTACAATGCTCAATTGTATTCCAACCTACAACAATAAAATGGTCACAAAGAGGCTGGAGGTGAGGGTAAGTAGAAATAATAGGAGGATGACCATCCCAAGAAATCCCACCAAAAAAGATCCTGAGAACCCATATGAAAGATCCAAAAAATACCCTTCTTAACCAACTAAGCCCCCAATTTCAGAGTATGCCAAATCATAGATCCCCTTCCTTCTAAAAGGAAACAAGGAACATCAAATGTGTTAACATCCTTAAGATACTTTTGGGTGAGAATATAGGCCCAAAGTTGTTGCTAACTAGTACACCAACACCAATATAACTTGGCTACAAGAGCTTTCCCATTCAAAACAACAGAACATAAGTTGAGGGCCTCCTCTTTCTGTGGCCTACACACAATTTCCAACTTAACAAGACTCCACTTAGCCAACTGCAAGTTACCACACCAAATAAATTTCCATCAGAGAGCATCAAATTCCCTCAAGAAATACAAAGGAGCCACCTGAACAAAACACTTGTAAATAGGGAGAGCCTAGATAACAAACATCAAAAGAGTCACTCTTACAGCAATAGAAAGCCAATGATGGGTACAATGAGTGACCTTACTGTGCATCTTATCAAGCAATTTTTTTCCAAGAGGACCTGGGCTACCTACCAACAGTAAGAGGTATTCCCAGATAGAAAAAGGGAAGAGACCCAATTTGAATCCTCAAAATATTAGCAATCCGTTGTTGAATAGCTTGAGGAGTATTAAAAAAGAAGATAGACAACTTGTTCTCATTGACTTTTTGACCTGAAGCAACAAGGTAAATATCAAAAGCCTTCCTAAAAGAAACAACCTCCTAAAGGCGAGCCCTCCCCATAAGAGAAGTGTCATCCACAAACTGAAGATGGGAGAGTTGTGGCAACCCATTGCCCCAACACCAACCTTGGATCTTGCCTTAGGAAACCCACGACTTAAGAAATCTACCTAAACCCTCAACCATAATAATAAATGGATAAGGGTAGAGAGGATATCCTTGACAAAGGCCCATAGAAGCCCCAAAAAGCTCAGAAGGTTCCCCATTCATAATAACAGAAAAAGAGAAAGAGGTAACACAACTCATGTCCAACTGACCCAATCTAGACTAAAACCAAAGCCTAAGAGAATTCTTTGCAAAAATTGCCACTTAACTCTATCATAAGCTTTGGCCATATCCAACTTGATGAATATAGACTTCTCCTTAGAAGTCAACATAGAGTGAATGCCTTCAGAGGCAACCACCACCCCATCCAGGATTTGTCTACCAACTACAAAACCCCCTTGTTCCTCAGGGATCACAAAAGCAATACAAACTTTGAGCCTCTCTACAATCAATTTAGTAATAATTTTGTACACCACATTACAAAGAGAAATAGATCTAAAGAATTTGAGTTGATCTGCGCCTTCCTTTTTAGGAATGAGAACCAAAAAATTAGAGTTTAAGGCTCAAAGCATCTACTTACTACGAAGAGATTCCTAGGAAACCTCCAACAAATCCAAACTTATAATATCCCAAAATTCCTAAAAAGATTCAACGAGAAAACCATCCAGACCTGGAGATTTACCTTTATTCATCCCAAAAACAACCTCTTCCAATTTAGGCAAAGAAATCAGATGGGTGAGGAAATCATTCATCTCCTTGGAGATCAAGGAGGAAATGCAAGCAAGGATCAAATTCTCCTCATCTTCTACAGGGGGTGAATCCTTAGAAAAAAGAGTAGAATAAAACTGTCTAGCATCACGAGACAAAGCCTACAGAGAAGATATGTGGATCCTATCTATGTTGACCAGAGAGGAGATAAAACTTTTATTGCGATGATCCTGCACAAAATAATGGAAGAAAGCAATATTCATGTCCCCTTAATCCAATCAATCCAAGTCTTTTTCTTCCAAAAAATCTCCTCCTAGATCTCCCACTCCTCCACTACTCTCACAGCCTGGGATTCCACTTGACCTAAAGTATCTGAGAAGCCAAAGTCCTGAATTTGACGAGTAATCACATGAAGGCATGTCTGAGCATTCATCTTCATAACCTTAAGGTTGCCAAAACTCAAGCTATTCCATCTCTTAAGGTGAAATTTGACATATTGAAGCTTCTTAACAAAGGTGTACATAGTTGTACCATAACTAGGGCTTCCATCATGCCATCACTAGGCCATAAGATCATGCAAAGAAGACTCTCGAAGCCACATAAGCTAAAACTTAAAAGGAGGATTCTTGGGAACTGTAAAAGAGGTTATAGAAAGTTTAATTGACCAATGATCATAACCCCTCCAATCAAGAATCTTAGAACCAGTAACCAATCTAATTAAAAAATGTACATTATAATATGAAAATTATAATACATATTATAATAATTGGGAAACTAACACAAAAGAATACATACTTACAAAATTTCATTTCCAAATGACTTCATTTGATCCCGCAAAAGATGAATCAAAATAATTATTTTGTTAGCATTTTGACAAGTGCAAAGGAGGTTCTATTAAGGGATTGATCTTTAAGTCTAGGAGGTTTCCATCCAAGGGGATTTGATAAAATACCTTTCAATCAAACCCCTTTGGATGGAAACCCTCCAGGATTAAGTCATAGATTTAAAAAAAAAAATTAATTTTAGTTAAGAATTAAGATGTCCCACAAGTGGAGCATACTATTATAGGATCACTCAAATGTCATAGGTGTAGTATGATCATCATGGCAAATATGAAACAAGCACACTCAACCCCATAATAATGATTAATCAATGAAGCACATGAACACAGTGAAGATTAGATCTAGAAACAAAATGTAAAAAACTAGATCATATAAGAGTAGATAAGTTTGACCAAAATGTAAAGGAAACATAATTTTCCTTAAGATTAATCTAGTATAATCAAAGTAAATCCATACAACTCTAACATAAATTAATCTAGATTAGTAAATGATATATGTGGGAATGGTAATTAATAAGTAAAAATTATAATTTGGGAAATTAAATGTAATGGGTTAGGGCATTAGCTCTATGAACAACTATGGAAGAAGACTCAAAATTTGGCATTAAAATTAAGTTGTCTATTGAAAATAATTCCTCTACCTAGAAAATTTTCTCTAAACTATCACAATATTTTTTTTAAACAAATTGAGTCCACACTTATAGATCACTTGTGTGTCCATGGATTTATCCTATAACACATGGATTTGATCATGTTGGTTGCACAATTCTTCTTTCTATTTTGACAATTCTCTCACTTCTCTTAGTGTTAAGGATTGGCAGCATTTACAAACACCTAGGGTAGATTATTGGATTGCAAGGACAATATTCTTTTAGCTTAAACCCCTTGATTAGAGCAGCTTTAAGATCATGAAAATACTCAAGGACAACAAGCTTCAAGCATGTGAATGTAATATTAATTTATTTTTAGGCATTTCAATTGAAGCATTCCTTAAATACTCATTTCTTAAATGCAAATGATATTCAATGTTTTAGATGTTCCAAATGAATGCAATTGAATGTCTTTAAAGGCACGGACAACAATAAATCATGAAGCTTGTGTTTAGTCAGGTCATTATGACTAGTGAAATGGACATGATCAATCTCTCACCTTCATTAATTGATTCAAGACATGAAAATAATAAGATATAGAAAGATAATGAATATTTAGATATAAGAAGAGAATAATAGACATAATAAATGTGATATATATAAAAATACATATGATTAAAAATAAGATAGAATCAAATGTAGAAAATATATAAATAAAAATGAACTATATATATATATATATAAAATTTAACCTAACATAAAATATATCATTTATCAATATATATACATTAAATCATTATCTCAAAAAGTGATATAAACATAAACAATATGTAAAAACTTTGAACTTATCAAGTGATAGCAGACGGAGATCCCAATCATTAAACAGTTATAGGATGAATTTCTGAACACTATGAAAAGACAGCAGTTCTTATACATTTAATTTTCCTCCTGTAATTATTGTGGCATATAATTCCAGGCAAGACAAATAATTCCAATCTGGACAAAATCATTGCATAGCACATGCCATATTTATTTATTTTAAGTGGCTGAAAGATGCGTGAGTTGTAATCTCTAATCAATTAGTTGTTACATGCATTTGTTGAACAAACTACTGAATGTTTTCACATATAAAGCTTTAATTGAGACAGTGAATAATGCAGGAACATGACAACCAATAAAAAATTGAGTGAGAATGTACTTATTTTAACTCTTATTCTATTAATTATTTCATATTTTTTATACAATATTTTTATTAGAAAATATATATATATATATATATATATATCAAATTTTATTTTATATAATATTTTATAAATTGAAATTTTAAAATATAAAAAAAATATGTTGTATTTACACATTTCTAATGATTTTTTTTGAAGAGAAGATGGAGAAACATCATTTCATTTTATTGAGTATTCATTCCTCATATCTAATTCACTAATTAAATATTAAATTATCACTCTTTTTAAAGACTTATTATATTATCACTCTTTTTAGTACTTGCAATCAAAATTATTAATTAATTATTTTGTTTTTTTTAACAAATTAGAAGTTAAATTTTTTTAAAGAAATATTTATTTTTCCAAAATAAAGATGAGTTTTATTAATATTATTTTATAAATTAATTATTAACTATCTCATTGGATATTATATTTTAACTTTTATTATGATGGTATGAAGATCAAACAAAAAAGTGACTATTATATATCCATGATCTTATATTCTCTATATCATCCCTAATTTTATGGGAACACCATTAAGTTTATATTCTAAGACTAGCTAATTTTTATTTTATTTTTGATAAAAGTTAACTTTATAATAATTTGATTTACAATAAGAAAATAAACAAATATAATTTTATAAAATGATAGGAGAGTATTATCATTATACTTTTATAAGAGCATAAATTTTTTTTGAATAAGAACATAAAAAAAAAATTACATGCCTTTAGAGGGTATTAATGCAATCAATTTTTCCTAATTAGTTATTAAAATATTATTTGACTATAGAAAGAAATTATTTATTTATTTATTTATTAATATTAATTTATTAAAATTAAGATGTAAGATTTTTAACTTTATAAATTATAAAAAAAAAAATTAATCTAATTTTTGTACATACCTACTTTCATAGATTAGTGTAGAAGTGTATTCTACACCTCTTCCTCCTTTCACTAACAACATCAACATATTATATACTAGCATTTTGAAAATGTTAACTAATGGATTGTAAAAGAATTTTGTGCTCTATCATGAAGTATTGGTTGCAATAGTGAACCTAACTCCTTTTAAGTGAGACATTGGATGAGGCAGTTTTGTGCATTAAAAATATTCTTATGTATCATTAAGGTATAATTAAGGTATGAAAAATAGTAATAGAATTAGGCTTAGTATGAGATGGGCAATAGCACAATATTATGTCCCACTTTTTTCTTAAGTGGGACACTCAAAATCAACATTATTTATCATTTTCTTATGTGTCATTATATTGAATGATATATTGAATGAACAACCAATAATTTAAGGATGATATAAAGTAATGAGTTGTGGTATTTTCTATGTAGATTCAAGATGTAATTATTTGAAATTTTCAAGAATTATTTGTCTTATTTTTCTATTGTTTTTTCTATTACTTTTTAATTGAGTAAAATTTTCTATATTGTATAGTATTTACTACAAATAAAATATTTTCATAATTTCTTGGAACTAGATCATTCCCTACAATGTCTAGTGCATGGATATTTTTTGGTTTTATTTTTATTAAATAGTTCTTTCATTTTTAATTTTTGAATTAATACTAAAAAAATTGAGACTGATATTTTTCATAATACATTTTCAAAGAATTTATATTGAAATTATTTTTTATTTTTTTATTAAAACAATGACATCCATGTAGAGTGTATTGCATCTTTTTATTGTTTAACAATGTTTATTATTTTTCCTACTCTCTTGAATAGGGGTCATTATTTTTTCATAATAGACTTGTATTCATTATAAAATTAAAATATATACTATTAAAATATATATAATATTAAAAATTATAATACATATTATAATAATTGGGAAACTAATACAAAGTAATACATACTTACAAAATGACATTTCCAAATGACTTCATTTGATCCCCCAAAAGGTGAATCAAAATTAAAATTTTGTTAGCATTTTGGCAAGTGCAAAGGAGATTATATTAAGGTATTGATTAAAGTCTATGAGGTTTCCATCTAAGGGGATTTGATAAAACACCTTTCAATCAAACCCCCTTAGATGGAACCCCTCGAAGATTAAGTCAAAGATTAAGAAAAAAGTAATTTTAGTTGATAATTAGAATGTCCCACAAGTGAGGCATACTATTATAGAATCACCCAAATGTCATAGGTGTAGTATGATCATCATGACAAATATGAAGACTGAAACCGTACATTTTAATAATATCATTAGATAGCCTTCATCACATGGTCTATCATCCATAGTAATAGAAGGTACTTGAATATATATCATATATATCCTCCGTAAAATATGATATTGAAATAGATCGTGTTAAGGAAAGGTTCCTAAAAGGAAGTGTATACATAGAATGAAACACACTACTATCACCCTTCATTGAAAAAATATGCAACATGTGATGATCATGGAGGAACGATTTAAGGTATCTAGCATGAGAGGGAAATAAATAATTAAATCCCTAAATGAAGAAAATATTCGTGTTTGGTGATATAATGCTTTCGTGGACAAGGCAATTCTATTTGTGATAGAATGTGATAAGTGAGTCAAGGACGTCATAAATTGTATAACATTCCAAAATTACTAAAGGAAACTTGGATAAATTATAAAGATAAAGTATCATGAGAGTCCATGATGGAAAACTAGAGCTCTATCCAAATATAAATAAGTAATAGGTTTCATGTACAATAAAAGTGTAAAATCCTAATAAGTGCAAAAAAAAAAAAAATGATATGAAAATGAGATAATTTAAATCAATCTTAAATTAGATCTTAAACATGTAAAATGTGAACTCTAAATCTAATGTAAGGATGGGTAGTGTGGGTGAAAGATAGGATATGTAAACAAACACACTAAACTCTATAATAATGATTAATTAATGAAGCCCAAGAATGCAATGAGGAAAAAATCTAGAAACAAGATGTAAAAAGAAAAAAGACTAGATCATATAAGAGTATATTAATCTAGTATAATCAAAGTAAATGCATACAACTCTTAACATTTAAATTAATCTAAATTAGTAAATGATATGTGGGAATTTAATAAGTAAGAAATATAATTTAGGAAATTAAATGCAATGGGCGAGGGCACTTAGTACTATGAACAAATATGGAAGAAGACTCAAAATTTGACACTAAAATTGAGTTGTCTATTGAAATTAATTCCTCTACCTAGAAAATTTTCTCTAAAATATCACAATTTTTTCCTTTTACACACATTGATCCACACTTATAGATCACTTGTGTGTCCATAGATCTATCATATAACACATAGACTTGATCGTATTGGTTGCACAATTCTTCTTTCTATTTTGGCAATTCTCACTTCTCTTAGTGTTAAGGATTGGTTGCATTTACAAACACCTAGGGTAAATCATTGGATTGCAAGGATAGTATTCTCCTAGGTCAACCCCCTTGATTAGAGTAGCTTTAGGGTCATGAACATACTTAAGGACAACAAGCTTCAAGAATGAAAATGCTTTAGGATGATTTGATGCAATATTAATTTATTATTAGGCATTCCAATTGAAGCATTCCTTAAATACTTATTTATTAAAAGCAAATGATATTCAATGTTTTTAGATGTTCCAAATCAATGCAATTGAATGCCTTTAAATGTATGGACAACAATAAATCATGAAACATGTGTTCAGCCAGCTTATTATGACTAGTGAAATGGACATTAGTCAATTTCTCACCCATATGAATTGACCCAAGACATGAAAACAATAACGTATAGAAAGATAGTTAATATTTGAATATGAAAAGAGAATAATAGACATAATGAATATAATATATATAAAAATACATATAATTAAAAATAAGATAAAATAGAATGTAGAAAATATATAAATAAAAATGAACAATATATATATCATTTAACCTAACATAAAATATATCATTTATCGATACATATACATTAAATCGTTATCTCAAAAAGTGATATAAACATAAACAATATGTACAAACTTTGAACTTATCAATCGATACCAGACGGAGATCTCAATCATTAAACAGTTATATGATGAATTTCTATGCACTATGGAAAGACAAAAGTTCCTATACATTTAAGTTTCCTCCTGTAATTATTCTGGCATATAATTTCAGGCCAGACAAATAATTCCAATCTGTCTTGCTGCACTTGGACAAAATCATTGCATAGCACATGTCATCTTTATTTCCTAAGTGATTGAAATTTGAAATATTATAGTCTCCAAACTATACGCAAGCTTGAATCTCTCTAATCAATTAGTTGATACATCTATTTGTTGAACAAACTACTGAATGTTTTCACGTATAAAGCTTTAATTGAGACAGTAAATAATGCAGGAACATGACAACCAATAAAAAATTGATTCATTCACTGACAAGCACTGTGCATATAACTTACTTTTACTTTTATTCTATTAATTATTTCACATTTTATGTACAATATTTTTATTAGAAAATTTATAAGATTTTTTTCATTAAAATATAATTTTAAACAAACTTCAAATTTTATTTGAAATTTTAAAATATAAAAAAGTTGAACATGTCAGTCAATATTCTTCTTTGAATAGAAGATAGAGAAACATCATTTCATCTTAGTAAGTATTCATTTCTTAGTAATTAATTAATTGATTTAGATGAGTGAAAGTTATTCATATTATTATCACGCTTTTTAGTACTTGCAAACAAAATAATTAATTAGTTTTTTATTTTTATTTTTATTTTTAATTTTTTAAATTGTTAATTAATTATTATTGTATTTTATGATAAAATAGAAGTTAATTTTTTTAAAGAAATATTTAATTTTCTAAAATAAAGATGAGCTTTATTAATATTATTTTATAAATTGATTATTAACAATTTCATTGAATATTATATTTTAACTTTTATTATGATGGTATGAAAATGAAGGAGAAAAAATAGCTATTATACCCATGATCTTATATTCTCTCTATCATTTTTTATTTTGTGAGAACATTATGAAGTTTATCTAAGAATAGCTAATATATATTTAAATATTTTAGATTTAAATGGTTATCTTTTTCTTTTCTTTGGTAAAAGCTTACTTTATAACAATTTGATTTAAATATTAATGTATATCAATTAATTAAAATATGAAAATAAACAAATATAATTTTATGAAATGATAGGAGAGTATTATCATTATATTTTTATAAGAGCATAAATTTTTTTTAATAAGAATATTAAAAATATTTATTAGTACTTGTCTTTAGATAATCAATTTTTCTTAATTATTTATTAAAAAATTATTTGACAATAAATTAGAAAAGATTATTTATTTTTTTGAAAAAAAATATTAATTTTGAGTTTTTTTAATCTAATTGATTAAAAAAAATCGAGAGAATAGATCAGATCATAAAAGTCATGGTGGTGGGTGAAGATGGAGTCCCTAAAATTAAGATGCTAACAATGCGTGGGAAAGGAAAAAATTGTGCCCATCAAACTTAAGGTCACTAAGAGAACAAAAGAAGTTTCTCTAGGAGTGAAGGAAAACATAGGCACGAAGGATAGAGAAAGAAGAGCTTGGACTCTCTCCAAAGAAGTATAGTGTATTTGTTTGGATTCTTTCTTGAATAGACTTGTGAAGGTGGTAGTGCTAAGAGAATCACGAAAATTCTAAAAATGGTTAAAATCGGTAGCCCTACTATCAATAACATGTTTGTACTCCTCAAATTCATACTTTTGATCATGGTTCTTCACTTGTCTTCCTTCAAAAACATCCTTCATAGCTAATTTGATTTGATTGGAATGATTGGGTTGTAGAGGCAGATGAAGATATAGATGGACTAGTAGATATCCTTATCAAAACTAAATTCATTACAAGTTATTCACTCCTTGACTATTTCCCCTAAATTTTACTTATGACCCCATATAGAGCATGTGGTGGAGTACTACATGTTGTAACCAATAATGATCATGTTGATGCTAGATGATTATTTTTCAGCTAAGTTGAATCCTACATAATATGACTACATCTTAACTCTTGACTACCAAGACTTGCATTTTAAGATTGAAAGTGGATGTAATATCTAGTAGATAGTTTTCAATTATTCCTTCTAAAAATATAATCACATTAAAATAATAATGATCTTTAGGATCAAAATTGATCTCATTATATTTTTTTATTATGATTTGACCATTTATGTTATCCTCTTGTACCTTAGTGTGACCTTAAGGATCAAAAGTAGTCTCTTCACTTACATATCCCAAGGAGCTTGTTATGTTCTTTCCTCATGCATTCATGTGATCTTGGAAATAAAAAGTAAGTGCTCCTTTCTATTTTCCATTTTCTTAGGGTTTAGGTGGCTTGAATTCAATCATTAAGAACTAACTAAGCCCATGCTCTAGTGGGCTATAAAATTTCCAAGGAGGATTTATTATTTCAAGTAAAGATAACATCCATATTATGGTTTTTCTAGTGAAGGAGAAGGTGGTTGCCCTGTTGAACCAAGCCATTAGAAAACACTCTCATGAACTTGAGCCTCACATATCTTCAAGTATATTAAGGAATTCCTAGTTGATAATTGTGTAAGCCTAGCTATAAAATCAATTATTTGTTTGTAATTTATGATGCACTAGTAAGTAGTTAGCCCTAGGAAGTCACTCGCCACATAATTGTAGAAATAGAATAGTAGGTTATGTATACTCTTCTCTCATTCCTTTAGCTAATCTTGAGAATAAAAAGTGATTAGTGCCTTGAGATTAATAGGCCAACTATTTATGATTAATTCCAAGTAGATTGGTGGGCTCACAATCTAAACAATATCACTTAACTAGGTAGGATGATGTGTCTATTTTTTCTCCTATCCTCTTGGGTAAGATCCATGTAAAACTCAAAATCATAAAAAAGGGTGATCCCACAATAGTGGGTTACACTTTTTGGCCAAACTTGACATTGAACTAAACTTTTTTAACTAAATCTTCACTTTTGAAAACTAATTTTAACAATAAACACCATTTTTAAAGAGTGATGTTCACCATATAACACATAACTTTTTTTTCTATGAAGGATAAAATTATATTTTCTAATTTAGATTTGTAACTACGATATCTAGCACCTTCATTTGGTTTCATAGTTTTTTATTGAATTTTTTTTCTTAATTAAGTTTTAAAATCAAACCAATTACAATTTAGATATAGGTGGATTGTATAACACATAACGTTTTTTTGTATGTATCAATTTTATTTTATTTTTGTTGGATCAAGGATATCAACACCTAGCACTTACATATTTTAAAAAAAAATTATGATAATCTACTATTTTTCCACATGTGTAGAATAGAGAATTTGATTTTCTGTGAACAACCTATGTTTAATGAAACTAAAAAAATACATAATGAAACCAAAATATATTAAAATTATATTTGATGGATAGCTCGTTTCCAGGACTATAATCCTTTAGTTGGGTCTATACTCGAGCTTCAAAAGATAAAATTTTGCAGAAAATTGCACATGGAGGGAGAGAAGGGAAAAAAGGGGGGTTTTAGCAAACCCCCCTTCAAGTGAACCCCCCTACACCCCTTCGAGTGAAGAGGGGTTCGCTGAAAAGGGGGTGTTTGAGTGAACCTATTTTTGGGTTCACTCAAACACCCCCTTCGAACGAACCCCAGAAAACCCAATTCTTTTTGGAGCGTCCAAGCATTTTTTCTTCGTGAATGCAATTGTAACCCACTTATGTGGGATCACCCACAAATGAAATAAAACCTAACCATAAAAATAATCATGGACCCCTAGTTTGATGAGTTAATCAAACAAATTGAAACCCCCTTTGAGTATAATGATAATAGAATCACACAATTAAGTGAACATAATTATGACAAATATGATTTTCTTAGAATTGAACAACCATGCCCAAGTTGATCCATACCAAACACTAGATGCAAATTTTATGAGCAAGATTTCCCCATGCTTAATTGAAAAAACATGAACAACCTTATGGATTAAGATCCTTTAAACCAAGAGCATGCTAAAACAAGCTATCCTAGGTGAAAATAAAAAATAAAAAATTATGTCAACCCCTATGCCAAATATTTACAATCAATTCAAAATACATTTAATAATAAAATAAATTGATAAAATATTGTGTTCAGTTTTTATTATTAATAAATAAACTATATATAAATTATAAATTAAAATATATTCAATGGTAAAATAAATTGATAAAAATAATGTGTTCAAAATATTTTATTAAATAAATTATAAATTGCAAATTAAGTGTTGGTATCATGTTGGCTATTAATCCATGTATTAACTTATTGTGTTATAAAGGTGTATATAAAAACTAAAACACATGCAACACATATAATAAAGTAAAATAACTCTTAAGTAAATAATATGACTATTAAAATAAATAAAATGACTAAAGTAAAATAAATAATTCTTAAAGAGTTAAAATAAAATAAGTGTTAAGTAAATAAAATACCTAAAGATTTACTAAATAGTTTTGCTTATGTAAATAAAATAACTATAATTAAAAATAATTGTCACTAAATAGTGTAAATAAAATAAAATTAATTAATTTTTGAATAGTAAAGTACAGTAAATTAATTTTTAAGTAGATAAAATAATTGTTAAATAGATCTAAATTAGAATAGAATACATATGTATCAAATAAAATAATTGTCTTTAAAAGAATTTTTTTTTTTTTAAATAATTGACATAATAATAGAAAGTTGAAATTATTAAAACATTATAAGACAAAATAAATTCTATTATAAAAATAAAAAATAAAAAAATGTTAAAAATATGAACACATAAATTTTAATTTACTTAAAACTAAATCCTCTTTCTATACACTTAAAGTCTCATATTCTTACTATCCTCCCTTTACTCCAACATTCAATTAATTAAAAATTATTTCAATATTTCTCATAGACTTCTAATTAATAGTGTGAGACTCATCAATTTCATTGTAAATTTATTATTCCTCTTATGATCTTTCTGATGGAAAAATCAAAGTTGAAAAATTATTGTTATTAATTATTTTTTATTAGTAAATGACTATCAAAATTAAGTTAAGAAAATTTAATTTACAATATCATACCATAAAATTTTCTGATGCTTCTAAAAATTCAATAGAAAAAAAAAATTAATAATATTAATTATTAACATATAAATAGATATCAAATTTTAAGTTAAAATTTTTTATTTACATAACCAATGCTTCTCATCATTAATTATGCTCTCAATTTATTGAATGAAAGCAATGTTCCAAATCCATTTTAAATGCTGTTATTAATGATTATATTATTTATAGTCATCTATCATTATTTATAATTATTTTTTGATGACAAAAAAATTAGGGAGGATCATTATTAATATCAATTATTAGGGTCGTGCAAAACAAATGTTTCGTTTTCCTTGTTCTCTTTCATCAATTATTTCATTTAAAGACAATTTGCAGGATACATGGATGCAAGCTCCAGAGGACAATCTCAGAGGTTTATTCTGACAAAGGTTATAAAGATTATGAAGCTGGAAGTTTTACAGTCTTCTGTTTAGCTTTCTTGATGAGGGTGTGTTACAGTGAAGGATTTGGGAGTTCTTTCATTTTGATGGACAGCCAAAGGTCAACTTCTTATTTCAGGTCAACAAACATATTTCTTGCCAGCATCTTCCTTCCTTGTGCATTTGAAGGAACAGCATTGTTTGTCTTTGCTTCTGCTTTGTTCACTGCTGTTTTGGGATCAAGTGATAAACATACATCAGCTTGTAAATTCTGATTTTGTTAATAAAGTCCTTTTTTTTCCAATAAAAATTTTTTTTAAAAAAAAATTATTTCATTTAAAATTTAGTTGAATTGTGTGAGGAAAGCATTTACTTTTGAGTGATCCCACAATATTAGGTAAAATATACTAGTTTTTTTTTTTTTTTTTAAATAACGAAGATGGTGGAAAGTCCAATGTTTTGATTAATGGTCACATCAAGGAAGTAGTTGTGGATAGTTTATTTTTCAATTATCATGAATGCTAAAACATTTAAAATGATATTAGGGGGCTTTGATTACTTGTTCTATTTGAGTATAAATTAAGATAATTAAATGAAATGTTTATAATTGAGTATATATTAATTTAGATCAATAATAATGGTTAAGTATGAATAATTATGTAATTAATTTTAATTTAAAAAATAAATATAAAGAAGATAGGGGTATCTAGTTCAATAATTAAAGATATGTAATTTTAATGTTGATTTTTAAAGTTGATTTTTTAATGAAGATATCTAACAATTTTTCTCTTCAAATTGGAAATTTGGTTGTTCAAAATTTTCTATATGTGTACCTCAAATCCTAATGTATAATCATATTCTATTTTTGCCAGCAATCTGCATTTTCTTTGTTGTTTCTATTTCACTCAATTTCCTAGCTAATTTGTACACAGATGTTTAATTTTGATGAATATTTTTAAATTTGATTGTCATTAAACCGGTAAATGATGCTTCTTTGTCTATTCATATTTTATGTAAAACCTTTACTTTGTCTATGTCAAGTATGTGCCTTTAGGTTATTTTCATGTCTACAAAGTTGTCCTCTAAAATTCCTATAAAATGTTATCTCTTATCTTTATCAAACATAGTTTGTTAATGCAATTCAAAGAGTCACCATTATGTTAAGAAAATTATATTACAATAATATTTATAGGTGTAGTTCATCTCAAATAAGAAGATATCTTCCATCTTTGCATACTAATTCATTATTCGATACTTATCTTCATTCATTTTTAGTGTTTTTTTAGTAACACAACAAGTGGTATTAGATTTTTTTGAAATTATTATCTTTCAAGATAAGGGGTGTATAATTGAGAAACAACTCAAAGTTCATGACCAACAATGAGTATTTACTTAGAGATTTTGTTAATTGGATACAACAAGAGATTTAATCCTTAGGGAAATGACTAAGTGATTCAAAATCAGAGACTAAAAATGTCTAATTTCTTACAAGCCTTGGAGATGATCTCATAAAAAAACACTAAACTCGATCTCCTAGTTTATAGGATTACACATCATTTTATAAATTCATTTGTACAATGGCTTACACTCCCAAAATAGGAGGAACATCATTGAATCTAAAACAACAATACTATATATCAATATGAGAAATAATAAAGATTAAAAAATCTCAATTAAAATGCAATCAATGTTTATTTCATGAACCTTGTTGTTACTAGTAGATTTGTACATGTCATTCATACAAAGTTAGGTGCAAAGAACCTCCTAGCTCCTCCCTATTCATATACCATTACACAAAAAACCAATGGAAACTAGGTGTTATAAGTCCAATTGTAATCCATATTTTCTATATAAGTTATTCTTAGTTACATCAAATACTTTTTATAAATTTGGTTTATCCTTTATCTTCTTGTACATAAGTATATATAAATTCAATAAAATTAGTTTGGTTTACCTACGTCTATCAAGACATGAAGATGTAATTATTCCCATCCTTAGAGGCACCAACCATCCACCATTTATGATTGACCGCATATTGTTGATTGTCCATCTTTAGTTGAGATTGTATTACATATTAACATTAGCTTATGGTTTGTTTTTGGTCAATATTTCCTTCTTGCAACTAATACAAGAGAGTCATAGTGAACCTGTTGGATAGCCAATACCTAAACCTATCCATCTCCCCATGTCTTATCTCATACTTGTCAAGGATTACTACACCCATCATTTGGAGATGGCCATTGATACATATTAATAGTCAGATAGGCATGGTCACTGTATTTGACATTTTCACTTATAAACATGCATGCTTTCTTCATTCTAAACCCATTTCTCTTGTATTCATATTATTATAAATAGGTACATACCTAGAAATAAATGTTTAATTTTTTTTTCTCTACTCTTAACATTTTAAAGTTCACTAAAATTGTTTTACAAGTACTTTGTGTTAATTACATCATGTGTGTTTGTAATGGTAAAATCACATAACCAACACTTCTTCCATTCATTTTTTGACATAATTTGATCATTTGTCCTTTATGCAATGACTAGTATGCAAGTGATATATTCTAGTGTCAAAGTTGCAAAATAAACTAAACCTAAACTAGTCTAATTTGTACACATCCTTAAAGATTAGTCTTGAACTTTATTTCATCCATTTCTTATCCTAGGGTCATTTTATAGTTGTGGAACTAATCCAAGTTTCAAATACAAGATTATCCCATTATATCTCCCTCCAACTAGGCAGTATGAGCCAACTAAACCATGAAAATCATTAACATGTTTTTTAGGGCATTGTATATAAGGACTAACTCTAATTCATTCAATCTTTTGAGAATTATCATTGAGAGCACTTACCCACATTACATCATCACAAATAGAATAAACAAGTCATGATTGAATTGCATTTTTTATTTACATATCTTAGCAATCAAACTACATGGTTGTTTGGTGTCTTCAATCCTTATTTTACAACTATTGAATTGGTTTGTCTAGGATTTTAACAAAGGGATAATTCCCCTACTTAGTAAAGTCCCCAAAGGTGTTCATAAACACCACTAATTAACTACTATAGATTACAAATACCAAGCAAGCAATTTCTTGGTATTTAAATCTTTAATGTTCAAATCGACAAGTAGATTCAAAGTTGCACTCATGAAAATGAATTAAAATGATAGATTAAAAAAAATATATAATTAAAAAATGTTCATTTAACATCAGAAAAAAATTTGATCAAATTAACAACATTTCTTATAATATATCTTTATCATTTTTTTGAATAAATACTATTGTTTTATTTTACTTATTCAATCATATCCCAATCATTTCTCATTAAATGTTTACATTTATTATTGATTTACCATAAATATTTAGAAAGGAATCATTTATTTGTTTGTATTGGTATTATTATTGATTCACCATAAATATCTAGAAAGGAATCATTTATTTGTTTTTATTGTTAAAACAAAAATAATGAATCGTTTCACCTTAAAAATCCTATCAAATCATATAGGCTATGCAAGCAAAAGAATTTAATAAAATACAAGATTGGAGAGTTTATGGGCCATGTTTGGATTTCAATTAAACATTCCACCATACAAAATGTGAGAGATTCGTTTTGTGCTTTTGTGATTCATGCCGTCCACATAGTGTTGTTATCATCCTTTCCTTTGTCAAAAAGGAAACGAACTATAATTTATATACAATCTAAATATTCATGATATGACAAAACTCATTTTGTTTTATAGAAGCTCAAACACATACACACGAAGTGTCGAGGGAGGAAATCCATAGCTTCAAGAAACCATAGCATGCGTAAGCATTAATTCATGATGAGAACAGCAGAAAAAATTAATAATGTTTGTCTTATTAGAGTTTATTTTATGTGACAATATTTTATAAGTAGTGGTTTATAAAAAAATATGTTTTACTCTGAATGGTCTATTTAATATTAATTGTATTTAGATGTTTTCGTAAGTCAAGAGTTATGGAAAAGTCACCAATCTCAATGTTTCTTAAACTCAAATAAATTTAACATTATAAAATCTTAGATATGTTTTGAATGTTAACAAATGATTTTGATTTGTTGATGTTATGTAATTTAATTAAAGTGAAAATAGTACTAGATAAATTTTATAAACACAAAGTCCTAATAATAAAAATTACACTTATAAAGGATAAAAGTATACATATCTTATTCTTTTGAACCTTCAATTTATGCTTATTTACATAGATGTTGAGACAAATAGTTATTGTCCTCGATCTGTGATTTATTTGGTGCTCTAATTAAGACTTAGTCCTAAACCCCTTCAAACCTATTATCAGTTGGTGGAAGTATGGGTCACATGTTGATTTAATAATGCATGAAAAATAGATTAGACTATACTCCAATCTTCAAACACACAAAAAAAATAGATTAGATACTTTTAGATATTATTCTCAACATGTATATGTGCATCCCTTACCATTATATATGGTACCATTTTCCCTCCAAGTCACTTGGAAGGATTTCATTAGACATAAATTGTTGATTTAGGTCACATTTTTATAATCAAAAAAATTCATTGCGACATGAAATTTTGCATAAATGTATCCCTAAAGCAATATTTCTAAAAGATATAGATTAATATATTTATTTTAATATTATATTTATCTTCTACTTTCTAATCAAAATAGGTTTATTAAAAAAATAACAACCATTGCTTGACACACATGAAAAAATAGCAAATAATAAAAAATAATTTAATAAAAGAAGACCTCATTCATACTAATGTCCATTGAGAAAATTAATTTAGATATACAAAAATAATTGTGTTATGAAGAAACATCTACCCAAATTAATTTTTTTTCTCAATCAAAAATAATTTATAAAATTTACAATAAAAATAAAAGGATATGTGTACTCTAGATATTAGTGTTAATGATTTAATTTTAAGAAATTATAACAATATTTTATTTCTAGCTACTAGAATATGTAAAATAGAGAACAATAAAAAATTAATGTAAAGATTAAAGATAGTAAAATTGTTAATACATATGATCATAAAATCAAAGTAGCATAATATATTAGTTTTTAAAGTATGAGAGATATGCAAAAAAAATGCTTAATAGACAATATATACAATAAGAAAAATAACATAAAGAAAATTGATAATAACATGAATGAAAATATGATATGGTAGTTGATACATATATAAGAAAGAGAGGAAACAAAAATAATCAATGAGCAAAGTAACTCCAACTACCCCAAAATATGTGAGAGTTACACTCATGAAATATGTCATCTACCTTTATAATGACCTACTCAATACAAGTAGGAAAGCTAAATTAAATGTGTAGGAAAATACATAATCCTTATACACAACTTAGGTGGATCAAAATATGGGTCCCAACAAATGAACCATGATGAGGTACCCATGTACAAAGAAGCCCTTCCAAATAGAATAACACCTAAAAAGAGAGATATAAGCCCCTCAAATAAAGAGAAAAAATACCCCCAAATAGAGAGAGAAATAGGACTAAAAATCCCCTCTTGTACCAGGTAACAAAGCCCATAAATGATGGAACTTTCTTTCTATAAGGGTTTGGTGAAGATTTTATAAATATACTTTCGAGTCAATTAATATCAAAGATCAATTACTTGTCCATTTATAAGCTCTCAGATGTAGTGCATGTGAACCTTGATGTGCTTGGTCCACTGATGGTGGATTAAGTTCTATTAAATATATATGGTAATCTATTTGTCACAAAATATAATAAATGGTCATATAAGTTGGATACAAAAATCAATGACATTGTGCAAAATCTAAATAGCCTCAGTGATGACATTAATAGGCCTTCAATACTCAACCTCAATGAAAAACAAAGTTAAAAAAAATACTTCTTACACAACCAACATATATTACCTAAAACAAGTGAGAAGTTGTAATTGAAATTGGGCTTACAATCTTGAGAATCACCTATCCAATTTGAATTTATATAACCTACCTAGTCAATATCAATATGTATTACATAGTGAATCCTAAAATTGTGAGTACCCTAAATGTAATAGTGTCCATTTGGTTTCTTACTAGTGCAACCCACAAGGCTTTTGCACAATGAGAGACCATTCCTATAGAATATGAAATATGAAGCCTCATGTGAATTAGATAAATGAGGATTCCAACAAGTTATCAATACAAGGTACCATCAACCAAAGGTGAAGATCACTAAGCCTCAAGCTTGATTCAACAAAGAAAGAGAGTCATAGTTGTTAGATGCACAAGACAACTGAGAGGGGTGGTGAATCAGTTGTACATTAAAACATTCAATCCCTCATTAACTTTCAAACCCTCATTAAGCATTAGCAAAATGTAGACATGTAAAATAGCAATGCAAACACAACCATACATAAGAGAACACCAGATTTATGCATGAAAAACCCTAAGCATGGAAAAACCACAGTGATGATTAGATCATATATATGAATAGCAATATTGAATTACAATAGGCTCACTACCGAAGGGATCACTACCCAAAAGAGAAGAAAGGCTCACTGTTGGGTGGCTCACTGCCAAGGGCTCACTACCTAGAAGAAAGAATAATAGAAGAAACTGTTATAGAGAGATTCACTATCTCATAGCGATAGGAAGAATCCACCATTGCAACTCTATGATATCCACAAACTTTGGCTCACTACCTCCAGCAACTTCAAGTATACTAAAAATGTAGACACCTACTCACTGCATCTAGAGTCATAGGAATTTAAGCTTGCACTCAAATCACCACACTTGATAAAATTCACATATCACACTTGACACACCCTCAACACAAACTCCATCTTGCATTTATACCATATGTGACCTAAATAATCTCAATTAGGTTGGCCTTAATGAAACGTATGCACACCTCAAACCTGTAACACCAAAATAGGTCAGCACCAAACACTTCCATGGTGGAAAGAAGTGAAGGTAGACCACACAAAGGGTTAGCTAGGACCCAAATCTACACCAATACACATTTCCATGCTTCCACAAACAACTAACAACCTCCACAATTAGTGTTAACACGCCAGGTCATCCAAACTTGCACTAACACTAACAAGCAACCACATACATGCCTCTCTAGTTCTGGAAACATCATGGGGACCACACAACAACACCACATGACATGAATATTCCACATCATCATAATATACAACACCATTGTTGCAAGCACCTAAAACTGAAGAATACATTCATCCTACACATCAAGATGCACTACCACTGAACTTCCAACATAAGAACTAAACTTGTAGAGCAACTCAACACCAAAAACTCCAAGGGAAGATAAATATAGATAATATAAGAATATTCCCAAATTTGCAAGATAAGAAACCTCCTACGAAGAAATGCAGGGCAATCTCATTTCTCCCAAAAAACCTTCTTCACAAGAAAATACACTCACATCTTCCACTGCCGCATGATCCAAAACCTAAAACTTTGGATATAAAGCCTCTGAACACTTTTGATCATCATATCCAAATCATACAAGCATATCTTTAGCCATGAAGAAATGCATATCACATCACTGAACACACCTGTCACACTACACACTCTTTTATTCATTTTTTCTCAAAAGCACTTGGAAACCAAGTGAACTAGCTGCATCAACAACACTAACATAGAACTACAACATATTTACAACACTTGCAACACCAACAATCTCCCCATCTACTCAACACTACCCTACATAGTGTAACACACTCACTGCTAACATCAATGACAACACTACAACAATAATCCTAACCATACTAGAGGTTGACATCAATGACAACACTAGCAACATACTTGCAACAATCTCCCCCTTTGTCATTGATGGCAACACCAACTCTAAAAAACCATCAACAACAAAAGTAACTCGGTATCAAAAAACACTACCCCTTACTGGGGTATCTCTTGTATTTCTTTTCTTTGTTCTTTCAAACACTATTCTCTCCCCTTTTTATTCACTCCCCCTATCTTGAGGAGTTTTTCAAACATCGCTCTCACTCTCCACCTTTGTTCCTTTATTTTTTAGGCAATAATCTCCCCCTTTGACATCAACGACAAATCAAAAAATCTTTCCCTTTGACAACACTTGTATAGATTTTTCTTTTCCACTCTCCCTATTTTGCATCTACATACATCACTTTAACACCACTTGCTCACTTCTCTTAAGAAAACACCAACAAGCAATTTCTCTCTCTCCACAACTCTTCTCCATAAAACTATCACTATTGTACATTTTGCACTACTCATTCTTTATTGCTCCCTCTATTGCTTGCTCTTTTATGCACACTCCACTTAGGGACACAAGATATGTTCCACCTAACTACACCTATCAAAAATACTACTACCTACTCCCCCTAAGAGGTAGCCTTCAACATCAGTCCAAGACCAAGAATGTATCTTGAAATACTTCCTGGCTAGATGCACCAACTTATGCATCTAGTTGAAAGGAGGAGCAATAACCCTGTTGATGGCCAAATTGATACAACAACACAAGCATGACTGCTAACAACCTTAACTCTCCTAAAAAAGACGTCCAATTGTGAGACCGATCACCTTCCAAGGTTTGGGGAGTTGGTTCACAACTATGCTAGTTTTATTGAGTGGCCAATGTGGTTGTAATGTTCAAGGGGCCTGCTAGTTTTCGATAACAAACTAGGGCATTTTAAATTCAAAATCTAAACTAACAACAAATTTTAAATAAAGAGAAAAGGCCAGTGTAGAGTTTATTTCAGAAAACATGCAAATGAGTATTTATTCTAAAATATGGACATGTAATTCATTAAGTAGACTTTTAAAGAAACTAATGAATGAAATAACTTGCAATGTTTACACAATCACATTCATTCATAGTGTAGTATTTAATAACATATAGCATTCCATTTGACATATTTAAACTCATTGTATCACATTTTATTATTATTATTTTCTATTCCAAACTGAATTACAGATCAACAGAAATAAATAAAATACCATTTACTATGACGATCTAAAGGTGGCTTCAAATCCAATTTCTTCTATTATTATTGAAATAAATAAGAAACTAGTACAAATCCAACAAGCTTCACCAGTGTACGAAAAATCCTTTGTCTTTGTTGGTGTAAATAAAGTCTTGTACCTAGTTCATTCATTACTAGGGGACTTATTTACATCTTAGTTAAGTTTACTTAGGTCCTCAGAAGGAATCTTTCTAGAAGGTGTGAGTTGTCATTAGTTGTTATCTTATCCTTTGACAACTACTACATGTGAACCTAGGTAAGTGTTATTAGTTGTCTCATGTCATATGATTAAGACACTTGTCATAATCCTATGACATCTTGCATCACACCTTGGCTATATAACCAAGGGGTTTCTCTCATTGTAAAAATAACAACAATCATATCATTGATATTGAATACAGTCTATTCTTGTCACATTCTATTCTCTCTCTTTTTGTGCTTTCCATTTGTTCCATAGATCTTAGCATCCATAGCCAATTCTATCATGGTATCAGAGCGGGTTGGGTGCCATTGGAGAGTCTTTTTCTGAAGAGAGATATCATATTTGGGGGAGTTCCATTTTGTGGCTCTTTGTTGCAGGTTCATATCAAAGCTTGTTGGTGAAAATCTAAGCTCACCATTGCATTCAAAAGGTTTGAGAAAGTTGATTTTTCCTTTTGTTTCGTCCAAATCAGACATACGAGGCCAAATCTATGAGGGTTTGAAGCTGAAGTGTGGTTGCCAGTCCAAAAGGTAGCTGCAATTTTGGAGCATTTTGGGTCAAATCCGACCTTTCCATCGCATCCAGAAGGGCCAAAAACCCTAAGATCGACTGCTAATTCGTCCAATTCGGAGCAAGTCATTCGGTGAGGCAAAAAAAATTTGCTCGTTGAGCCGTACAGCGCCCAAATCGTCATTATTGCGGATGGTATGAATTTTTCAAAAATTATTTATTAAAAATCCATTGGAAAATTTTTGAAATTTTTAATTCTGGCCATCGAAATTTATTTGTAAAAAGGTTTTTTTAAATCAAAAAAAAAAAAAAAGTATCATTTCTGCGTAGTACGCAGACATCTTGCAAATTGCAGGTGTACCGCTTGTACCGCGCAGAGGTACAGGTTCGCTCCCCTCGAGCCACGTGGTCGTTTGGCCGTGGCTCCTCACACCGGCTGGTCATTCACAAAATCCGGCAAGCAAAGTAAATATCGTCAGCTTGTTTGGAAAATCCGAGCGGCGAAAGCAGAAAAACCGGCGAGTTAAATTAGTGGCAGAATATTCTTCGGGAATATTCCGTCTGGGCATATACCGACACTACAGAGAATATTCCATCAAGGAGAAATTGACGGAAATGGTGATGGCTAAACAAATTTCAAATTTAATCGCCTAATCAGTTGACGTCGGCTTGCACCAGCATCCTATTGAAAAGTTTCCCGCCTTCTCTATTGGCAGTTTTGATTTTGCAGTCCATTTTTAAATGCTAATATCTCAGTCATACAAGCTCCTTTTTTCAAGAAATTTTTTTTTGATTTGGGCTAATTTTCCGTGCTCTACATAGTGGAACAATCCATTTCTGGTTTTGGTGTCTGGTTTTTCCAGAAATTGGATATTTTCATAGGTGTTGCTTTGTCCTCATTTTGGGAACTTTGGGAGCTCATATCTTGCTCCTACGGTAACATTTTTGTGTGAATTTTTTTTTGAAAGTGCATAATTTTTCGTGTACTTCTCAGTGGTATGATCAGATTGATCTCATTATATGCCAAAAAATTTACTTGATTTTGTGGCCTATTTTAGGCATTTGCATGTACCAAGATCAAGACAACTTCGTTGTTTTTGGCAAGTGGCAATTGTAAACGCACTACTCATAAAGTGCCAAGCTCATATATTGCTAAGGGGGTTCTTTGATTGAGTGAATTTGGGGGGGTAATCTTGTGGTTGATTCATTTGTGTTGATCATTTGAGGAGGTATCATGGGTTTTTCTATTCATCCTTTTGTGGTAATGTTGAATAAGGATAATTATGAGTCTTGGAAGAAAGGTATCCTAACACATCTCAGGTGGCTTAAGATTTTTCCATACCTTTATGGGCTCATACCTAAACTAGACACACCTTGGAAGCAATCAATTTGGGGTAATAATAATTATCACATTGTAGGATTAATTGGTTCATATATTGGTGTTGATATTCCTGTGGAGATCTCAGATATTGAGTGCCCACACACACTTTGGACCAAGATTTGGGAGATTTTTGGAGACCATCATATCTCTCCATTCCCAAATGATCCTAATGTAGATTGTTTAATTCCCCTTGATGATGCTGATAATATACCCAATGTTGATGATACTTTAGAGGAGCTTGAGTATAATAAATGTCTTGAATGTCCAGTTGACAAAGAGACTTCTCTTCTTGCTTCTCCTCCTCATATTGAGATCATATCTTCATCTACTGATGTACCTGAGGATGCTTGTGTTGCTACAACTTTGGCTCCTAGTGATTCAGTGTAGCAGGATATACATAGTCTTTCAGATATGGCTACTTTGGATGGCTTCTTGATAGGTATTTCAGACTTGTTTGTGGAGTCACATCTTGCAGATTTGGGAGACATCATTAATAGCATTCATCTTCTCTTTGATGGAGAAGAACCTTCTTCAGTTGTTGTGAGGGAAAACCTTGACCCTCTTGTTCATTCTCTACATGATCATTCTTCACAGATTGGTGTGACTGTGGATACTTTTGGACAACATTTGGAGGAGACTTCTTTGTCTTCAGAGGGGATATCTTTGTCTTTGGATTATGTTCTACATCAGTCTCTACTAGATGTTGGATTGTCATCTTCAGCAGTGTGGCCTAGAATGCCTATTTGGAGTGTGTCAGCTTTTGGCATCGACATGGAGACACTTGAGCATGCTTTAGAGACATCATCATACACCATCCATCTTCTTGACATCCTGCATACATCCATGGTTTTGTTTCTTCCTAAGGGGAGGAACGTTGTTCGGCGAGATTGGATAATCTTCAGCATTCAATGTGGAGCTTCTACCATCATTGCAGGAGACTCAACATTGAGGGGGGGCTACCTAGTCTCTCTTCTACTTCTCTCTTATGGGGGGGTCTTTTTCCTCACATGGGGTTTTCACCTTCTCATTCTTCATTGAGAGTATTGCATTTCTATTTTGTATTTCATCTCTCTTTTGGGGAGGAGTTTTGTCCCACTGGGTTTTCTCCTTTTCTCTGTTTGTGAGAGATTGCATTGTACATGGGTACCTAACATGGCCTAGTAGCCCGGACCCATCTTTGTGTCATTTGCATAATAATCTACTACTCCCTAAGTTGCACTTAAGGGGGGGTGTTCGTGTAAGTAAAGTCTTGTACCTAGTTCATTCATTACTAGGGGACTTATTTACATCTTAGTTAAGTTTACTTAGGTCCTAGGAAGGAATCTTTCTAGAAGGTGTGAGTTGTCATTAGTTGTTATCTTATCCTTTGACAACTACTACATGTGAACCTAGGTAAGTGTTATTAGTTGTCTCATGTCATATGATTAAGACACTTGTCATAATCCTATGACATCTTGCATCACACCTTGGCTATATAACCAAGGGGTTTCTCTCATTGTAAAAATAACAACAATCATATCATTGACATTGAATACAGTCTATTCTTTTCACATTCTATTCTCTCTCTTTTTGTGCTTTCCATTTGGTCCATAGATCTTGGCATCCATAGCCAATTCTATCAGTCTTCAAACACACTTTCTAACTAAATAACTCTAAAAATAACTAAGTGTAGAAAAGAAGGAAATGTCTTAACCAAGGATTGCAAATCAAACTTCAATTCACCAACCCTTACAATGAGGAAAATATTACAACATATAGAATCATTACAAACACATTCCTGACCAAAATGAAACATGCAACCCCAAAAATCAGGGTGCCCAACATGTAGATCCAAAAATATAGGCATGACCAAGTAGAACTAGAGTGAACACTTGGAAAAACTAGTTGTTGACGAAAGTGGCACTTATTTCCATGCATGCTAGAGATTATCCTCAATTAACTAATGTGCCCTCCTATTTTATAGGAATTGTCCAAAATGTGGCATATTTGACTATATTCCAATCAAAACAACATATTCTATATTCAAAATTCAAAACTCAACTTGTCTTTTGTTGTTTGTATTCTTCAAAATTAGCTAACACTTGTGTTAGCATTCTTCCTTAGGTCCATCTACCCAATCAATCTGGAACTTCATCTTTTCAAACTAAGCAACATCCATTGCAATAGTTTTCTTCAGTTGATGGATGTTTTTTTTTACCCACTTTGTGTCAAACTTAATATTCATCAATTTGTCCAAAATGGTCTCTTCATCCCCATTCTCAGCATTTATCAAACCTTCCAATTTATTCTTCCATGTGTCCTCAATAGCCTGCAATGTATCCAACTTATGGCTTGGCAATAGGAGGTCTTGATTTATAATAATTGTAATGAAACCCTCATACAATGATGTGTCTTCATATAAATCCCTTTGCAATTTAAGCAATATTATTTTATTCTCAATTATTAATTCCATACAGAATAATATCACCTTACTACATTTGTCTAGATAGTTGGAGTCCTCATATCCCAATATTCTAGACTTGTCCAATTCCTTTGTGCTCATTTTACTTAGCTCCTTGAGTTGTTTCAGATATTCTATGTATTTCTCCTCTTCTTCCCACATTTTGTTTGTATATTGTTCTAGTTGCTCTCCTAATGAGTAGACTTCTTCATAGTGTTTGTATCCCATGGTCAGAAGTTCATCCATTTTTCCCTTGAATTTCTCAATCCATCTATCAAAGAGATGAGCCTTCTTCTTCTGCTCAACGAGGTCATCAACCTCCTTTATGCTCATTAACACTGGGAGTTCAAGTGAAGAAGGTTGTTTCGAAGTGGGGGAAGCAAGTTCCTTCAAGAAATTTTTCAATTGCTCAATCTAAGTTTTTAATTCATCCTTTATTTTTTTGTCCTTTTCCATCCTTGCCTTCACTGAATTGGTTGTTAAATCTATAAGTGAAATTTTTTGGTTGCGGGTCTACTTACCCAGATTGACCATTGTCAGTTGATAATCTAACACTTGGAGCTCCCAGTCATCTTTGTCGACTAATAGTGTAGCAATTTCAACTACCAACTCCCCAGCACCATTCATTCAAGTTGAGTGTATGGTTCTTGACTTCTTCCTTGGCTTCATCTTCTCAACTTCCTTCATCATTTCCTGCCATCTAAGGGTTTGAGATACAACCTGTTATCTCTCCTCCAAATTCAGCTTCAACCACATTGGAGCCCCTAGATGTTGCCACGTGTTGCTCTTTCTAAGGGTCTCCTTTGGTAGCTTCTCTAATTGTTTCTCAGTGTCAACCCTTTTTGATGAAGAATCCTTTTCTAGTTTTTCCCTCTCCCTATCAGCCTTCTCTTTCTCTTTCTTTTCCTACTCAACCTATTGTTGAGATTTCTCCTATTCTATTCCTTTCCACTGAGCCTCTTCTTGCTCAACCTTTTCTTTCTTATCTTTCTCCAAGTCAACCTACCTCTCAACACTCTCCATGATTTCCTATTGTTCATCCTCGATGAGAACATGCTCAAGATTCTCTCATCCACCATTTACCTCCCCAAAAATAATGTCCTCGACCATTTTAATTCCTCTGATCATGCTCCCTCAAGGGATTTAGTTACCTCATACTCTTCATCACCTTACTCCATTTCTCCTTTTGAAGGAATCTCTTCAATTTTTTAGCGTAGAGGGGATTTTGTGACATCAATCATTGGTGTTTCCTTTTCCCCCTCTACTGCTTGTTTTTTTGTTTGAGAAGTAGTGGTGGTGGGGGGTTCTTTTGTAGTAGTTTCCTTATAAGGTTACAATATTGTTATGGGTTGCACTCCAAATCTGGAAACAACTCCCATAGATGTAGCTATGTATGTCATAGAGGCCTTTTAGAATGCCTCTACCACCTTTTCTAGTATCAGGTCTTCCTCTTTAGTTGTCTACTGTGGAATCTTCTTTTTCAATTTTTTGTATTCCTTTGGGGGAGTAGAAGAAGTTCCTACCTTTGAATTTTTTTCTTTTCCTTATAGACCTTCATTGATAATTCCTGATACGAAGCTCTATCCACTTGAGGCTCTTGTCCAATACCATTGTAGAGACTTCATCAATAGAAAATTCCTCCTTTTCCATCCAATTGATGGGGTCCAATAATCTAGTTCCAACCTCCTCTACATCATATAGAGGATAAAGTGTTAGCCCATCATCTGACAATTCCTTTGATATATCCTCTTTGATTTTGAAATCCTGCAATTGAGGGATTCTCGATCTTTCATAGCTTCTCTTTTGGGTATGTGCAGGATTATTATGGGCCAAAAAGTGGCGATATGATGAATATGTGTAGGGTATGTGGCTAACGATTTTTTTTAACCCAAAATTGATGAAACGAAAAGGGTTTTTAAAGGAGATTCTTAGCTTTCCACCAATATAAATTATGCTTTACTTTGAATTTAATAAATAATTATTATTCATTTTCTATTTGAATGACGACTAAAGTCTTGATTGATAGGCTGATTGAAAAACATCTATAGCTTTCAAACGGTATCACATTTTTTGAATCTGAAACATTCACCACATTCGTTGCTTCACATACTATAATATTTTTTAAAAAAAATGAATTTCATGAAGTTTTGACCAAGTTAAGGTGGTCAGACATATGAGTTTTATATTTTTTAAAAGTTGTAATAAAAAATTCATAATTAATTATTTACTTATAAAAACTACAAAAAATATGCATCACATCGGGACATGAGTCCTCTACTTATATCTAAAATATTATAAAAAAATATTATCATTTTATTGTGGTTAGGGTGGTCAAACAGACACCTACTTATTTTTCCTTGAAATTTAAGTACTATTGCATTGAAATTTAAAATTTTCACCAAATAGATTTTTTTTTTAAATAAACCTAATAGTTTAGAAAGTAAATTCAATTTTCTATAGATTATAGTCTTACATACTTTTGAAATAATATAGATAACTTACTCAAATTTTTACGTCAAGTTGCCTAACTCTATTTTTTCTGAATTTTTCGCCACTTAAGGGCCTATTTTTTCCATGATGATCTTGCACATACCCTTCCGCACCTCAAAATCATCTTGCAAGTTAGCCTAGAAGTCTTCAATGTTTGGCTCGTGGTGTGGGGAGAGAGAAGCATACAAATTATTCATTTTACCTTTTGGGTTTAAGTCTTTTCTAGCAACCTATTGCTTCATGTTTACTGCCTGCAACTCCTCTATGGCTATTTTGACAGTTATCATCAAGGAACATGAGTAAAAACCAAGCTCAATGGGGTATTCCATACCCCCTACCTTATGCTTGCTGAAAGAATTTGAATTAATCTATATCATCTATCTAGAAAATTCAATCAAAATAAGTTTATCACCACAACACCTAGGTAGCAAGAATGGAGCCTTGTCATATCTGAAGAGCCAAATGTACGTAGACTTGGTATATTGTATGAACCAATTTCCCCACTCACCAACTAAAGTCATTGCCTCCTTTGATAGCGTAAATCCAACGTCGCCAGTCAATTGATTGATCACTACATATAAGAAAGCATCATTTACCCTCTTGAAATGTTTTTCTAGTTTCTTGTGCTCCAATTGATCATAGTACTCCTAGATTTTACTTTTCCAGGGTCCTTCTCCCCTAACACCCACAATGTTCAACCTTGGGAATTTTCCAATTCTTACTACACAGTAGACAACATATGAGGATGTAAAGAATTCTTTGGAATCATTTACTTTAGTAATTTGATTAGCAATGGTGCCTGAAATAATCTGCTTAGTGTCTAAGAAAAATAATCCTTTCAATATAACATCAATGAAATGTAACATCAAAACCTCATACATATGAAAATATTCCTTACCAAACGCCTTGCTTAATAATGTGATCATATCTCCTACCTCAAAGTAAAATTTTGACCTTATGAATTTAGCAGGAAGTTTAGCAATGGACTTCCTCTTTTTTTTAAGCCACTTCTTATTAAAATACCTTTGATGGGTGCTGACATATGTCTCATATGATTGAATTTCTCGGGCTTCAGTTATAGTTCTAAGGTTAGGATGTGGACGCAAATAAAAAACTAGCCTTATCATTGTTGGGGTTAAGTCAATTATTTCATTCCCCCAGGGATCAATGCATTTTATTTGTACTGGGTTGTAGGCATTTGTTGCTGCTAGTATGAATTCTAGACATTGAACCACCACAGGAAATGATGCAACATGGGTTAGACCTAAGGTAGCTATCCTCTTTTCCCTTAGAGAGGCATCCTTTGCAAAAGCATTTGAATTAAAGGTTGTCATATATATGTGTCCCAATTCAGTATCTGTAATCTTCATCACCTTAGAAGTGAAATTGGATGCCACAGGCCCCCCTATAACTTGTACTTCATTATGAGAGGAAATTGCTCTACCTTAGTCCTCTTGGATTTTTGCTCCTTTTTCACTTCCTTAGCACCAAATTCTCCACCCAAATTAGATATTTAGCGTACCTAAAGAAAACAATCAAATGTTTGTCAAAATTTTGTAAATATTGTTCATAAAACTGGCCTTAAAATGAGTTTTCCACTGTGTCCAGCCAAGTCTTCAAACCTCGCAAGGACATCATTAGACTTCAAGAAAATCCCTTGGCTTTGTTGGGAATTAGGTCCAAGGTTAGACCTAGGATTTGGATAGTACATCGAAGAGTCCAATCGAAGCTCAAAGGTTTGATGGGACTAAACATTAAACTGGAGAGGATCAAAGCTAGAAATGGATTGAGGATCTAGACCTCTTTTGATGAAATTTGGTCAGGACTCAAGGTCCTGACAAGACTTATACTATGTGGGTATTGGGGTCAGAAGTAGACCTTGGATCTGGACATTTTACCATAGGTCTAATCGGGACTGGAATTCCTAAGTGGACCAAGTATAAGAAATGCCTTTGGGTTCATGGAAACCCGAAGGACTCTTCATTAAGTTAGTTGGAAGTCGAGAGCGAGTTCAAACTTTGGACCTAGACCAAGTTAGCAAAGGGGCTCCTTGGAACATTAAACCTCATGAGGATGATAAAGAATATTTCCAAAAGGATTTGTGCAAGTTTTAGGTTTGAGAATAGATCCTAGACTAAGACAAACTGATAGAGGGTCTGATTAGAATGCAAAGCACCGATTAGACTAAAGGGTAATTTTGAAAACTGATGAATTTAGCTAATTCGAGCTTCACGTTTTGGGATTAGGGAACGATCCTAGATTCAGATCATCATAAAAAAAAGGTAGTGTGGAGTTTCCAGCCCCACAAGGACATTTTCAGTGAATAAAACCCTAAGTTTGTCTAGGCTAAACTAATTGTATGAAAACCCTAGGAGAACCCTAGGGCATGGTGGGAAAGGGAAATCCTGTGGGAAAAAGGACACATCAGGAACATGAATCCTGACCAAACAACGAGCAATAACTCTAATCCACAACCCAAAAATAGACACCCTTAAGCGTGGGCAAAAATGAAAATCCCAAACAGGAAGAAAAACACACACACAAAAAATGAGGAAAGAAAAAAGAGGAAACAAACACAAACCAAGAAAACAATGAAGGAAAGAAAAAGGAAAAATGAAAAACAAAGTGAAACCAACCTCAAAACGTGGCAAGGGAAAATAAACCAACAAGTAATCGATCGTGTAACTCCATAATGCTCCAAATACTCCAAGAGATCCTCAACACTCAAATTTGCAATAACACTATGCAATTATGACCTAACTCAGGCAAGGAATCTAATTATAAATCGACCCAACTTGTGTGAACTAGTCTGCCATTAATGTGGTTGGTGATCGGAAGTTTGGGCTTAGGGTGGACACAAAAACTTGGACTATGCGTAGAGGGTATGATCAAGAATTTCATCCCCAAGAAGATCAAAGGTAAGTCAACAAAGGAAAGAAAGTGGGGTCGGGAGTGAAAACTGGATTTTCACTCTAGGAAACAGAGTCCAAGTTCGAGTTTAACATCTGATCCCGACAAAAGAACAAGAGCGAGGGTAGGAACATAAAATAGACGTGGACCCTCCTAACAAATGTCTGAAGTCTGTTTCGAGACTCGATCCTCGACAAGAAAAAATGAAGAAGCAAGATCAAGGAACCAAGTTAGACTTGGATCATTTGAGAAAAGGTTGAACGTTTGACAGAGGACCCAAATCTTGACAAGACACAAGACACGTAGGGTTGGAAGACCAACACAGACTTATACCTTTTAAAGAAAGGTCTTAAGTTCGTTTCGGGACCCAAAACCCGCTAGGCACCAAAACAAGCAAAGCAAATCCCGAGAGAGGAAACAACTCTCAAGACTAATACAAAACATAAGAAAGAAAACAAAACAAGGATAAAAAATGAGAGAAAACACAAAGACAACAAGGGGGATCCATTTTGACCAAAATAAAATGGGGTGGGTATGCAAGACAAACCCCTAAATTCTGCTGGAGATACTCAAAAGTATCTTTAGGAAGAGCCTTGGTGAAAATATTTGTAACTTGATCCTTTGTAGGCACATACTCCAACTTCACCTCATTCTTTGTAACATTCTTTCTTAGAAAGTGATATTGAATAGAGATATATTTTTTTCTTTAATGCATTATCGGGTTCTTTGAAATATTGATAGCACTTGTATTATCACACAAGATAGAAATGGGTTCATCATATGATACTTTGATATCCTTCAACATTTTCTTCATCCACAACACATGTGTACAATATGATGTTGTAATATACTCTACTTTTGTAGTAGATAATGACACTAAATCCCGCTTCTTACTCAACCATGAAACCAATCTGCTTCCAAGAAATAAATCACCTCCACTTGTACTTCTTATGTCATTTGTACAACTTGCCCAATCTACATCTATATATGCACTCAAAGATAAATTAGTAACCCTGGGATACCACAGACCAAAATCTGGAGTGCCCTTAAAGTATCTAAATATCCTTTTTAATGCTACAACATGTGATTCTTTTGGATCTTCTTGAAATCTTACCACAAGACATATTACATGCATGATATCTGATCTAGTAGCAATTAGGTATAGTAGTCCACCAATCATTGATTTTTACTTGCTCTAATCGGCCTTAGGAGATTCATCATTTTTGCTCAACTTACAACTAGTAACCATAGGAGTACACACTAGTTTATAATCCTCCATTCCAAACTTCTTCAACATTTCCTTGAAATACTTTGACTATGAAATGAAAATTCCTTTTTTTGATTGACTGATTGGTAGCCCAAGGAAGAAATTCATCTACCCACACATTGACATCTCAAACTCTTTTTACATCTCATTTGCAAACCTCTTACATATACCTTCATTTCCTCCTAAGATAATTTCATCCACATATACTACCACAATTAGGATTCATTCTCCCTCAACCTTGAAGTACAAGTTACTATCTATAGTACCTTTCTTGAATCCTTGATGTAATAAGTACTTATCCAACCTTGCATACCAAGCTCTAGGAGCTTGTTGGAGTCCAAACAATGCCTTTTTTAACTTGCAGACCATATCAACATCTTCTAGTAACTGAAATCCTTTTGGTTGTTCAATGTACACCTCTTCTTCTAGCTCACCATTCAAGAATGTAGACTTCACATCCATCTAATATACCTTGAAGTCTTTATGTTCTACAAAATCCAAAAATATTCTAATGGATTCCATCCTTGCCACGAAAGAAAAAGTATTTTCAAAATATGTTCCTTCCACTTGTGAGTAGCCCTTACAAGTCTAGCCTTATTTCTAAAAACTTTTCGATCCCCATTCAACTTGTTTCTAAAAACCCATTTAGTTCCTATTGGATTCTTGTTTGTAGGTCTTGGGACTAGTTCCCAAGTTTGATTCTTCTCAATCTATTCTAGCTCTTCTTTCATAGCCTTGATCCAATTCTCATCTTTGCATGCCTCGATCACTATTTTAGATTCTACCTCTAAAAGTACACAAAAGTTTACTTGATCCTCTACCATAACAACTTTTCTTCTTGTCAACACACCTTTGATTTTATTCCAATGATCTGATATTCATAATGATTCTTTTGCACATGCTTAGGAGTCTTATGGATCTTTTCTGGAGCTTCTTACTCTTAAATTTCCATCTCTTTTTCCTTCTCTTCATATTTTTATTCTTCACTACAAGGGGATTCAATAGATTCATATCCTTCTATCAACACAAAACTCTGATGCAGTTCTTCATCTAGTTTGACACTTGCACTTTCAACAATCTTCTTCAACCTTTTTATTATAGCCCTGGTAAGATTTTCTTCTTATAGAGTATCCAAGGAATTTTCCTTCATTAGATCTTGCATCAAAATTTCCTAAGTTTTTTGCATCTCTTCTGATATAGCATTTGCTTCCAATATCTCTGAAGTATTTCACAGTAGGATCTTTTCCATACCATAACTCATAGGGAGTCTTTGAACTGTTCGCTCTTTCTTGACCTCTATTAAGTATGTATACTACAATATGAATATCTTCTCTCCAATATACATATAATTTCATCATAGTCCTTGCAGCTTTTTGAACTATTCTATTCTTTCTCTCCACAACTCCATTCTATTGAGGAGTCCTAGGAGCTGAAAAATTCCTCTTAATCCCATGATCTTCACAAAAATTGTTAAACTCATTGTAGGTGAACTCACAACCTCTGTCATACCTTAAGCTCTTGATTTTCACATCCATTTTATTCTCAACCATAGACTTAAATGCTTTAAACTTATCTAGAGCTTCTGATTTTTCTTTGATAAGTGTCACCAAAGTCATTCTAGTATAATCATCAATTAATAACATGAAATACATGTCACCTTGAGAACTTATTTTGGTAGGTCCACATAGGTTTGTATGCACCAAATCCAAAGGATCTGCAATAGAATATTCTTTAGTCTTGAACCTCTTCTGTGTTTGCTTTCCAAACTGACATTCCTGGCAAATTGCATTGATAGGCTTTGTAATCTTTGGTAGATCTCTCACAACATTAGTATAACTAATCTTTTCCAAGCTGTCAAAATTGATGTGACCCTTCTTCTATGTCATAGCCAACTTTCATTTATTTGAGACATAAATCACTTAGCACCACTACCTTTGAGCTGATAAACATTACCTTCTGTCTTTGTCCTTGTAGCAACCAAAGTTTTGGATCTTCCTTTTCTGATTTCACAACCATCATCCTGAAACACCAAATTGTATCCTTTGCTACACATTTGTCCTACACTAAGAAGATTATTTTGGAGACCCTTGACATAAAGAACATCATGCATTTTATTCTTGCCATCAAAACTAATTGAACCTTTTACACAAATCTTAGCAGATGTATCATCACCAAACTTAACAAGACCACCATCATACTTTTGAAGTTTAACAAACTTACTCTTATCACTTGTCATATGATTTGAGCATCAACTATCAATTATCTAGTAATTCCTCTCTTCTCTTGCATGAAAAAAAGTCACCATAGTTCATTCAATGTTGTGACCTATTACTGGAGCACTTTCCTTCATACATCTTTCAAAATTAGTAGAATTAGTTTCAACATTTAGAGCCATGAACAAGAATTCATCGCTATCATCATCAAGATAGTCCAATTCCTCATCATCAGATACACCATTGTCTTTTTCAACATAATAACTCTTATTGAAAAATTTTCCTTTATGATCCTTATGTTTTTTATTTGAAACTTTGATTGGACATTTAGAAGCATAATGACCTATCTTTCCACAATTGAAGCATACAGTAAGGGGGAGTTTATATAGTTTTTTGGGTTGTTATAAGTAGAAGATATTTTTCTCATTATCCTTGATGTCAAAGGGGGAGAGTGTGTTGATGATTACCTTATCATTTGGGAGAGAAGAAAGGAGGAGAGAAGACTTGTAGATAAATGTGTGTTGCCATCAATGACAAAAGGGGGATATTGTTGGAAATATGTGTTATCATTAATGTCAACTCAATATGTGTTTTCATTAATGTCAACTTGAGGTCATGTTTATATAGAAGTTGAAGAGGCTGAGAAATGTTTAGAGATAGATAAATGTAGTTGATGAAACAATGAAAGATTTGAGAGAGATGGTTTGCCATAGTTAGAGACTTGGAGTCAATATGTTTAAGTCAAGTCAGTCTAGAAGACCTAGCAGATGTTGACATGTCTAGAAGCATGATACTTGATATTCAGAGGCTTTGTTCATACTTGTGTTTTTTAGAGAAGTTGTCTAAGGTAAAAAATGCATATTTTCCTAAGTCTGTGACTCTAGTTTTTAGTCTATATTCTTCCGCATTGCATGATCTGGTTTGCAGTTTTAAAGTTAAGTTTGGAAGCTAGCAAAGAGGTTATTCCCAAAATTTCATGTCATAAACATTTCTATAGCAAGAGTTAGATGTAACAGTTCTCCAAATTGCAAAATAATAGAGTTAAGTGTCTCAAATATTCTCTAGATTGCTCTACATTCCTCTAGAGTGATAGATATGGTTGTGAGGACTTAGGTATATGTTCAGAGAAGTGTATGGGTTCATCCATATGTGTTTTAGATGTATAAGGTCTAGTGGGACCAATATTTTATGGATAGTGCCACATGGAATAATGTTGAGGATATAGATTGTTCTTTTCCTCATTTGATTACTTAGTTTTGATATAATTTTTTTACATAGTGAGACACTTTTCTACATTGGTGTGATGCTCTTATTATTTCAGTGTGTGTCTAATAATTCATCAGGATGATGTCTCTTCCTAGTAGGGAAGGATGTCACATCTCATTTTTTTGCATAAAATTAATTAATGAGTAAATGAAACTAGTTGAGACTATTGGTTGATTATCTTATGATTGTTTGATTATGGATAAATTTGTTTTTAAATTAGATGTTATTTTTAAGTCCTTGAAATTGAAATAGAAATGGAGATGAGATGTTATGTGCATGTGCTTTGGCTATGGTTTTATGGACTAACCTATTGATGTAAATTTGAGTGCGAATGAGTGCAGGAACATGTCAAAGGCGAGAATATGGTTGAGGTAGAAGTATCCTAGCCACTTGGTAATGATTAGTATGATGGAAACTTGATACATACACATTCATGTAGTTGCATCCATCTTGCATTGTATGATTATGATTATATTATGTTATATCATAAAGATATATTATTTTTATATATAAATAGATAAAAAGCTTGTTATTAAATATATAAATAGTTTCAAATTAATTGCATGATTATTTTTGTTGAAGAAAACTAATTTAAGCTTGATATTAAAAGTATATAAATAGTTTTAAAATAATTGCATGATTATTATTAAAGAAGAAAATAAATTTAATTAAATAAATTTTAAATAAAAGATAAAAATAAATTAAATAAGTTTAAAAATCCAAATTGAAAATTGCATGAAAAGATCATGCATTCGGGATTTCAGTTCTAAAGTAAGGAATTGGAGCTAAGCTTTTATGGATTATTGCATGAGAATATGAGGAAAACATTAAAAAGAGAGAACTCAATGAATAAAAGGTAGTGATTGAGTAAAATTGGATCAAAGGATTTTGTGCTAGGTGATTGCAAGAGTAAAGGTTGGCATTAAAATCCAAAGATTGATTCAGGGATTGCAGTGACAAGGGCTGCAACTGGAGTTGAGCTTCACACCCTCAACAAAATTGGCGGCTACCTTACAAAATACCATGTCCTCCAATAACATCCAACACCTCAGCTAATCTCAAATGCCCTTCTTCTAGCAAAGTTGTGGCTAGTTTAAAACATGCATTTACTCCCATTAAAATATTTGATGCAACCAACCTTTCCTTACAAATTTATATGCACCTGTGCATGTAAGATAAAACCTGTATTTCATTTGTGATCGCCATAGTCCTCTGTGTATGCATATTGATTCTTATATATGTATATATGTGTAAATATGTAAACATTATGAGTTTATTATAATTAAATAAAGGAACAAATCGTGAATATAACTATACAAGAATTTTTATTTTTTTTTAAAACATAGTATTAGTCTGTACTGTATCTACAATTTGAACAGTAATATACTCCATAATTTTTGGTTGCTGTTATTAAACTAGTATTATACTAGAAACCATGAACAGTTTGTGACTATATGAAATATCCCAAACTAATTTTTTATATAAAATTTTTCACTTTCACCAATCTATGTGCTCAAACATTTTGTAAAATAGTTTGCATGTAACCTCTCTGAACTAGTTATGGTTGATTTTGATATAGAGTGATTTGTTTATTGTTTGGGGCACAATGGAATTCATGAAATACTTTCATTTATATAAATAAAATATACAATTGAACCCAAAGTAGAAATATGTATAAAAGAACACTAAATTTGAAAGTGTTGGTAATAATTTTACATTCAAAAATTTGATACAATAGATAAATATCATTTACAACTCACTAACCTAGACATTAAATGGCCTTCACATCTATTCATAGCCTTTCCCAACAAGTACAACTAGCATAGAATACTTCATGAGCAATTCCCAAAGGGTACGACAAACTTTGGAAGTGGTACGACAACCTTTGTTTGATTCCTTCTCCCCTTTTATTGCATAAGATTCCTCCTTTGCCCTCTACGATGCCTCCAATCTTTCCTTTATTCAAAATTGGGTCCACAAACATGTATAAATAGCTCAAGGGTTTGCATATGGTACGACTAGACTAAATTTAGCAATAAATCATAACATATTTCCTTTCATTTCACTATAACCAGAAATTGGTCTTGGCACAAGACTTCACCAATTCTAAAAATTAAGTTTTCCACAATGAGTTCTAATAATATTTTTCTTTCAAAAGTCACAACTCCATGCCAAGCAAATAAGATATAAATCTGCTCCAAAATAAGAATACGATGAAACCACCAAACTCGTCCAGGCAAGGTTTCCAAAACAAGATATTCTATAATATTTCCAATCACCTATAGATTTGTCTCTGAAAGAGACTCACAAATTAGAAAACCAAATCTTTGAATGCACTATGAAATACCTAATCGATATCTCCAACAAACATTAGCCAAGGTAGATCTTTCACCATCGAAGCCAATCTTCTCCAAGAGGGTTTTTGTCCTCAAGAAGATTGAGATGAACCAAGTCCAATCTCTAGAACCACAAGGGTTTTTAGACAAAGAGATAAACTTCCACCCCAAAATGAGCTCTCAATTCCCCTTTTTATAATCTTTTTAAGGCTTTCCAACTACTCTCTTCTAAAATCACTATTAATTTATTAAGCTATTAACTCCAAAAAGTGATTTAATTTACTTTTAAAACATTTACAGTGCTTAAAGTCACTTTTAAGCATCCCATCATTTAAAACTTTCCATCCTTTTTCCAATGAGCTATAAGAATGAGGTGCTTGATAAATGCATTTAATTAAAAGGCAACCTTAGTGAAAATAATTAAATATAGTTCAATATTACACCCAATTAGTGGGAATGGTTGAAAAGCATCAGAATTGAAATCTAACTGCGTAGGAGTGATCCTAATGATAGTGTAAGGAAGCTAAGGTAGTGGAACAACTTCCTACACTAATTGAGAGGAGGATAATGTAAAACTTTATAGATCTTTTCAATAGTTACAAAAACTTAAACATAAATAAACATAAATATCATGCATACCACAATACAATGATTTATGTGGGAAAAATCCTTTCGTGAGAAAAACCCTACACTCCAAAAGCCACCCAATATATTATTCAAAAATCACTAAGATTACAATATACTTACAGAGCAAGATTCTCACAGGAGTATCACCAACCAGAGATCCAGAGGCAACACGACTGCTATCAAAATCTTAGAATACATCACAATACACAGTTGTAATACAATTCCCTCATAAAATAGGGTTCTTTCTAGGGAAAGTCAAGCCAACAAAATATTGATTGTCAAATTTGAGAATTAATGATGAACGGTCCAAATTTATAATAATAAAATATACATAAAATTTGGCTTTCAAGGGTGCTTCCCCCAAACCCCTACTGGAGTGTGTGGCCCCTGGACCCCCCGACAAGGAGATGATCCCCCCAAACCCCTCGTTGAGGGTACGCCCCTCCCCCCCGCCACACCCCCATGTGCTTACTTATCAACAATACCTTATGTAATTGCAAGGTTGAGACACATTTTCCCAATAAATCTCCCACTTGTCAAACACCTTGCAAGAGCAATGGCAGGGATTATAAACATCATCCCTTAATTTCTAAGGGTCGAAAGACCCATAGACTTTGAAAACCATCTAAACTTTCATGTGCCCACAAACTTAGTTAAAGAATCAACAATATTCATCAAAGTCTCTACCTTAACCAACTTTACCCTACCATCTTTAACCATATCTCTAACAAATGATATTGTACATCAATGTGCTTGGTCCTAGCATGAAATGTCAAGTTTTTAGCTAGACATATCATACTCTAATTGTTGCAATAAATTATTACTGCACCTTATTTTATTCAAATATCTGAACACAGTCTTTTAAGCCAAATGGTTTATTTACAAGCATGAGTAGCTGCCATATACTCAACTTCAATAGTGGACAAAGAAACCATAGCCCATCACTTACTAATCCAAATAATTATACCACCAAATAAAGTAAACACATAAGCATTGGTGGATCATCTATTATCAACATCACCTACCTAGTCTGAATCCACATAACCATGAATATCAAGGGAAATCTCATCTTCAATCAAATTACTCTGATAACACAAGGAATACTCTAAGGAACCACACAAATATATGAAGACTCTTTTAATTGCATCCCAATGAACTCTACCAAGATTAGACATATATCTAGAAAGAACTCCCACTGCTTGGGAAATGTCTGGTCTAGTATAAACCATAGCATACATCAAACTTCCAACTACACTTTGGTAAGACACTCTCCTCATGTATTTCATCTCTAATGGGGATGTTGGACAATATGAAATAGATAACTTTGTTTCAACCAAAAAAGGAACACACAATGGTCTACAATCCTGCATATCAAACCTCTGTAAAAATGAATTGAAATACTTTGGCCAAGCTATAGATTTCTATTCACTTTGTCTCTTTTAATTTCTATCCCAAGAATGTGTTTAGTTGCACCAAGGCCTTTCATTTCAAATTTAGTAGCAAGTTGAGATTTCAGTTCTAAAATCATACATCTCCCTTTACCAAAAAAAACATATCATCAACATATAATGCAATAAATAGGATATGATCACCATCAGTTTTATAATAAACACATTGAACTAATTTAGAATGCTCAAATCCCAAACTCAACACATATGTATCAATTTTTTGGTACCACATCCTAGGACATTGTTTTAGGCCATACAAATATTTCTTCAATTCGCAAACCAATTTACTCTTACCTTTCACCATGTAGTGCTATGGTTGTGTCATATAAATATCCTCCTCCAAGTCACCATGAAGGAAAACAATTTTTACATCCATTTGCTCAACCTCTAAATCATAAGCAACAACAATAGAAAGCAAAAATATAATGGATGTCATTTTTATAACAAGAGAAAATGTCTCACCATAATCAACACCCTCAACTTGAGAGTAACCTTTTGCAACCAACCTTGCTTTTTTCTTCTTAATACCTCCATCTAAACCAATATTTTTCTTGAAAAAACATTTACAACCAACATGTTTTCTTCCTTCAAGAAATGGTACAAGATCCCATGTATCATTCTTTTTCAAAGCTATCATTTCTTCATCCATAGCAATCCTCCAAGATTTTGTATCATTCATACCTAATGCCTCTTCTACTGATCTAGGTTCATCCATGTTAGTATTAAAAGAAAAAATACATCTCCAATCATTAGGTGAATACCTTTCAGGTGGTTGTCTATGCCTTGTAGACCTACAAAAAAGCTAAGTTGGAGGTTCTTCCTCCTCTTCTGAAGATTTCAAGTTAGATGAGCTCTCCTCAACTTCTTGTCTATCCATGGGCCTTGATTTAACTTTCTCAGGTGTAGAAGGAAATTGAATCTCATCTTCTTATTTACTTTGTTTTGGCTGCAAGACAACATAAGAAGACTTATTTTCTCTAAAAATAAAAATTCTACTATATTACCTTATGTGCAAAAAGATCCCAAAGCTTGTATCCTTTCACACCATAACTGTATCCGATGAAGATACATTTCACAGCCTTGTTCTCCAACTTTTCCCGCTTCTCCTTTGGCACATGTGCATATGCCTCCCAACCAAAAACTCTAAGATTTCTTAATGAAGCCTTATGGCCTGACCATGCCTCTATAGGTCTCTTATAAACAAGAGTTGATGTAGGAGACCTACTAATTAGGTAACAAGCAGTGGCAACAACTTCAACCCAAAACCTTTGTTCTAGACTAGAACCACTCAACATACTCCTAACCTTCTCCATCAGTGTCATGTTCATTCTTTCGACAACTCCATTCTTTTGTGGAGAATAGGAGTTATCTTTTTTCTATGAATACCACAATATTTATAGAATCTATCAAAATTGTTAGAGAAAAATTCACCACCATTATCATTCCTCAAACACTTTATTTTCTTTCTAGTTTGCAACTCACCCATTGATTTAAATTCCTTAAGTCAACTGAACACTTTAGATTTACTCTTTAGAAAACATACCCATGTCCTTCTATTATAATCATCAATAAATGAAACACAATATGTGGATTTACGAATTGAAGGAACATCTACATGACCAAACACATCAAAATGAATAATATCCAATACACTATAAGATTAATGAGAACTCAAGTAAAACTGAACACAATTTTGTTTTCCATAAATGCAATGCTCACATAAATCAAATTCAAGATTATAATAAGACAACCCTTCAAAAAGGTTTTTATTTTTCAAGGTCCTTAGACCCTTTTCTCCAATGTGGCTAAGTCTCTGGTTCCGTAACATATTTTTCTCTACATGTAACTTTGATTCAAAAGAAATAGCACCCCTGGGTACCCATAATCCATGACCATCTACTAAAGATGAAACCCTCACCTCTTCCACATACTTTCTTTTCATAGAAGTACTATTGCACTCAATAGTGCATGCATCAAGCTTATACAATGTGTCATATCTGATACCTCTAGCAATCACCATAACACCTCTAACCATCTTGCATCATGCATTAGAAAATACTACCTGCACACTTGCATCTATCAGTTTGCTCACAGATAAAACTGATTTCATGCTAATCCAGGGATATGCAACACAACATTAATCCTTTTTATCCTACCATCAGGAAACCTGATTCTAACTTTACCATGACCAACAATATTTAAATAAGAATCATTTCCCAAGTACACCTTACCTCCATCAAATTCTTCATATTCAAAAAACCAATCTCTTTTAAAGGTCATATAGAAAGATGCACCTTAGTCAAATAACCATGCATCATTACCTACACGAGTAGCCAAAGCTATAATGAATGCATCACCATCTTCCTTCTCAGACTCAAAATCATAATCAAATCTCTTCTTCTTCTTCTTCTTCTTCTTTTCTTCTTTGTGGTCCTTAGGAATATTTCCAGGCTTACTATAGTTCCAACAAATAACTTTAGACTTTCCAAGAGATTTGGATCTCCTCTTGGACTTGGATTTATCACACTTCTTAATCTTCTTGCCTTTTTCCTTAGGTATTCCATGAACATTTAGGGCCTCCCTGGCACTGACGGATACCTTCTTCCTCATCTCTTCATAAAGCAAAGAACCCACTACATCTTCAGTCTTCAATATAACATAAGTACTTCTAATAGCCATAACAAGAGAATTCCATGAATCAAGCAAAGAACAAAGCAGAATCTGACATTTCTCCTCCTCATCTATTTTGACACCAACTAATGCCAATTGAGTCACTAACATATTGAATGCTTCCAGGTGGTCTGTAATTCATCCACCCTCTTCCATACTCAAGGAATACACTTTCTTCCTCAAGAAAATCTTGTTCACTAAAGATTTAGCTTGATACATCTCACCAAGTTTCTTCCATTGTTTTTGTGTAGAGGTCTCTTCATGGACATTGATTAAACCAGAGTCTATCAAGAACAATCTGATTAGACCCTTGGCTTTACAATCTATAACATCATATTGAGCAGTCAAAGTAGCATCTGTAGGCTTTGAAACATTATCATCAACAACATCCCACAAATCTCAATCTATCAATAGATCTTCCATCTTCAACTTCCACATTTCAAAATTACTTTCCAGAAAATTTCTCCACCTCTATTCTCCTTGATGAACTTTCCATCTAAAAATTCATGTAACAAGATCACAAAGTGTCTTATGCACAAGCTCCCACACAAATCTAGATTAGCTCCAAAAACCCAACAACCCATAATTGAAACCAAAGGTGACCAGGCTTTGATACCACTTGTAAGGAAGATAAGGTAACATAACAACTTCCTACACTAATCTTGAGAGGAGGATAATGCAAAAAATTATAGATCTTTTCAATAGTTACAAAAACTTAAATAGAAATAAACATAAATATCATGTATATCACAATACAATGATTTACGTGGGAAAACCCTTTCGAGAGAAAAACCCCACTCCAAAATCTGCCCGATATATTATTCAGAAATCACGAAGATTACAATATACTTGCAAAACAAAATTCTCATGGGAGTATCACCAACCAAATATCCAAAGGCAACACAACTGCTATTAGACTCTCGTAATACATCACAATATATAGCTATAATACAATGCCCTCATAAAATAGGGTTTCCTTCTAGGGCAAGTCAAGCCAACAAAATATCGATTGTCAGATCTGAGACCTAATGATGAATGGTCCAGATTTACAATAATAAAATATACATAAAATTTGGCTTTTGGGGTCTCACAACCCATAGAACCCTTGCAGGGGAGTACCCCTCCCTCACCCCCCTCTCCCCGTGACCCCCCACACTTACCTATCAAAAATACCTTATATAATTACAAGGTTGAGACACATTTTCCCAACAAAAAGATGATAAACACACCTGATTGGGTAACTTATTAAAAATAGATTCTCTCTACATGAATATTGGAGCCCAAACCAAAATCCAAAAATATTATTTGAAAGTGTCATATGAATCCTTAAAACCATTTGAGCTCACTGGCAACACCCTATGTACATGCTGACACAAACCCAGAAAGTTAGTGACAACTACACTACTAGAGAACCTAAAAATGGGGACATTACACGGTAAATATATATAAAATTTGGTTGTTGTTGTATACACCCTATGTTATTCCTTAATTTATGCATATTGGAATACTAGTATACTAGTGTAAGGAAGCTAAGGTAGCATAACAACTTCCTACACTAATCTTGAAAGGAGAATAATGCAAAAAAAATTACAAATCTTTAACAGTTACAAAAACTTAAACATAAATAAACACAAATATCATGCATACCACAACATAGTGATTTACGTGGGGAAAACCCTTTCAGGAAAAAAACCCCACGCTCCAAAAGTCACCCAATATATTATTCAGAAATCACAAAGATTACAATATACTTGCAAAGCAAGTTTCTCACAAGAGTATCACCAACTAGAGATCTAGAGGTAACACAACTAGATTATCACTCTTAGAATACATCATAATACACAGCCGTAATACAACACCCTCATAAAATATGGTTTCCTTCTAGGGAAAGTCAAGCCAACAAAATATTGACTGTTAGATATGAAACTTAATGATGAAGGTCCAGATTTACAAAAATAAAATATACATAAGATGTGGCTTTCAGGGGTGTTGCCCCGAATCCTCGCTGGGGCGCGCTGCCATTAGACCCCTAGCTGGGGAGGATGAACCCCCTCAGACCCCTGCAGGAGGGGTACCCCCTGCAACCCCCTGCACTAATGTATTAACAATACCTTATGTATTTGCGAGGTTGAGACATATTTTCCCAACAACTAGTAAACGTTTTATATCTACAACAAAGATTCTATAGTGAAAGTGTAAAATCTAAATATATATATGAATCTGTCATTTTACTATTGTATTCTAAATCTTTTATTTCAAATTTGTATTTCAACTAAATTAACTATAGTTATATATGTACATATATATATATATATATCTATATACATATAAATATATGTATATATAACATAGCAAGTATGCATTGCATGTTACAAACCGATTTCTCATGGATTAAGCCTGCAAGACATTAAAATTAGTCATTATTGCATGAAAATGAAAATAGGATTACATTTACATTAAAATATTGCATGACATTAAGAATGGTAATGCAAGTACTTTATGTGTGAGGGGGAAGGAATCCATCAAGAAAACGCGAAGGCAACGATCAAATGTAAGATTGAAATAAAAAACCATCTAATCCAAAACACTTAATATATCCTATTCCATCACTCATTAAATGTACAAATCTAAGCTATTTGAATGAAATGAGATCCTAAGATATTCAAAATGAATTCAAACAAACAAAATAAGAGTTTACCATCCCATGTTGGAGTGTATTTGCATGATGTTGGGTTGTTCATATCACTGCAAAGCCTCCATTGCTTGGTGCAAAAGCTTGATGAATGATGCTTGTGTTTGAAGAAATGAGGAAGCTCTATCAATGGTGATCTTGAAAGCACTTTGTTGCATAAGGTAAGTTTAAATTATAATCCTTATTTGTGAGGAGAGAGGTTTTTTATATAGGAAAAGAGATTTTGAATAAACGATCAGGATCGCATTGGAGAATATCCAGATCAATGGTCAACATGTGTTGAGAGGATTTAAACATGAGAAGATTGTACAAAGTTGATTGCACAATTAGGGTGATTGAAGAATAGATTGGCTAGTCAGGGTTTTGGATTGATTAGTCAGCAATTGATTGATCAGTTAGGGTTTAGTTAGGAATTAGATGGTTGAGTTAGCAAAATTAGATTGCTTATTTAGCAATCCATGATTTTCTCAAGCAGAAAGTGGGTGAGGAATATTAATTAATTAATTCCTTTTTGTGTTTTGATTTCTAATAATTGATTTGAATAGTTTGATTTAATTATTCAAATTTTGGAGGGAAAGTGTGATAATTAAATTATTATGATTTAATAATTCAATTAATTTTGAGGAATAAGGTGAATTAGTGACGTAATCAAATAATTGGCGTTGTTTGACTAATCAAGACGAAGTAAGATGAGATTAGGACTTTATTAAATAAATGTAATTTATTTAATTGGCTGAAACAATGAAACGTGAATTAATCAAATAACGTTGTATTATTCGATTAATAGTAAAATTAGGGTTTTCAAGACTTTATTAAATAAACAGTATTTATTTAATTTGTCGAGAATGATGAAAAAGTGAATTAATTAAATAATGTTGTATTATTCAATTAATAGAGGAAACTATGGTTTTGAATGTCATTTGATGTCGTTCAATGTCGTTTGATGTTGTTCGATGCCGTTTAATTCTTTGTGAGATGTCGTGGGATGATTTCGAGATGTTTCAGAGATGTTCTGAGACGTTCTGAGTTGATTCAGAGTCGTTATGAGACAATCTAAATTGATTCAAAGTTGTTCCAAGTTGATTCGGTGTCGTTCTGAGACGTTTCGAGCCGATTCAGAGTCGTTCTGAGTTGATTCAAAGTTGTTCTGAGATGTGATAGGTGTTAAGTCAATTTTACATGTCTACATTTTGCCCCTCTTTGATACAAAGTACTGGTTTCTTTGTTTCAAAGATTCTATTTTTAAGATCAAGCTTTTGAAACAAATTTATGCTCCACTATGCCCCCGTGTTTCGTGGAATGATGGTAGGACTTTGTGCTACCCCCTCAAGAGGTTGACTACAAATTTCAAGTTTTGAGGTCAGGCTCATGACTCTGTTCTATTTCTGTTTTGATGTGTTTAGGTCGTAAAATCAGGTTTATAGGTCCTTCGTTTCTCGTTCTGATGTTTCTGAGAGCTTCTAATTTGAAAGTAGGATTGTTCCCCAAGTAGAAATTAGGGTTCCTAGGTAAAATTAGGGTTTCTTGAGGTTTTATTAAGCAATTTGTCGTCTAGATAGCTCATTTGTGTTTTGACTCTATAGCTAATTCTTGTCTCTGGTTCTCTTGTTCTGTCAGTTTTCGAGGAGCAATGTCACATTTTGATGGAGCCCCACATCGTTCTGAGCTTGTTCGGGAGGTTGGACGACCTTCAGGCATTGGTGGCCCGGTATGTACTTTCTCACTTTTTCGCTTTCGTCTTGTTTCATTCTCGTTTTTCATGTACTAAGTTTTTTAGGTCAAAAGCAAAGTTCCTTGATTTTTGAACTTTTGCCTCAGTTTTCAAGCTTTTTCCTATTAAGAATCCACGCCTTTGACATTTTTCCACGCCTTTGACTAGGATCTTCGCTATTGTTTTTGACCATTTGCTTGAAAAGCTTGCCTATGATAAAAAAAGCTCGCCTTTGACTGTTTGAAGTCCTGAAAGCTCGCCTTTGACATATATCCTTTCCTTTGACTTATTTCCATGACTTTGACTTGAAAATCTTACCTTTTCCTGAAAAGCTCGCTTTTTCTTGGTGCTTTTTGAGCATTTGCTCAAAACCCTTTCTTTTGAATCTTTATGTTGTGTTTGACTTTAGCTTTTTCTTGGAACCCTTACATGCATTTGTTTGTCATCCTAAATATCGTTTGTCTTCATATTTTGTGTTATTATGTGTCTCCCACCTATTTAGAGTGAAACCCTAACATTATGGTTTGAAAACGATTGCAGGTTGGCCTCAGAGTACTACAACTGAGGGAGAGACGTCCTCGACATTTGTTCCATCCTATTGCCTGTTTTGGTGTGTTGGAGTGAGATTTTCTCAATGTTGTGGGACGACTTCACATTTTTTATATGCCTCCTATCAGGACCCATACCGCTATGATGACTGCACTCATGGAATGGTGGCATTCAAAGACATCCTCGTTTCACCTACCTATAGGAGAGGTGACCGTCACTCTTGAGGATGTATGGAGGATACTTTGTCTTCTTATTCATGGGGAGCTGGTTACTTATCATACTCGACGTGGTACCCGTGCCATGCATCAGGTATTAGATGTTTGACACTTGGTGGTACATTAATCTGAGATCGATCTATCTAAGATTTCTGACAGTGCAGATCCTATCTTGCTTGTCTTATGTGGTTTGATTTCATGACTCGTTGTTCCTGATAGCCGAGGTCGACAGTTTCCCATAGGTTGGGGTGTGTGTATTAAGAGTATGCTAGAGCATGGTATGAGGTATGCTTGGGGTCCATGTCTTTTCGCCCACTTGTATAGAGATATGCACGAGGTCGTGTATCAGGGCGGGAAATCTTTTTCTGCAGGTGTTTCAATTTTGCATGTCTGGGCGTGGGAGCATATTGTAGTTACTCGGCTAGATGGGATATAGGATCGTCACCCTGATGATCCATACTCGTATCGTTATGGGGATTTTATGCACTGTACCTTTCCTAGAGATATTCCTTATTGGCATTGATTTTTCGATGATATGCCCAGTTTTGTGTGGAGATCTTATTTGGGCGTGATGTTTGGCCAAAGGATGCAGATCACCTTGTCTATTGTCGACAGATCCGTTGGTTGCTTGGTCATTTTGATCTTGTGCTAGAGAGTTATTTACCAGACCGAGTATGTTGTCAGTTTGGGGAGAGACATGGCCGAGTTCCTGATACTTATGAGGCTCGTTTCGATCGGATGACTTGGGAGGTTCGTGTATGGGGTCTTCAACCAGATATAGATATTGCCATTGCTGAGTTCAAAGCACTTGCCCTAGTTGGTTGGGGTTGGTCGGTTGGTCCAAAAGATCTAGGTACCTCTGATGACTTTATATGAGGCTGTTGTTCCCAGGGTCGCTCGACATCCATGGTTTGGAGAGCCTAGTTTTGTGGGCGGTGATGGTGTAGTTGATGGTGTAGGTGATTAGTCTGTGAAACAGCCAAATTGTTTTGGTGATCTATAGGGTTTTTTCCTTCCTATTGGTGTCTTACTTTTGTACTTGATCTTTATGTTGTTCATTGCTCAGAGGTATTTGTAGACATGTATTTTGTATGCATATATTCATCAGCTCAGTTGAGGCCTCGTATAGATATTATGATTCTGTATATCCTATCACACTGATGATGTACTCTCTTTTTTTATGATGATATATATGATATATACCTTCTTCGATTCATTCTTGTTTTATGCTTATGTGATGACGATATATGATGATGTATGTTTATATGATATTTTTATTGGTTTATTATCATCATGATGTGTATTGACGATATTGTGGATGCATAATGGTACTAATGATATTGCTATGTGGATTTCACTTAGAAGAAGTGTTGATGATTTGATAGAAAAATGATGTTAATTAGAGGAAATATTGATGATGGATAGAAATGTGATGTTAATTTAGAAGAAATATTGATGATGGATAGAAATGTGATGTTAATTAGTAGTTGATGAGTTGCTTTTGCTTTGCTTTAGAGACTTTGCAATTTGAACAATCCTTTTTGATATAGCAAATAAATACGATGCACCAGGGTATTAATGACCAGGTGACTTTGTATTTATTGAATGGACTTTGACTCTACAAACAAGGAGTATTCTTACTCATTCCAAACATACAAAAACCCTGTTAGAGTGTATTGGTGAGAAGCTTTAAAAACATGTCAGACCAGTAACACAAGAGGTATTAAGAACCTAACATGTCACTGTTACACCAAATGTTCCAAAGACGACTTCCACACACAGAACAAAGCAAGTATTCACCATGGTAGTATAACAAGACTATCCACAAACAACAAATTGAAATGACACTCAATTGCCCCCATTCCTTCTTCTCTAAATCCTTATGGTAATCCTCGAGAGATCCTAGGAATGAGTCAATAATGTAAATCACAAAACAAGACAACAAAAAGATAAAACAATGTTGTTATATCACTTGCCATATTTGTTTTGGGTGGGTCTATTTATCCAATGTTAATCCTGTCTATCGTAGGAACAGATCCGTTAAGACATATCTCAGGATGTTGTTGGGTCTTGTCAAAAAGATATGTATTTGATACTTGGCTTTGTTTTAGTTCAATTTGTGATTAAATTCTTCTACGATTGGCTGCTTGAAAGTTGTAGTAGTTGATGTTTGCTTTGCTTGTTTTGTTTGTTTTGTCAAAGGGTGAGTGTGACGATCTGTTTATTATGGATGATGTCTTATTGTGAATTGTGATGGTGAATGTGGGTCTTTTTGATTTTTCTTTGTTTTTGAAGTTTTCAGGGGACTAACCTAGGGCCTTGGGGGCTCATCAAAGATAATCCTTGCTTACATTGTACATGCAGAGGCTCATAGTTCTCTTGGTTTGTTTTGAATGTTTTTGACCTTTTCTATTTTTGTGAATGTTTTTGGATTTTGTATCTTTTGACTGTTTTTTGAATTTTTTGTGTTTTTGACTAAGTTGAAATAAAGCATATTGGAAACCTAAGGGGACTGACCTAGGGTCTCAGGCACTTTCAAACCTTGCCTACATTATACACGCAAAGACCACGTAGTTCAGCCATTTGACTCAAAGCGTAAACTATTTTTGGGTAAACAACATTGATAATCTGGATTGATATTCCACTTTTGTGTCTAGAGGATATGTTGCAGGAAAAGTACTTGAACTAGCTGTGAGGTTCAAGCAAATATTGATATCTTAGACTATTTGAGTGAAGGAATAACCCAACGATGTTGTTTTGTTTTTGATGTTTTTCATATGTTTTTTGGATTTTTAACCTCTTGCCTGGGGTGGAAGATGTTGACAACTTGGATTGATATTTCTCCATGTCTTTCTTTCTAGAGGATATGTTGTGGGAAAGCTTGTTTGAACTAGCTGTGAGGTTCAAGCAACTGTTGATATCTTAGAATTTTCAAGTGAAGGAATAATCCACGTTGTTAGTATCTTTGAAGGTTACCTTGGTAGTTCCCTGGTGGTACACCTTGTTGTCAGGATGGACAATTTTCTTGGTTTTTAAAAAAAAAATTTTCTTTTTTATCCTTTTTCCATTTTTTTGGATTTTTACCCTCTTTCCTGGGGTGTAAGATACTGAAAACTTGGATTGATATTTCATTGTGTCCTTCTAGAGGATATGTTGCAGAAAAGCTTACTTGAACTAGCTGTGAGGTTCAAGAAAATGTTAGTATCTTAGAATTTTTGAGTGAAGGAATAATCCATGTTTGTATCTTAGAAGGTTACCTTGGTAGTGCGTTGGTGGTATACCTTGTTGTTGGGACAAATTGGGAAGGGTACCATGTGGTACACCTTATTGTTGGAACGAATTGTTTCGAAGGTTACCCTAATAGTGTGTTTGGTGGTATACCTTGTTGATGGTACAAATTGTGAAGGGTACCATGTGGCACACCTTGTTGTTTGGAAAATGCCTAGATCACAACGTGAGCTAGAAGACATATATCAAAATTTATTTTGAAGCAAGATGCAAGTACTTGCCCCTAGTGTCTAGCAATGTAGGTGATGGGTTATCTTGTGATAGGATAACATGTGTTGGATAGAGTATGCCCCTATGGAAAATACCTCATGGCTCAGATAATAATAGATAGGATAGGATCAATGTTAGTGACCCATGTAAAGATGTCTTCCATAAGCAAGTGTAAAGTGTATACCAAACATTTGTCAAGATCAAGGTAAGTTGGATTTGGATAAAAATGGATTGGATTTATTATGGATCAACTGAGATGCTTCCACCTGAAATGGCGCATGTAGATGCTTGATTCTACACATGATGCCTATTTGCTGAGTTTTCATCATGGCACTTGTCCAAAGCGCCACCATAGTGGTTTTCACTGGAGGATGATTTTTGTCTTGACTATTTTCTTGATTTTTTCTATTGATTTTTGATGTCACACAAGACACCTGTTTAGTAGGTTTTCATCATGGTGATGATTTTCTTCTCATGTTTGAACCACCTGGTGGTGCTGATGTAGATGCTACTAGTGCCGATATGGTTTTTGTTGTTGTCATGACTTGCCAATGATATCCTGCTTAGAGGAGTTGTTTTGCTAGGATACAAGCACTTGAATGTAACCCCTGACACTTCTTGTTTTCTTTGTCGATACCATAGTTAACCTTACCTTGATGCATACATCACAATAAAGTTCCTTTAGATTCCTTATGATAAAGAGTTGTTGCTAATGCATGGTCAATGTGAGATTTGGATATCTTGGATGGCGAAATGTGTTGAGGGATATGATATTCAGATGGATTGGTCGATAGTTTGGAACCTTTGACTCTCCAAACTTGGGATGATGAGAAATGATGGGTGGATATAGAGATTCGATTGGGACCAACGTCTTGATATACCTTGTAGGTTGCTCTTGAAGCTTTCTTTTGCATTGTTGGAATTTTTTGATGGATGAAATTCCCTTTTTGATTTTCCTCCATAGTTTCTTTGACAAATGGAGTTTGATAGGGATGATTTTCTTTCTTTTGCTTTTGTATCCATTTGTATCTTGCCTGTCCATTTTGTTTTGCTGGTTCTTTTGCTTCAATGACTTGTTCCTTTCTTGGGTATAACTTTTTATCTTGTTTTTGGTCCCAATGATAGTGTGAAAAAATACGTGGATGATGATTCATGACATGGCTAGTTGTAGTGTTGGTAGCAATTTCATCATAAGGACTCTTTGTGCTATCTATGTTGATGCTTGCATTAGATAAACTTTTCCCCAGTATTAGAGAGGTATCACTGATATGTTTAGATCCCTTACTTGTTGAATAACCAAGACTTTGATGCTTAGGATTGCCAATAATCTGCACTGGTTCTAGGATACCCTGTTCATGTAGGCCTAATCCTTTGTCTTGATAATGCATCTGTTGAAATTTTTTATTTTCCATCAGATATGTTTTACCTTGGAAACAAGGTGCTAATCCTCCTCTACTTTGTGTTGGATCTTCAAATGTGATAGCTTCTCTATTGATAGGATCCTTCATATGAGGGATAACTTCTTGATTGATATTTTTAGCTTGATCTTGTGAAATATCAAAATTTGATGGCCCTTCAAAATATATCAATGTTCCTTTGACTGGTGTATACCCACTGCTTTGCTGCTCAGGATTATCCATTATCTTTGCTTATTTTAGGATATTGTGCTCCATATTTTCATGCTTGATGTCTTCAACCTGCCTAGAGGATGTTTTTGATTTCATTTTTTCTTCTTGATCACTTTCTGATAGGTCTATAGATTCTACTATATCTTGATCATGTGTACAAATGTGAAGAGTAGGTGACTCTTGTTCGATGGTAATGATATCAAGAGTATGAGACTCTTGTTTTGGAGGAAGAGATCACCTACATGTCCATTAGGAGTAAGAATCTCATGGGTAGATGTATGTGTGCTTGGCATATGGATGTGTTCCTTTGGAAAGCCTTGAATGTCTTGGAAGATATCTACCAATTCATTGTAATATTTTAATGGTAAGGTTTCTTGATCTTGACTTTGTATGGTATTATCTTCGACATGCTTTGGTTCACATTCTTGACATGGATCAATTTCAAAGAAAGGGTTGCCTATAAAAGATCCTTGGATTTCCTCAAATTGTGGGCATATGGGTGATAGCTCTTGGCTTAGATTTTTTGCATTGGGTATAAGTGTTGGCTTAAGAGTTTCTTGATCATCAATATGTATTGTCATAAGGTTGGATGATGTCAATATATTTTGAATTGGATCATTCCTAGACTTGGGACTAAATTCTTGATGTATGTCCTCTTGCTCATTGGATGATGTAGAGACATTGTCAATGTGATCCGTGATAGATAACTCTTGATTGTTGTTTTCAACCTTTGAGGTTGAGAAATTTTCATTGTTGTCAATAGTGTTTGAGCCTTGATCGTTGATTTCAACTTTTGAGGTTGAGACATTATCATTGTTGTCATTGGTAGATGGCCCTTTAGTAGTTATTTCTCCTTTATCAATGATGTCTTGGATGATATTTTTGAGTGTAGCACATCTATTTGTTGGGTGACCCTTGATTTTTCGGAACTCACATTGTTCATACTTGTTATACCAAGGGAGTTTAAAGCTTGGTTCACCATAAATTGGACTGTCGTTGATTTTGAGAAGTTCTTGTTGTACTAGTTCATGCATGATTACCTCTAAAGTTTCTCCCAAAGGGGTGAATTTCCTTCCTAGTTGGTAATCTTTCCTCTGTGGCTTTTCTCAATTGTTTTTCTCTTGATTTTGTGGAAATCCTTGATACTGTGTTTGAGGTATATTTTGATATTGCACTTGAGGTACACCTTGGTGTTGCAGAACTTCTTGATATTGCGGATATTGGAAGTGTTGTTGATGTGGATATGGAGGTGTTTATGGAATAATGTTTGTTTGTTGTGGATATGTAATGTTCCAACCTTGAATAAGGCATTGATGATATGTTGTATTTCATTTTTTTTTAATTTCCTCAAGATCTCTCTCAATTTTATCTAGGGAAATTTGATGTTTTGGATTTATTCCTTGATCGTGATTTTGAAATCCCTGATGTTGTTGCCCTATTTGATGTTGTGACCCTTGATAAGAGTAATTTGGGTAATAGATCAACATGTTTTGGGGATGTTTTGATACTCAATACCCTATCATAAGGTCACTTGGTTTATATCCTCATCAGTCTCCTCCGCTATTTGTGGTGTTTGTTGGTGGTATGCTATCATTTCTTTTGTTGGCTTCCATGTTCTTTCTGTGTTGTGATTTCTTGGTTGTCATAAACAACTTGGATCTCAAGGTAGGGAAAATGGTGCTAGACCTCTAAAGTTTTCAAATCTAATGTCGACCTAAATAAGAAGGTGGATGTGGTTAGGTAATCTGATTCGGTTCCTCCTGGATCATGCGTAAAATTTTCTTAGCAAGATGTAGCGATTGCGATAAAGTATGATGGCCAACTTCCTACCAAACTTGGAATTACGGTTCCTATGTTTGAGACGACAAGATGTAGATCTTCCCCTACAGATTTTGATTGTGTGGTGAACCATGGAAAGGACCAATGTCCTTAGATATTATCTTGAAAGAGATTTGGGTTTTTATTCATAAAGAACATGTACATATCAAGATGTTGCCTCAGTTTTCGTTCATAAAAGTTGACTAACAACTTGTTTCTGTTTAGGTAAAGTGCTGAAATGCGGTTTTGGATGGCTTTTGGACTTAGATTTCTAAGTTTGGAGTGACGGCCGAAATACCTTCTCTTGGGGATTCTGATTTTGAGTGAGATCATGAAGATGGTATTTATTGCCATGGGGGTGGTGGTAATATAGGTCTTCCAACTGCTAGGTCTGCCTTTTCTTCCTCTTCGTCTAAGATGATGGAGGCGGTGAGAAATTGGCAGGGTGTTTCATTTTTCTCAAATATGAAAGTTCTCAAACTACTTATGATGTCAGTTTGGGCACCTTCAATATATATGTTACCTGGTTGAAAGATTGGTGCTACAAGGTCTGGTTGTTGAACTAGAGTGGTAGGTCACCAGATGGTCATAAGGTGTGATGGTGTTGTGAGGTGGTTTTCTATGAAGCTCAAGACCCTAAGGTTTGAGTGCTATTTTGGAATGTGGCTACTTTTTAGGAATCAAAATGCTGAAGAACTAGGGTCGATATTCCACTTCCTGGTGTAGAGGATATGTTGTGGGAAAGATACTTGAACTATCTGTGAGTTCCAAGTAACTATTGATATCATAGATTTTGATTTCAAATAAGTAGTATCCAGGAATAATGGGTGAGAGACTTTGTGGCCAATCTGATTTTCCAAATTTCTTTGTTCAAGTAATGACCTTATAAATAACTTCAATTTGTTTTCCCCTAAGTGTTTAGCAAAAATATTGTGAGTTGGAATGACAGTTTGTAACCTTTGTATGTTTGTTTTCTCTATGTTCTTGAGTATGGAAAATGATATAATAGCACTGGACTGACTCAAAAGCATGGAATTTATGTGACCTGAATGTCTATAGGTCAAGTTGTGAAATCACAACACCCAAGCCATAGTTTACCCAATGTTTACTTTGATCAAGGTAACCTAAAATAAAATCCAAGATGTTCAGAAACCTTTAAGGATAAATCCTTTCAAGGAGTGCAAAACATAAGGCTTCTTTCACAAGTATACACTAAATCAAAGGGTTTGTGATTTGACCAACCTGTTCAATGTTTGTTTTGTTGTGTTCTTTTTCTTTAAATCAAACACAAAAATTTATGTCACAATTGTTTTTGAATGTAATTGGGAAAGTTTAACATTTAACAAGCAATTACAACCCTAGTGGAGAGAAACCATCCTCTTAGGTGGGCTTGCCTCATGGTCCGAAGAGACGATTTTACATGTGACTTATGGCATAGGCTTGTAGTCAAACATGGCAAGTAACTTCTCAGAAGTAAATTCTGATGCACCACTTTCAAAGAATGTTTTGGATAATAGGGTGGCTTCTAAAGCAAATGGCTCTTAGTCATGTTATGGGGATGTTATTTTCGGGCACCTACACATGCGGTGTTTTGTTCAATTAAGAACCTTCCATCCCTTTCGGGTTTTTATGCATCATAATGATATTGAGGAAGAATACGTCAGTATAGGACATTCACACCTAACAAGTGATGAACTTTCCTCACACTCACAAAAGATTTATATAGCGGTCTAGAACGAAAGTACCGCTTGGGTTGCCTATGAGTTCTCCAACGCAAGATGTGTCTCAATAGGTAGGCCCTCTAAGAAGGTATTCTTAAAAAAAGTGCAAAGCTCAAAATGTCCTCACTCACCCAAGATCGCCAAAAGGTGCGAGAGGAGAAGACAAACATTTATCTTTTCCAATAAATGAATACATGACATACAATTCATAACAAATTGATTCATTTTAAACACTTTGAGTGGTGTTATCCCCAAAAAAATATGTCAATAACATAAATGAAATGTTCTTTTTATTTTTGCACCAATTGAAGTGTTCACGACATCAAGCAGTTAAGATAGCAATGGTGTGAAAACAACAAAAACATTTTGTTCATTTTAAGCCCCAAAATTGAAGTGTTTTTAAGAAAATCAGGCCTGGTCCTAACTGGTCAACAAATGTAAATTGTGCGTGCGTCAACAAAATGAAAAAAAATTGCGCTCTTTTTTATGCACCAAATTCAAAGGTTCCTAATTATGAAAACATGAAATGTGTTCATTTTTAGAGCCCAAAATTGAAGTGTTTTATGTTATTTTTATGAGCACCAAAAGAGAGTTCCTACTTTAGAAAGCTTCAAAATGGTTTATTTTAACAACACCAAATCAAGTGTGAGAGTTGTTTTATTTTAGAGCACCAAAAGGAAGTTCCTACTTTAGAAAAACTTCAAATTTGTTCATTTTAAATAGCACCAAAATCAAAATGTGAGAGTTGTTGTTCATTTTAGAGTACCAAAAGGAAATTCCTAACTTAGAAAACTTAAAAAATGGTTCATTTTAGCAACACCAAATCAAATGTGAGAGTTGTTGTTGTTCATTTTAATGCACTAAAAGAAATTTCCTGAAAAACTTCAAATTTGTTCATTTAAGATAGCACCAAAATCAAAATGTGAGTTGTTTGTTCATTTTAGAGCACCAAAAGGAAATTCCTAACTTAGAAAACTTAAAAATGGTTCATTTTAGCAACACCAAATCAAATGTGAGAGTTTTTGTTCATTTTAATGCACCAAAATAAATTTCCTAAGTTAATAAACAAAAATATTTTTGGCTCCAAAGATCTTGGACTGATCGTCTTCTCTGCACAAAACAAGTTAGTATGTTCAAAATCTTGCATAAAAATCCATTAATTCTTGCAAAACAAGAAAAATATTAGCAAGGAGGGTCATTACAATAGTGCAAGATCTGTGCACTTGTCTTCTAAAGATCTGTGCACTTGTCTTCTAGAGAAAATGCTTAGAGAAAAATCAAAAGCTCAAAAGAAATTTTGCAAATGCTTAGAAATCAGGCAAAAGCTCAGATTTTCCGTGCAAGTGCAAACCCATAAATATTCAAAAGCGTGATTTTTGGAGCAAAAGTGTTGATCTTAGTGAAAATGTGAGCTTCCCATGCCAAAGGTGAGCTTCTTATGGAAAAAGCTCAGAATTCTTGATAGTTGAAAGCGAGCTTTTGCTAGGCAGTCCGTGAAACGTCTCCATAAGGCTCCCAAAATCTTGTGACTTCAAATTTTCTCATAAAAATGTTAGTAAGGAGAACCTAGGTCCCACCGGGTGTGCCAAAATGTGTGAGGGGGAAGGAATCCATCAGGAAAACGTGAAGGAAATGATTAAATATAAGATTAAAATCAGAAACTATCTAATCCAAAACACTTAATCTATCCTATTCCATCACTCATGAAATGTACAAATGTAAGCTATTTGAATGAAATGAGATCCTAAGATATTCAAAATGAATTCAAATAAACAAAATAAGAGTTTACCATCCCATGTTGGAGTGTATTTGCATGATGTTGGGTTGTTCGTATCACTGCAAAGCCTCCATTGCTTGGTGCAAAAGCTTAATGAATGATGCTTGTGTTTGAAGAAATGAAAAAGCTCTATCAATGGTGATCTTGACAACACTTCCTTGCATAAGGTAAGTTTAAATTCTGATCCTTATTTGTGAGGAGAGAGGTTTGTTATATAGGATATATATTTCAAATTGACGATCAGGATCGTGTTGGAGAATATCCAGATCAATGGTCAACATGTGTTGACAAGATTTAGACATGAGAATATTGTGCAAAGTTGATTGCACAATTAGGGTGATTGAAGAAAAGATTGGCTAGTCAGGGTTTTGGATTGATCAGTCAACAATTGATTGCTCAGTTAGCAATTGACTGATCAGTTAGGGTTTAGTTAGGAATTAGATCATGGTTGATTTAGCAAAATTAGATTACTTAGTTAGCAATCCATGATTTTCTCAATCAGAAAGTGGGTGAGGAATATTAATTAATTAATTGCTTTGTGTTTTAATTTTTGATAATTGATTTGACTAGTTTGATTTAATTATTCAAATTTTGGAGGGAAAGCGTGATATTATTATGATTTAATAATTCAATTAATTTTGAGGAATAAGGTGAATTAGTGACGTAATCAAATAATTGACGTTGTTTGACTAATCAGGATGAAGTAAGATTAATTTAGGACTTTATTAAATAAATGTAATTTATTTAGTTGGCCAAAACGATGAAACATGAATTAATCAAATAACATTGTATTATTCGATTAATAGTAGAATTAGGGTTTTCAAGACTTTATTAAATAAACAGTATTTATTTAATTTGTTGAGAATAATGAAAAAGTGAATTAATTAAATAATGTTGTATTATTCAAGTAATAGAGGGAACTAGGGTTTCAAATGTCGTTTGATGTTGTTCGATGTCGTTCGATGTCGTTTGATGCATTGTGAGATGTCGTGGGATGATTTTGAGATGCTTCATAGATGTTTCGAGGCATTTCGAGTTGATTCAGAGTCATTTTGAGATGTTTTAAATTGATTTAGAGTCATTTCGAGTTGATTCAGAGTCTTTCTGAGATGATTCAGAGTCGTTCTGAGTTGATTCAGAATTGTTCCGAGACGTGATAGGTGTTAAGTCAATTTTACATGTCTACACTTTAATGATTGCATGAAGTACATAAATATCATTAAAGATCAATTTTCATGTAAAAAGTGAATTGCATGTCGATCATATACTTTACCATCATTATGCATGCAAGATTAAAATAATGAAAAATGTTCATATAATCATATGCATGAAAGAAAAATAATATTTATTTATTTTTATGATCTTTGATTATAAATTTTATTCTATTTTGAATTGAGTTTACCTTTCGAGATAGGGTGCTGAATATGGACCAATAGAGAAGGTCGATCCCCTTTTCAAAATCTTCCAGTTTATTTTAGTGCTTTGGCTAAAACCATGTTTTCATTGAAATAGATGAATGTTACTTAGAAAATTATATTGATATGTTTCTCTCCCATATCCTGATAGTAGGACATTGCATGTTCATGTTAGAAATGTATGTAGATATACTAGGTTGCATTGGGATTCCCTCCTACTTATTGTTTTGAGGTTGCTAGGTATTTCATGCAGGGTTGAGTATTCTTCAAGTAGGAAGAATTTTGGGGAAGCGTAAGCTTTGTGGTTAGGCGGAAAAGTGTCTGGGCTATGTTCTCGTCTCTTAGACTTGTGGATGACTATGAGGGTCGGTGGTGGTTGAAGACTATATTGATTATTTTCTTATATCATTATTTATATTTGTACTTCCAGATTGTGTAATTAGTTGACTACATGGCATGAAAGCCCGGGTTGTACTTTTGTATATCATATATTATGTGCTTTTACTTGGATTATGCACTACACATATGGGGATGTGATATGGCATTTATTTATCTAATGAAGTTGTTTTATTTTTATTCCATGCTTATAGATATTGAGTTACTAATTTTTTCCTAAGATTGAAAAGGGTTTTGATTGTTACATTAATAAATAGCCTACGCTAGCAACAATTCTCCATATTTTGAGCCTTTTTAATGAAGCTTGACAACCAAACTATCACCAATGCTTTCAAAGGGAAAGTACTAGTTTCAACTAATAAAATCTTGTATGAAACTAAAATCTTAATCTTGAAGTTGCTTATGATTCAATGTTTTTGGATTATTTCCCTCTGCCTCCATGAATGATCTAACATATTGCTGCCCCATATTTCACTTCCATAAAGAATTATTGGAGTGACAAGCATATTAGATAGGATTCTCTTGATTTTCCAATCCCCTAATTCCACACCTGTGCATCTATTTTGTACTATGAGTATAAAACTTTCCAACCCCTTGCATTATTTTTGTTCTTCATGTCTCACAACTAAGCTTCTTGTGAAAATCAAGCTTGAGGTGCTTGCATTCTTCTATTATTTTGATCAAGCTGCCCTAAAGAAAGAAGTTAATTTGTTTCTCTTTTTTTTTGTGATGAAAAGGTTATGACTTTAGTTTCGTTGATGTTCACTTACATTTGGATCTCAACCTCATGATAGAAATATTATAGAACCCATAAAGACATTCTTTCAAACTATGAAGTATTTTTAAAATTAAATTAAGATCGCTCGCATATAATAATAACTTTACTATATATCTATTAAACTAAACTCTCCTACCACCACCTTTACTTATTTATTTTTCTAACTTATCAATATATAATCCAAATAAAATTAAAGAGAACAAACAACCCTCTTAAATACTCCATCACTTATTCTAATTTAACCTTTGACTTTAAATAAAAGTTATAAACTCATGCTCTGAATCTGAATTCCTCCATTCTATTCTAAAAATTATCTCGAGACACCATATTAAAAACTTTTGTAGAGATCACAAAGCAACAAAAAAAAAAGCCTCGTCACCTTTGGATGTCCCATACATTTTCAATGGAACACTTCGTTTTAAATTGTCCGACGAACGTGAGAAGCATCGCGCTATCGTAGAAACTGTCCCTTATGGAGACAAATATAGTACGGATCATATAATTCTCACCGTAGACGCCGCGTGGCCACGTTATGGCAGTCGGATCCGTCCGAAGAATAAGGAAAGATAATCAGAGGCATACTGACAGACCATGTAGCGAAATATCGATGCTCGGACAGATCTAGATGCAACTTTGCTTTTAAAAGAGGTACGGAATCAGTGGAATTGAAATACTCTGCGCATTAATCTGCATCTTTAGAAAGTATTTTCAGTAAATTTGGCTCCGGAAATGATGAGAATCATGTTGTATAAGGCTTTCTGCTTTAACGACATATGGCAAATTCATCATCGAAAAATTTACTCTCAACAATTTACCGCGGAAAAATTCACCATCATGACAAATTCACCACCAGCAATTCACTGTACAGAAAATGTTAAATGCTGATGGTGAATTTTACTTAACGGTAGAATTTTTTCACGGTGAATTACTGATGGTAAATTTTCCTAGAATCTATTGCACCCATGTTCCTCTTTTTAGTTTAAATTTTAACATTTTTGGATTTACTGTAGTCAATCTAGCGGCGAAATAAGCGTTTTTATTAATTTTCAGTTTTTTTCTGTTGCTTCGCAGCATTTAATTTGCCTTGGATTCGAATATATACTCGCTATATTTTCGTATTTTGCAAATGACTCTACTTTTCCGACGCATAGAATTTTCAAGTAAATAACTTCTTGATTTGCAAGATTTTCTCAACATTTGTCTAAGCAATTATTTTTCAACTACTCTGAACATAAACGCAGGAATTTGGAGCAGTGGAGCAAAAGTATTCTAATTGTTTTTAGGTTTTTGTGCACGAGCACACATTTTTTGGGGGAGAAATTCGAGCAGCAGCAAATATTTTAAAATTTGAAGGTTGTTTAGAAACATATTTGCTTCAAACGTCTATTTGTCGAGCAGTTTTTTATAGATTAAATTGTGACTATTTTCTCTCCAAATGGTTAAATTTAAGCGTTTTGAATAGCATTACAGGGATTTGTACCAGAGGAGTAATCTATTATTTATGATTGCGAAGCTTATTTGCACTGCACGAAAGTTTGCCGGCAGAAATTTGAACACTGCAAATATTCTTAAAAAATAGGCCTGTTCAGGTTGGATTTGCTTGCGAAGTTTATTTGCGTCAATATTTGCTCTTTTGTAATGCAAATTTAGGAGCAGATTGTGACTATTTAATCTCCAAATAATAATATAACTGTTTCGAATATTAACGCAGGAATTTGGACCAGCGGGCCAAATTCGTCCTATGGAAACTCGGAGAAATCAAATATTTTAAAAGTCCGAGGTTTGTGTAGGGTAGATTCACTTCAGGAGGCTATCTGTATCGATTTGTGTAATTTTCTTATAAAGTTAAGGGCAAATTATGACTATTTAATCAACAAACAACTGTTTTCAACCGTTTTGAACAGTAATACAGGAATTTGGATTTGGATTAAAATATTCTTCACAATTGCGAGGCTGCGGCATTCATTTGAAGAAGAGCAAATAGGTATTTTAGATGTTTAAGGTTGTTTGGGACAGATCTCTATTTGCATGAATTTGATCACTTCTTTGCGAAGTCAGGACTAGATTATACTAACTTGTGGCCTTTTAATGACTAAACCTCGTTAGCAGATCCACTGCATTTGTATGCATACAATTTTTTTAGTACATTAACAATCGAATTGATTGATTGATTTTAGGTAGGATGGATCAATGTGTAAAGATTGTTTTTTTTGGATGTCAATTCCTTAGAATAAGTTCTTCAAGCTTTATTCAAGTGCCTCGCAATAAGATTTTGTGTGATTTCATCTAAGAACGTGGTTGTTGTATTGTTAGATTTCATTTATCAATTTTTACCAGCAAATGCTTGGATGATTGTGCCTAAAAAATGGGTAATTAAAGAAAACGCTTTTATTACTATTGGATTTTTTTAATTCAGACACTGCTATGAGCTTGCTTACTGTGGCTTATGCTCTGTTTCAAAATTTTTGTGCAGCGAGAATAAATTATCTGTGCAATCGTTTTATATTTGCTGCCAAAGCTGCTTACTCTTGCCCATGCTCTGGTCAATTGTTTCCGTGTTGAACCTGAACTGGCCAGATTATAAGAAATGAAGTTGAGGCTGTACCCTGCTTCAACTTTTAGTGGAACCTAAATATCATTTGCAGCTGGGAGCTAAGTTTGTCTGAAGACTTGAGGTATGCCCCAAGGGTTTCCTAGATTTAACTGAAGGAGATTGGTTGAGCTTAAAACTTATCCTTCAGACACAGATTTTTATCTACATAATTGTATTGTTTACTTCAGCCATGTTGGCAGCAATGGAGGGTGACAGAGAATCCATCATGAAAATGATAAAATTTGCAGTCTTACCAATTGCAAAGGTGTTTGTGATGTGTTCCTTTGGGTTTGTGATGGCTACCAAGTATGTCAATATTCTTACACCATCGAGCAGGAAGCTTCTTAATGGGGTACTCATCTTCTCAGTCCTCAGTTTGGTCTTTTTGTGTGGATTTACTTTGACAAGAGAAATGCTCTGTTTTATTATTTCTATTGCTCATTCTTACATGTGTGTGCTATAATTATTGTTTTGGTTCTGTTCTTCACTTGATTGACAATATTTCTTTTGTAGCTTGTTTTCGCCCTATTTCTGCCATGTCTGATCTTCACACAATTGGGAAGAGCTTTGACACTGCAAAAGATGATTGAATGGTAAGATGATCTCTATTCAAATTCTTGGCCATCTTACATGTTTAATATGTTGACTTTAACATCTGCTGAGAATTTTTGTGCTGTTGCTAAAAGAAAATTAGTTCTGATCTTTATGCACCATGGGTCTATACAGTTCAAAAAGACATGGAACAATTCAGTTTTTTATGAACAGAAAATACAGACTATTTGGAGGTAAAAAAATTGAAGAGTTATTGTAACTCTACTCAAATATCCCTTGGAGTGTCAATTATATTGTGCCTGTACATTATCTCTTGCAAACCCTCTAGTTGTGTACTTAGAAATGAACTATTAGGATTTTACCGTTCTCAGGGTTGATGTAGTTCCTCCTTTGATTAGGCCAACTCCATGGAATCGCCTGTCTCCTGCAGTGAGTGCATATCCACTTTCTTTATAAAGCTTTGCATCAGTGTTTGAACGTTAAGCCTCAGCAGCTCAAACCTTTCACTCTTACCAGTCGGTGGCATAGCAAAACATGCAAATAGCTTCTTAATTTATAAATATTAAATAGTAAAAAGTTCATACTTTTCAATCAGTCCATTCTGAACAACTCCTTACTTTACTGCAGTATCTGTGCTGTTTCTTCTAATTTCTTATTCCCATTCAAAGTCAGCTTACTTAGTATCTCAAGTTTTTCTTTGGTAATAGATTTTAGGAACATCATGTTAGATCAACTAAAGGTGTTACAATTACGTGCATCGAATCATATGAGAAAAGTTGCTTGTAGAATCTGATCATTGTCAACCTCAAGAGGTTAACAATATATTTTGGTGTGCAAGCTTCAAATGAATCCTCTTCCTAAGGAATGATAGAAAGACAAATAAACTATATTTTTGTCCACAAATAAAGAAAAAGAGTGTCTCCCAAATTCTCCACTAAAATCCAAGGCTGATGATCCTCCATTAGTGACGAGGAAGTTCATGATGTGAATCTAGCCAGATCTTCTGGAACACAGAACACCAGATATACCACGCTTGGAATGAGGAAAGAAGGATAAAGTCCAATAGGTGCACATTGAGCTTACGGCCTCACCTATCTGTCACCATCCATGTGGGTAAGTACAGCATCCAAGGGACAATTAACACCTCCAACTACTGAAATAAGCTGCAACAGGGAATCAATTTAGCAGTTCTTAGGGTCCCCTGCAGAACCTGCAGCCTGAAGGTGACTGCTTCTAAGAGGTGAAGAGTCAAACATTCTTGATCAGAAAAATAAAATGTAATGTGACTTGCTTGAATCTTCTTACAAGCAGTGATATCTTCTCTGAATCTCGTAGTGTATGGGACACTGTCAAGTGATCCACCATTTCCATATTCAAAGGGAGCAAGCATCTCCCACTACTAAAATAGGCCGTAACAAGTAATCAATCTAGTGGTCTTTAGGCTACCCTACAAAATCTGAAGCCTGAAGGTGCTTGCCTCCTGGAGTAAAGAGCCAAACATCTCTGATCAGAAAAGAGGAAAATGTAACAAGTGACTCACCTGAATCTCTCCACAAGCAGTAGTATCTTCTCCAAATCTATTATAGTATGCAACACTACCAAGTGCTCCACTGTTTTCATATCCTAGAGGGAGCAAAGGTGATATATCCTGTCACCCTGGCGAGAACAGACTCTCACTTGACAAAGACGAATCCTGAGGCCATGAATTCAATGGTGTTGAGAACGTGTTTGAGAGCCCATGAGATATAATTTTTCATCTTTTATGAAGTAGAGAAGCTAGATTCGTGAATTTTTTTTTATTTTGTCTATCTACCTAAAAGAAGCATTGTATATGCCAGGGAGAGTAACATTGATGGCTATTACAGTTGTGAGCATAATCCATTAAGGAAAACATATCTGTCTACCAGCTGTTAGATTATCTGCATATCTCTTCTAATCTCCTGATACTCTTTTTTCCCTCCTGTTTCCTGAAATATCTTGCAAGGAGCTTGATAGGGACAGGGTTGGATTGAGTCAATCACTGGCTCAATGCTCTGGGTCTCAAAAGAATACCCTTGGTGTTTCTCTCCACCACTCAACCTATAGGTCCTAAAGGTTATTAGGCACCCCTGGTCACTTGCCAACCCTGCTATCAATTTAAGTTTGCTGCTACCAAGCAGTTCTTGGTGCTTTTCCACACATTCTCCATCTAGCCCTTAAGCCTTTTAAAGACTAGACAATCTCTAAATCCTCCTAACTTGCTTGCAGGGGTGTGCATAAGCCTCCTTGACCTTAACACGGTCTAGGAAAGGTTCTTGTCCAAGCACAAATCTCCTTTCTTCTATCGCTGCCACCATACCCTAGGTTAGGGTTTTAGGAGGGCTAGTAGCGCATGAGCCTATTAGGTCTCTGAGCCCGGGGTTTTAGTTTAGTACTCCTCCCTGCTCAGTGAACACCATAACTTCAAAGAAAGAACCCTAATTAAAATTTGGAGTATTTCAAGATTTTTTTGGTTTCTGACCTTCTCAGGCCGTACACAGGGCTATCACTGTTTTTGAGAAACTTAGGGCTTTTTAAGCCTTTCCTTGGACACACAAAGGACTGTCTTCTTTCTCCAGCCACCAAATGATTTGGTGATGACTCCTGCCTCTTGTCAAAGCTTTGTAGGTCCCCTGCAACCACTGCACACATTTCTTTAATGGAGATGCAGCACCCCTGTAACGTAGGAACTAATTTTTCACCGTCTTTCCCTAACCGGGTGTTAGCCAACTCGCCTAGAGAAAGCTTTTTAGCATGCTACCAACACTCTTAAAGACTCTCATATTTACATAATGTACAAGGAGGGAGTCTAGCCTTGTTTCCACTGAACCCATACTTCTTGGTACGGTCAGAAAACAAGCTAGAACTCCATTTTTCTGAGATTATCAGTCAAAACAGCAACAGACAAGAAAACACAGAATTTGCAAATTAGATGAAAGTGATGGAAAACTATCTATAAGTGCCACAAGAAATGATTCAAAAGGCTTCTTTACATGCCAACTAACAAACAAAAGTCTTGCTCAATCCATCAAGATTGCTGTCACGCAATCAAGAACAGAAAACCAGATTTTTCAACACAAAAGTTACTGTTTCTTGCTTGTTCTCATAAAAACTGCCAACATCAAAAGCATCCAACCTCTTCAAAGGTCAAGAACCACCTTTTACAATGCTTAGAAAACAGTTAGGTTTTCATTTTTAGCCTAAGAACGGCCAAAAGCATGTTGTTCTAAAACACAGTGTGTTTTGCAAATTTTGACAAAAGCTTAGGAATCAACCACAAAAAGGATTCCCAACTTATTTAACTTTCAACCTAAGAAACAAAAGGTCCTCAATCACAATCTAGATGGTGTTAAAGACCTTGCACAACAAAATAAAATTGATTTTAAAACAATACTTCAAAATATGCTTGCACTTTGGCAGGTGCTCCTGCACCAGAGCTGTATCGGATATCTTTTGTGAAAGTATCAGAAAGATGTATGGCAGCTATTTTGTATGACTACTCACACATAGTCTGGAAGGCAATAGTGCTGTCTTTAAAACCATATGGATAACTGTTCTAGTTTGGAACTGTTGTTGGATGGTTTGCTTTCTCTGGGTGATCATCTGGGTACAGTTGTTTCTCTATTTTTTTCCTGATGAGAAGTTCTGCTGGTTATTCTTTCCAGACTTCTGAACTATTTTCCAAGGGCTATTAGTGTCATATGTTTTTTCAAAAATATGATCATCACCATCCATATTAGATGATGTAGGTATTGTTATATTAGAAGAAACACAAACAGTGGCACTAACATTGGCACTCTCAAGTTGCTAGCTGGTTTGTCCTCAACATCAAGTGCACAAGGTGGGAAATGGTAGCATCCAAGTCAGTACAATTTGGCTCGATATTCTACATCTTTGTGACCCCTTCCTTGTAGCCATTTTGTTTGTGTGAAAGGAGACACAAGTTGAAATGCACATACACTAAGTCCTTTGCCTTTTTTAAGTGTAGTTGGTTATGTTTTATTGAGTGGATGAAGGAGTATGTGCTCCAATTCCTTTCAGATGCAGATGAACTAGCAATCTATTAAGACAAAATTAGAGAGTTAGAGTTATAAATATCAAAAATTATATTATAAATTATAAATGAAACTTAAAAGATAAAAGATTTTTTTTATTAAACTTGTGATAAAATTTTGGTCACAAGAGGTTATAGGTGTGTGAATGATTGGCCATGGAAGTACCACTAATTATGAGTATCAACCTTGAACTTGTCATGAAGAGCATCACTAAAGCCATCGGAGTGTACAAAATCCATGAACTTGAGTTTAATTAGATCCTACATGTTAGAATCAATGAAAAGTCTGCAAAGCATTGCCTTGTACCCTTGGCTGAATTCAAGATCTCTATATGGGGCAATCCTTATTGACATAGAAAGGATTTTAGCGCTATAATATTTGGGACTCAATGCAAAGGAAAGAAGGTGTAGTGGGGTGGTCATTTTGTTTTGTATTCTTTCAATAATTTTGACTAGTTGTTTGAAAACAGTTTCTTTAAGATTTTGCACTTTTGCATTTATAATGGTTTTTTTTTATCTTCTCAATCATGGAGTCAATGCCATTATATATCTCTCCCAAACAAGGTCTATCCATATTGGTATAACATATCATCTTCAATATGGGTTCAGTGAAACTAAGGAGATATTCAACACAATTCCACCAAGTGTCATCTAGGATCATTTGCTTAATATTTGCGGCCCTTGCAATGCTATATTGCCTCCATATGGACCGATTTTGGTTGATGACTATGTTAGAGTGTGCCTCCTAAATCTTCACAATTTGTCTTAAGACAATTATGTTGGAGGCAAAATGGGTCTCGACAACCTGTTCAATAGAAAAAAAAAAATATTAACTTCTTAAAGAAGAAAAGATAAACTTAACTTCAAAAAACAATTAAAATTACTAAAGTGAAACATAAATATGAAAATTTAAATATTTAATAAATTTCATTGCTTCCTTACCTTAATAGCTCCATTTTTTAGAATGTTTTGAATATGTCTTGTGACATATGGTGGTTGGTGATGAACATTTGGGCTTCTTTAGCCTCACTATACACTTGTTTGATCCAATCAATTTTGGTGCCAATCTTTTGAAGCATAAGGTTGAAGGAGTGAACTGCACAAGGTGTCCAAAAGATGTGTGAGTAATGCTCCTCAATCAATAAACGAGTTGCTCAACAATTTTTTGGTGTTGTACGTTGACTTGAACAATGTTTCGAGGCCCCACTTTCTTAATGGATTGACAAAGAATATTAATAATAACTGCACCATCCTGAACCTCCCCCTCACAATCCACTACATTAAAAAAATTGCCTCTTTAGGGTACACTACAATAACATTGGTCAATGGCCGATTTTTTGCATCCTTCCATCCATTGAAAACAATGGATACCTCTATCTCAGCCCAAGAATCCCTCATGGTTTTTAATGAATCCTCTACAAAATTAACCTTCTTTTCCAATAAGGTGCTACACACCTTCTCAAAACCCAAACCCTTGTACCCTTTTCGAGCCTCATTAATTGCTTTCACCATTTGTTGTAGGTATGGTGAGAAAACAACATTGAAAGCTAATTCATTTGCATAGACACATCTCTCAATATGTTGATTGACAATATCACGATACTTGTTGTGAAATGCCATTTCCAACGGTCCCTTTGATCTCTTATGTGTTAGAGGTTTGTAGAATGCCGTCCGGTTTGCACTTGTTTTTTTTTGTGCTTTTGATGAGTGTTTTGAGATGTTTTAACAGTGATTCATACAACAATATATTGCAGCAAAAATAGAAGATATTGCAATTAAAATTTCAACTCAAAGTGAACATTACATAGAGGGTTTACAGCTGAAAATTCCAGATTTTTCTACAAGCTTAAATACTTAGATTTTTACTAAAATAATAATAACCAGTTCATAAAATATCCCCTAATATCTAAATTAAATATACCTAGAAAATCTGGGAGTTACAATTTTGGAACTCATAGGAAAAATGTGCTTGAAGAACCCTCTAGAAAGGACACCAGCTGCAAGAATCACCTCCAATGGCAGAAATTTTGCACGCACGTAGCTCTCCAACCTTGGACAACCCTAAATGAAGCATTACAACCTCCAGAAACCCTAGCCACCCTTGCAAACAATCAACCCTCTCTCCAAGATGTATGGCCAGCCTAGGAAGATGGTACGACTAGCAATAAAGGCATTGAAACTTCTTAAATCTGCTGCTAGTGTATTCAAATCTGCTCTACAATACTAACTCTCCAATCTGAATATAATTTTGATGCCCAAACTGTAAGTCTCAATCTGCAATGAAGCTCACTTGTGTTTCCTGAAGTGAAATCACCAAGAATTCTCCAGATTGTATCTTTCAACAACATAGAGAATGTTGCTTGCAAGGGTTTCCGTCCTCACAAACCTTGAGAAGATAACTCTCCAAAACCAAAACCAATTTCAATATCTTCATCCCGCCTCCCAAATGAGCTCTCAACTCCCCTTTATAAAGAACTCCTTGATCTTCTAGAAAGACCCAAGAAGAGTGTCCAACAAGGTTTTTAGAAGAATATTTTAATATTCCTTGATGTGACTCCTTGATGTGACCCCTTGATGTAACCCCTTGATGTGACTCCTTGGTGTGACCTCTTGGTGTGACCCCTTGATGTGACCCCTAATACTTAAGTCACTTTTTGAAGATATATTAATAAAGTGGCTTTATTAATTTATCATTAAAGTATGTCACTTTATAACCTTTTAATATAATTATTTAATATTACCCTTTTGAATTTGTACTTTTTGCCTAGTAACATTAAATAATTAAAATAATGATTATTCCTTAGGAGGGCCGGAAAAAGGGGACATTACAGTCCTCCCTTCCCAGAGATTGCTTACCCTCAAGCAATCCGTAATTGCAAACTAGCCTAGCTACACCTATCCACCAACCACCTAGATCCCACATGATCCTGTAGAATACTCCAACCAATGTCCTTTGAATGCAGTTGAAGCCCTTGACACTATCAAGCTCTATCAATCTATGTGGCCACCCATCCAACATTAGAATGCTTGGATCCCGAATCTAAACATCATCCCCATATAAATTGTGCATAGGGATCTATCCCACATGTTTCGTGAGTTCAGCCATCCAAGAACACAAAATATTTTTGAATTCAACCATAGGTGGACTCTCATCTAGGTACTTGGTCAAAAGGCTCATAACCTCATCATGCCAACTCCAAGTGCTATGGTGATAAACCTCATGTATCATAATTGTCCATAGGTGGACTCCACCTGGATCCCATGGACAAATTGGAAAACCAATGCTTGTTGACTTCCGTTGTGCCACTTTGATATCCTCTGGAAGCAACCAACTAGAGAGAACAAAGTAGGAGACTTGCATAACTTGGGCTCATCCCTTGTAGTCAGAAATATATCATACCAACGTGAACCAGAACACCGCTTATTCAACCCACCTCTCTGTGTCATCAAGGACATAGTCAGATCCTGTGTATGCGGGCTAAAAGTAAACTGATGAGCACACCTCATTATGCAATCGAGGTGAAACTCCCTTGTCTGTTCCAATGGAATACCAGAGTAGTCATGTGTATTCCATCCTATATTGCCATCATCAGAAGATGACTCACTACTCAAAACATGATGGATAGGTCTTGCGACCATACCATTGTTACCCTGTACAGCCTTGATGGTTGAGGCTCTATCTGACAGCAACTGCAAGTACCCCGATTGGATGTCTTCAAGGACGTGCTCGATTGTTCGCTAACTAGAGGCCTTAACTCCTTCCCGAGGACCTTCTTGCCCCTCTTCAAAATTAACTTTCCAAAGGAAATATTCAATGAAGTTATCTGTCTTATTGAAGAGAAACAAGGTTTGCTCAACTCGGTCCTTGGTGACCTGCAATTGCTCCTTCTCTTCATGCCTCCTATTAGGCCAAATGTCACAATCAGTTGCACAGTAAGAATTTTCTGATTTGCTTCCAAGAGTGAGAAGAGTACCATCATGAATGCCATTTCCCTCACAAGATGAGGTCCTACAAAACTCCTGAAAAGAAGTTGGGACAGCACTAAGGTCCAATGTGCAAGACTCAGAAGAACCCTTCTCTTGATAAGGCTGTCCAATAACAATCTCAATATTACTGATGTAGAGCCTCTTACCTGATTCTCCGATGAGGCCTGAACCTGTAGTAAAACTTGATGTGTTTGTGTCATCAACGATCCATTCCACACTGAGTGGTCTTTTGTGGATGTGAAAGATTCCCAACATAGGTGCATAGAAGCACATGCCAACCCCTGACAAGCTGTCGGTATATATCAGAACAACACCATGCAACATGTGAATCATGTTTATGATGAAGCAAAAGGTATCTCTACTATCAAAGGATGATAAGAACTCATCATCAATCCGTCCTCTAATACCCAAGTGGAAATTCCCACTTCTCCTATCCATCCCAACTGCTGCTGTCCTCAAAGTGTATCCCGACAGAACTCTAACTAGCAAAGTAGGACAGCCATCAATTAATAAAATAGGAGGTAGAACCCATGGGGGTAGGGATGGGATACATCTGTCCTCATGCCTATCTCCAAACCATAGCCTATAATCTATTGGAAACTCGAGCATATACCTCTTGAGATCAAGAATAATGCATCCATCACCAACTGACTCCTCTTACCTAACCAACACAAGAGGCACTGCACCTGCATCCCGAGAATGAATGATAGGAGACCCCACACTTCTTTCTTCATCATGTGCCATGGTTTCCATAGATGACTGAGTCTCTACTGTACATGATGAACATTGAGCCAAGCTTAACTCTAAGCAAAGCTCATCAACATGAATCTCAGATTCTTGGAGGGCCAACTGGGTACTCTTCAAGGAATCCCTCGAAACCTTAAGCTCATGAGAGAGCTTATTAACTTCCTCTTCTTTCTTTCTCAAATCATCTGAATATATTTCAACAAGGTTGAGAAGGTGGTCTCGATCTGAAAGGTGTAAGTAATTTGATTTCATTTCCCCCGTACCTTCTTTGAATACTTGCAAACTATCATGAGAAGATTCCGCTTCAATGCCCTTTTGTCTTCTCTCCAATTGAACCATCCAAAGATGATTTTCAATCAGCTTGTGCATTTTATCATGATGAGATAACGCTGCCACAATCTCATTTTCTCTCACCTTCAATTGGTTCACAAAATTGTGTGGGCCATTGGGTCTATGAACAACTTCTGCTTCACATGAAGAAGCATCATATTGTTTCTGAATTGCTTGAGTCACCAAATTATTTTCTTCCGCAAAGTCCTGTATACATACATCCTGATTTGGAATTAGGACAACACTAATTCCATCTGTAGAAACATTATCAATGCCCTGATTAGGTGTCACAACACAAGAGGGATCAATTTGCTCTTTGATCTCATCATCCAACTCAATTGATCCATTGGATGATGTCCTGTTTTCTTCAAGTAGAGAAGATGGAACTTGTAAGCCAAAAGTGATTAATTCTTCTGCATTCAATTGTTCCTTGAACTTCTCAATCTTCTGCTCAACCAATCTCTTTGTGAGATCATATGCTGCAGTTGAAACATGCTGCTCTCTTCTCCAAATGGCTAAAAATTCAGATTGCAACTGCTTGCAAACCTTATCTTCTTCATCTAGGATCACGGACATGATGTTGAACATATCTGTCTTCACCTTTTTTGAATGGAATTTCTTGATTCCAGCCATGAAGCAATCAAACAATTGGAGAATAAGACCATCATAATCAAACATGAGAACACATGAATGCACCTTTTCCATCAATTCTAGAATTTTGATCCTCTTACTGAAAGTAGGGCTTTTGATATCACCTAGCCCATTAAAACTTTCAATGATCAACTGCATGACCTCTCTCATTTTGTCATCATCATAAGGAACTTTAGGAGCTATAAACCTCATAATTTCACTTATGCAAGTGGCAACCACAAGTCTTATCTCCTCATCTTGATGTATCATCAACTCTGGCTTGACCAATGAATGCACCAATGGAGACATAGCTGTAGCCATTGTTTGAGAAGGTGACTCACTAACCTTGCAAAGCCAACTTTCTGCTTCCTCCAAAATGTTAAGGAGTGTTGCTTTATCCTGAGGTAAGAGTTTGAACTTCTTACCCACAAACTTTAGTCTTTCTTGAATAACTTTGGTGGCTTCCTGCTCTTCAAAACCTTTTTCGATGGAAGTCTGATTTGTGCTCTCCTTAGGCTAGTCAATAACTGCTGAAAACTCAACATAGTGACTTTTAGATATGTCACTTGTAGATACACCATGTTTCTCCTTCTTGTTTTGTGATGTAAACCATTCTGAAATAGATTCCCCATACTGAGCTAATCTTTGTTGTGAGAGCATAATTTCTTTCAAGATGTCTTCCTCCCTTGGCTGCTCACATATCTTTGAACTCCCTGTTTGATGGCCATAATCTTCCTGATACTCCGCATAGCAAATGAAAGGGAGATTATTTCTAATCTTTTGTGGGAGTGTAAGATATTCTTTATAAGCAACTATTATAGCATCTTTGGAAACCATGATGTTCATGTTATCACCTAAAATTGCACCTTGTTGAATCTGATGTTCAACACCTCAGTGTAACATGGGAAGACTTCTAAAGATGTGGGTTTCTTGTAAACAGAGGTCAACCTCTGGAGAAGGCCGGCTTCCTATGGTGTCACCTAACTACTGATCTTGTAAGGAAAAGGGAGAAGGAGAATACATAAAAATAAAACTAAACCCTATGGTGATACACCAAAATGACAAGAACAATGAGACACTCGAGTTACACTTGAGTACTGATGATGGATATGGTACTGCACCACAAGTTTCTGTAGATTATGCATAAGTATTTCACAAACAGGTTTGACATGCGCACACTTTCAAGAAGGAAAAGCAGATTTTCACAAATTAAAAGCTCATGTGCAATTAAGTAAACACAATTTGTAACCTACATAATACTACTTTTGCAAAGAAAGGCATGCTAAGATGAGACAAAGCTATAAGGAAAAGAAAGATTTCATGAAGTAGCTTGATCAATCACCTGAAAATGCACAATATTTTGCAAGAACCAAAGGCAAATTGAACCATCAATGGTAACCAAGGTAAATTTTATATATCATGCTCCAAAATGAGTTACAAAAGTTTGCTAATCTGAGAAAGGACTGCAAAAGTCACGAACTTCAGAAAAGCATAAGGAGAACTCCCTTACATAGAGGAAAAAATGCCATATATACTAAAATTGTGTCGGCCCCTGCCCTAGGGCTTACAAAAAATATCATCCTCTAGAAAAAGATCTGCCCTTAGATCTTTTAATGAAGTTAATTCTGCATTGAATGTATATCCCCGCTGTCCATGTTCGAGCCTCCTTGAAGGGCCGCTTTGAATGCTCTAAAGCATTAACATTAATGTCGATGCCCCTTTGCCAGTAGCGATCCCAACTGTCACTGTGACTCACGGTTTCTTCTTCCTTTGGCTTGATTCTCGCTCCAGATCTTTCTTCAATTCGACCATCTTTGAGAAGCAACATCCGACCTGCCCTGTTAGATTCAAACACCGTGTTCACCGAGCTGACTGATCATCTTCGATCTCCGAGTAGATCGTTATGCTCTGTTGATCTCGTTCACAGGGGGAGTCAAACAATCAAACGGCTCAAGGTCTGTCCTTAGCTCCCTCTGATTGGTTGAACTTGTGCCACGTAGATTTCCAGATGGTCAAAGGTCGCCTCATCGGAATCGCATGTCGATGAGACACTAATCGTGTCTCCCCGATGCGATTAGACCTCGCAGCAGCATTCGGCAGGACATACGACGGTTGACAAGATCCCATAGCGAGCGGCCAGAGTTATATCGATATCAAAAAATGTTTCCCAAACTATCGCTGTCGGCTAGAGGTCTCATCGAAGCCTATAACAGATCCATCGCTATTGGCAAGACACCACCAGGTCAGCGGGACTTCATAGCGAACTTCTCCATTCTGCCCGAGCTCACTTCATTTTGGCAAGACCCCTTCTTGGTTGGCGATACCTTTCGCCGAGATCTCCATTACACCGAGATATTATCGGGTCGGCAGGACCTCTCCCCAAAGGTAAACAACTCTCCCCGATGCCCGCCTTGTGAACAAATTTCGGCGTGACTCCCACCGGTCGGGAAGACTTCACAGCAGGTGGCAAGAGTCTTACCAATGTCCCTTTCTATTTCGGCAAGACTATCAGCGGTCGGTAGGACCTCACGGCGACAACACCCTCCGTCGGCGAGACCACCGGGCATCGGCAAGACATCACGCCGAACTCACAGCCTTTCGGCGAGACATTCACTTCGTCGCCAAGACATCTCCCTGAGCTTAACATTACGCCGAGAGTTCCACTCTTTCGGTGAGACTTCGTTTGATCGGCAGGACCTTAGCGGGTCGTGAAGACCTCTCGCCAAGCTCAAGATCCTTGGGCGAGCTCATTTCATATTAGGGAGACCTCCATTGGTCGGGGAGACATTATAGCGAAGGCACCAACTTTCGCCGAGACCCCATCCTTTTGGGAAGACATCTCCCTGAGACCATTCGCTTCGGCGAGACATCCGTCATCGGCGAGACCTTTCTCCAAAGCTAACACATTACGCCGAAGGAGTTCCGCCTTCCCCGAGCTCCAATCGTTTCTTTCGATGAGACCACCATGTTTCGGTGAGACAGCGGTTGATCAGCAAGACCTCATGCCGATGATGTCTCCTTTCGCCGAGACGTCCTCTCCTGTCAGCGAGATACTTCCCATGCGGAGGGAGATACAAAACCTCATAGCGATTAAAATGTCTGGCCGACTGGGACATTCCAAAATGAATAGAACCCCTGCTAGTCGGCCAGACAACTAGAAGGTCTTGCCGACTTTCTCCTTAGAGGAACTCTATGCCAAACTTGACTGACGCAGACTTTTCAACTGAGCTCCTTGAGAAATGCATCAGGGGTATGATTCAATCATGCACAACAATGTCTCCATTTGGACTTCATAACACCTGAAACATAGGTTGCCCTGTCTGATTGAGCTCGTAGGTGAAAATTGGGTAACATTTCTGGTGACCTTTGCTAGATGTTTTCCTGCTAAACATGAAAACCAGTAGCCAAAACTTGTCCATTGCGCATGGAGTCATTAGAGAACCAACACCACTTGAAAACAGCATTGCAAATTGTTATAACTCAACAGAGCAGCAAGAGACACCCTTGAAATTTATGAAAACCCAACATAAAAGAAGCAAACTATCTAACTATGCTCAAAAGCACTTAGGGAAAACAAAGATGCATTTAAAATGAAACTAGCCTACCCTATTCTAACCAGCAAAGAAGCTGGTCAAACGAACCCATTGACAGGTTGGGTAAAATAACTGCCTTTTCTAAAAAAATTACAATGTTTGCTACGCTGGAGAACAACTAAAAAGAAATGAAGCATGCATGACAATTCAGCGGATAGTTGCAAGATCTCTTGCAGAACATATTCAAGCTTACTAACCCTTTCATATAGAATGTAAACATTCTCGTTTTGAGGTGGAAAGGTAATTTGAGTGTGCTCCTCCTCAGCAGTACCCTCATGCTTGGGTGCAAGCAAGGTATCAATATCTTTGCTGGTCTCCATTTTGGCTAGATGCCTGATCGGGCATCCTTGTGAAAGAATAGCCTCCAAGCCAATCCTGCTGGGTCTACTTTGATCAGCTGCTTCCACAGTCATAACCCCATGATGATTGGAATGAGCTACCTTGTGTGATTCAAATGAAACTATGGCAGCTCCTTCCACTTGGTTATGCTGCTCACACTCTCCGGATTTAGTTAATGATGGCTTGGCATCAAGCTTTGAGCAAAACTCCTCCACTATGCTTGAAAACATATCCTCTTCAAGTTCCTGATCAACTTCCTCATGCATGCCATGTCCTACATCAATCTCATAACTTTCTCCTTGAACACTTAAAGGAGTACCCTTACCTTTCAAAACATGCTTTTGTTGATCATGCCCCTCCTCATGGATGTTTTCACAGGTACCAACCCTTTCACCTCTTAAGACCAGGCTGCCCCCATCTTCCTCTTGATGAATGAACAACCTATCAAAGCGAATTTCATCTTCTGGTTGTCCAAGCTTTAACACTGGTGTTAGTTCAAGCAGGGTGTCTCTATCATCACCCACAAGACTAGGAAGTTCAACAAGCCAATCTATTGTGAGCTCATCACTTTGCAGCTCAAAACTGGGCATTGAGGTAAGTTCAGTCAAGCACTGCTCGTCTTCACCTATAAATTGTGGAAGTTCATCAAATAAACAAACAAAAATTTGAACTTCAGCATCCTTTCCTTCTTCAACTGTCTGCTGTCCTACTTTCTGCCCCTCCTCCTATTTGAGTTTTTCTTGCTGTAGTCGGTAACATGCTACAGCTAACTGCATTAGATTTACTTTGCTGATCCTCTCCATGAGGAGTAAGTCATCTGAATCAATGGGCCACTCTTGAGGGATGATGGACTGATCTTGTTTAGGTACTGCATTTTCTTGCATTGAATTGAATCCCTTAAAGCTTGGAATTTCAAACTGAGAAGACTTACTAGGGGATTCGAGAGGTTGACTTTTCCTAAAGTTGGCAAACTTGTACTTAGGAACCTCTTGTTTGGAAAATTTTAGCCTCATTTCTGCATCTTTTGCAGCCAGCTACTGGGTAAGGTTCTCTTCAAATTGCCTCTTTTTGGCCTCCCAATCCTCTTGACTTGTCTGAGCTTGGTAAGCTTTTTGTTCTTGTTTCCAATCAATCTACTGTTGTCCTTCATTCTCCCACATTTGTCTTTGAAAATCAGAGATTATGTCATTGATGCACATGTTGTTAACTCCTTGAGATTGGGCATGTGAACAAACATGTCGGTTGGCATTATGATGGTTTTGTTGAAACTGTTGTTGGACATATATAGGCTGATGCACAAACTGAGCAGGGGTGGGAGGGTGGAAAACTTGTTGGGAATATTGATAATCTCTTGTAGCAAAGATACTTGGACTAAAAACAGCTGCATACTCATTTTGATATGGCTGATAATTGGGTATATGAGCAGAATTTTCATGAAATGAGGGATGATTAGCAGTTTCATGACAAGCTGGATGATAGAACATGTCTTCATAAAATGTAGACATTTTGGAGCATTCATAGAAGCTGGAAATGCATTAAAATTTCTTGTAAAACAAGAAAACTAGATCTGATTTTCTGGAAATAAGAACATACCAGCACTTAATCTGCTTGAAACCAGTTGTTATTCTCCCGGAGTCACCAGGTATGTAAAGAAAATGCCTCCAAAAGGCTGAAACTACTGCTGCACACACCAAACAGCAGCAATAAAATGCATAAACATGAACTGAGAAGCAGTTCACGGTCCCACCGGGCGTGCCAAAACTGTTATCTCCTAAAATTGCACCCTGTTGAACCTGATGTTCAACACCTTAGTGTAGCATGGGAAGACCTCTAAAGATGTGGGTTTCTTGTAAACAGAGGTCAACCTCCGGAGAAGGCCGTTTTCCTATGGTGTCACCTAACTACTGATCTTGTAAGGAAAAGGGAGAAGGAGAATACATAAAAATAAAACTAAACCCTATGGTGATACACCAAAATGACAAGAACAATGAGACACTTGAGTTACACTTGAGTACTGATGATGGATATGGTACTGCACAACAAGTTTCTGTAGATTATGCATAAGTATTTCACAAACAAGTTTGACATGCACACACTTTCAAGAAGGAAAAACATATTTTCACAAATTAAAAGCTCATGTGCAATTAAGTAAACACAGTTTGTAACCTACATAATACTACTTTTGCAAAGAAAGGCATGCTAAGATGAGACAAAGCTATAAAAAAAAGAAAGATTTCACAAAGTAGCTTGATCAATCACCTGAAAATGCACAATATTTTGCAAGAACTCGAAGGCAAATTGAAACATCAATGGTAACCAAGGTAAATTTTATATATCATGCTCCAAAATGAGTTACAAAAGTTTTCTAATCTGAGAAAGGACTGCAAAAGTCACGAACTTCAGAAAAGCATAAGGAGAACTCCCTTACATAGAGGGAAAAATGCCATATATACTAAAATTGTGTCGGCCCCTACCCTAGGGCTTACAAAAAATATCATCCTCTAGAAAAAGATCTGCCCTTAGATCTTTTAATGAAGTTAATTCTGCATTGAATGTATATCCCCGCTGTCCATGTTCGAGCCTCCTTGAAGGGCCCCTTTGAATGCTCTAAAGCATTAACATTAATGTCGATGCCCCTTTGCCAGTAGCGATCCCAATTGTCACTGTGACTCACGGTTTCTTCTTCCTTTGGCCTGATTCTCGCTCCAGATCTTTCTTCAATTGGACCGTCTTCGAGAAGCAACATCCGACCTGCCCTATTAGATTCACACACCATGTTCACCGAGCTGACTGATCACCTTCGATCTCCGAGTAGATCGTTATGCTCTATTGATCTCGTTCACAGGGGGAGTCAAACAGTCAAACGGCTCATGGTTTGTCCTTAGGTCCCTTTGATTGGTTGAACTTGTGCCACGTAGATTCCTAGACGGTCAAAGGTCGCTTCATCATAATCGCATGTCGGTGAGACACTAATCGTGTCTCCCCGATGCGATTAGACCTCGCAGCAGCATTCGGCAGGACATACGACGGTCGACAAGACCCCATAGCGAGCGGCCAGAGTTATATCGATATCAAAAAATGTCGCCCAGACTATCGCTGTCGGCTAGAGGTCTCACCGAAGCCTATAACAGATCCATCGCTATCGGCAAGACACCACCAGGTTGGTGGAACTTCATAGCGAACTCCTCCATTCTGCCTGAGCTCACTTCATTTTGGCAAGACCCCTTCTTGGTCGGCGAGACCTTTCGCCGAGATATTATCGGGTCGGCAGGACCTCTCCCCGAAGGTAAACAACTCTCCCCGATGCCGGCCTTGTGAACAACTTTCGGCGTGACTCCCACTGGTCGGGAAGACTTCACAGCGGGCGGAAAGAGTCTTACCGATGTCCCTTTCTATTTCGGCAAGACTATCAGAGGTCGGTAAGACCTCACAGTGAAAGCACCCTCCGTCGGTGAGACCACCGAGCATCGGCAAGATATCACGCCGAACTCATAGCCTTTCGGCGAGACATTCACTTCGTCACCGAGACATCTCCCCAAGCTTAACATTACGCCGAGAGTTCCACTCTTTCAGTGAGACTTCATTTGATTGGCAGGACCTTAGCAGGTCGGGAAGACCTCTCGCCGAGCTCAAGATCCTTGGGCGAGCTCATTTCATATCGGGGAGACCTCCATTGGTCAGGGAGACATTATAGCAAAGGCACCAACTTTTGTCGAGACCCCATCCTTTCAGGAAGACATCTCCCCGAGACCATTCACTTCGGCGAGACATCTGTCATCGGCGAGACCTTTCTCCGAAGCTACCACATTATGCCAAAGGAGTTCCGCCTTCCCCGAGCTCCGATCATTTGTTTCGATGAGACCCCCATGTTTCGGTGAGACAGCTGTTGATCGGCAAGACCTCATGCCGATGATGTCTCCTTTCGCCGAGACGTCCTCTCCTGTCGGCGAGATACTTCCCATGCGGAGGGAGATACAAAACCTCACAGCGATTAAAATGTCTAGCCGACCGGGACATTTCAAAATGAATAGAACCCCTTCTAGTCGGCCAGACAACTGGAAGGTCTTGCCGACTTTCTCCTTAGAGGAACTCTATGCCAAACTTGACTGAGGCAGACTTTTCAGCTGAGCTCCTTGAGAAATGCAACAGGGGTATGATTCAATCATGCACAACAGTGTCTCCATTTGGACTTCATAACACATGAAACATAGGTTGCCCTGCCTGATTGAGCCCGTAGGTGAAAATTGGGTAACAATTCAATTGAAATTTCTGATCTGCAGCTGAAACAATTCCAATCTACCCAGCAGGATGGCAAGATTCTTGGCTCGAATACCACTGTAGAATGCCGCCTGGTTTGCACTTGTATTTTTTGTGTTTTTGATGAGCATTTTGAGATGTTTTAATAATGATTCATACAACAATATATTGTAGAAAAAATAGAAGATATTGCAATTAAAATTTCAACTCAAAGTGAACATTACATAGAGGGTTTACAGCTGAAAATTCCAGATTTTTCTACAAGCTTAAATACTTAGCTTTTTACCAAAATAATGATAACCTAGTTCATAAAATATCCCTTAATATCTAAATCAACAATACCTAGAAAATCTGGGAGTTACAATTTTGGAACTCATAGGAAAAATGTGCTTGAAGAACCCTCTAGAAAGGACGCCAGTTGCAAGAATCACCTCCAATGTTAGAAATGTTGCACGCACGTAAATCTCCAACCTTGGACGACCCCAAATGAAGCATTACAACCTCCAGAAACCCTAGCCACCCTTGCAAACGATCAACCCTCTCTCCAAAATGTATGGCCAGCCTAGGAAGATGGTATGACCGGCAATAAAGGCACTGAAACTTCTTAAATCTGCTGCTAGTGTATTCAAATCTGCTCTACAATATGAACTCTCCAATCTGAATATAACTTTGATGCCCAAACTGTAAGTCTCAATCTGCAATGAAGCTCACCTGTGATTCCTGAAGTGAAATCACCAAGAATTCCCTAGACTGTATCTTTCAACAGCGTAGAGAATGCTACTTGCAAGGGTTTCCGTCCTCACAAACCTTGAGAAGTTAACTCTCCTCCAAAACCAAAACCAATTTCAATATCTTCATCCCGCCTCCCAAATGAGCTTTCAACTCCCCTTTATAAAGAACTCCTTGATCTTCTAGAAAGACCCAAGAAGAGTGTCCAACAAGCTTTTTAGAAGAATATTTTAATAGTCGTTGATGTGACTCCTTGATGTGACCCCTTGATGTAACCTCTTGATGTGACCTTTTGATGTGACTCCTTGGTGTGACCTCTTGGTGTGACTCCTTGATGTGACCCCTAATACTTAAGTCACTTTTTGAAGATATATTAATAAAGTGGCTTTATTAATTTATCATTAAAGTATGCCACTTTATAACATTTTAATATAATTATTTAATATTACCCTTTTGACTTTTCACTTTTTCCCTAGTAACATTAAATAATTAAAATAATGATTATTCCTTAAGAGGGCTGGAAAAAGGGGACATTACAACGTTGTTCTTTATGTGGCAAAAAATGGATGGCTCTCTACAGGTTGAAGATTAGATGGTGGTGGAGGATATTTCATTCCTCAAGATCCTTTTTTTAGAAAATGATAATTTGATTTATGACCTACTGCTTCATCTTCTTTTTCCTACTCATTAGTATATGCTATAACTTTCTTTGATGGAATGGGTACATTATTTTTCCCTCGGCAAGCTTTGATGCCCATCCTAGGGATGTTACACAAATGGGCTTTCACCCGATTGTATGAGATTGAATACTAAAATCACATCCATTGCATATAAAAATATAACCCCCACCATCTGGAATTGCCTGTACCATATTAACATATTTCCAAAGGGGTGAATTTGGGTTTGTTTTGAAGTGGGGTTGGCTCACAAAGGTTGAACTAGTTGCCATTGTAATTTCTATGGCAGCAAGTACAATAAACAATACCTTTGAAACAAATGAAAACATTTTTTTTTATATAAAATGTAATTGAATTTAAACAATTTAAGCATATGCCATAGACTCGTAGAAGAAAGGGGAAATAATAATTTCAAAACAAAACAAAAATGCAAAAAAATAAAATAATCCAACCTCTTTTGCAAAAATCTTCTGCTACAATCTCCTTTGTAGTGCATGGGCTCTTGCATATGTGTAGGAATAGCAAATCAATCACTTTGGAACCTTCATCAATCAATCTTCAACTCTATTTGTTTGATGGCAAGCAAGAATGAATGATTTTTGTGTTTTGTATTCACAATGAGGTAAACTACTTTATTTTTGTCTTTCAAATGCCTTGGAACAAACTTCTTAGGGTTAGTGGTTCCACTCTCCACTCCTCACATTCCTTCCTATTAATCAATAGCTCTTCAATGTAGAACCTAACACCACTACTCCCAAAAATAAGAAGTGGGTTTGGGTTAGGGGATAGGCTTTTTATTGATGAATAAATGAATGGGATGTTGTGAACCAGATGGAGGAATGATGTATGAAATGACTCATTAATGCGTTGTTTGTTCAAAGTCCTTGTTTTCCCCACAACTCCCCAACCACATGCGACCCAAAGCAATACATCGAGTGAATGAGCAGGCCTAGGGGTGGAATGGGCAAGAATATGGAGTTGAGATCACTTCATTTCCTACTTCTGTTAAAAGGAGAACTCGGACCTTCCTTTTGACATTAAACGTCCTTCTAAGATTCATTCCCTCAGTTGATGATTCAATCATTTGAGATAGAGAGATATATAGGTTAAAGTCAAATGTGTTAAACAATAAGTAAAGTTAAAAAAAATAGAAAACCTATGACTTTTTTCTAGATTCATTGTGGGTTTTGCAAAATGCGTCTAGGTTTGGCATGGGTTATCGTAGGTTCATTAGGGACAAACCCACAGGTGAAGTATGTTCCTTGGACACCCCCCCACCTACATTAGACCAAGATCCAAATGTAGAATGGATGGGACTCAAATCCTCTAAGTGCCAATAGTGAACTGCTATCTTAGTTATTTTTTAAATATAAAGACATCAAATTTTTAAAAATATATTAATATCGACATGTAACTATATAATATTTACAACACTTTTCAAAGTAAAAACAAAACAAAAGAATTATTGAAGTAATTAATTGTGGCTTTTTCAAAATTAAAATTAAAAGTTATATACAAAAGTAAAGCAAATGTATTACCAAAAAATAGCTTTTCAAATAAAAATAAAGTAAACAATGTAGATAAAATAAAACAATCTTTAAATAAAAACAAAAATTTGTGTGTTCATGTATGTATGAAGTAAATAAAATAGTTCTAAAGTTAAATAAAATAACTCATAAGTAAATAAAATAGCTCGAGACTAATATGTCTTAGCATTTTTTAGATAGATGTATTTAAGATATCTATACTAGGATATAAAAATTAATATTTGAATGTTTAAAATACAAATAAACTAAAATTACTTGAAAATAACATAAACAAGCCATGAGAAGCTGAAATTTAAAAAGCGTTAATGTATAAATAAACTACAAAAAATATACACATGAGACCATACAAAGTATATAACTCTTGAAACTTCTACATTTGGTAGGGAGTATTTGTGTAGGTGTCTAGGTCGATGTCAATTTGAAATGGATTCAAGTATGATGTCGGTGAATTTAAATTTTTTGCTCCAAGTTTTTCTAGTCTCATAGACACATTAAAGACATTGTTTAACCATAAAATAAATTAAGTTTGAACAATTCAATTTATTTTCTCCTAAAATCATAAGATACGAATCTCTTCATGTGGGCAGCTTCCCACGATTAAGTAGTTTAATGATGACTTAACCTCCATCTAAAGCAAGGCTCTTATTTGGAATTTGAACAAACCTTTGACCACCACCAATACAATGAGATCATGAGTTTTCTTTCCATTCAATGAGTCCCTAACTGTCATTTATGTTTGTTTTATTTCATTCTTCTAACTAGTGATGCGTTTGTTTTAGGAATGAATATTCCTAGTTCTTGTATGAATGGACTGGAATCACATATTGCAAATTTCAATAAAGGATCTTTATCAATTTTATTTCTTCACTAAATCTGGAAGGCTACCTGAATTCCTTACTTTTCTCTCTACTCCAATTGAGAAGGATTGACCTTGGTCACAACAAGCTCATGAGAATCCCCCATGTTTTTCTTTTTTGTCTAAAGGTGTAGGTTTGATGAAGCAACCTTATGCCCCTAGGACACTAGGTCATCCCAAATTAACAAAAAATAAGGGACATCCAAGTTTTATAAAATGTAGCATATGGGACATAATTTGGGCCTCCATAAAATATTTGTTCTTGAGAATAAAGGATATTAGAAAGGAGACTAAATAGTTACTAGAGTAGGGAGCCATTGTATGTTGTACTTCCCTTGTGGGAAAAGCATCATTTTGGTGCCAAAGTTGGATAATAATGACAATTGAGTTTTTTTCTAGCTCTCAATAAAGCTTTGAGTATTTTGTAAACATTATATGGAGCGTTAGTATTTTATGAAAGAAAGATATAAAATCAATTTGTTAGCATGTTTACATAAAGGAAGAAGGTACTTGGAATAAAATTGATGTGCCTATAAATATTCGCACATAGATTAAGGTTGAGCACTAGTGCAAAATATCTTATTGTATTGTTTTTGCTAGGTTTTTACCCAAAACAGTTTCCTAAGGTAAATTTTCATGCTATATTGTGAGTGTGCCATTATTTCTTTCCACTATATTTAAGATTCTATCAACAATGCTTCATCTGAATAGGTTTATTTGTATTATTTCTCTTCATTTGCTATTAGATTCAAGTTTAGCTAGTTCTTTGAGAGCAAGGGCATCTTGGCTTTGTGATAAATCTTTTATTGAGTGGGAGCTATGTGTATTATCAATCTTGTGTGTGAAGGAAGATGACAACACTTCAAGGATGGAGATAGAAAAATTTAATGGTTAGAACTTTGAGTTATGAAAGCTTAAGATGAAATATCTTCTTTTGGATAGAGATCAATGGGTTGTTATGTTAGGAAAGCAGCACTTGGGTTTGAAAACTTATGAATTGATAAATATTTTCATTTATAGGAATGAGAAGAATTCAATCTGGCTATGCATTTTGGATTTTGTATTGTTAATTGTCTAATGGAAAGCCAACTCTAAGGAACTATGGAATAAGTTAGGGTCTTTCTATCAAACAAAGTTCCTATTAAACAAACTTTGTCTTCAATGGAAGTTGGCTTCTTTTAGGATGAATGATGGTGACTCTATGAGAGAGCATCTCAATGCTTTAAATATTGTGTTAAGTCAATTAGCTTTAGTTGATGTTAATGGATGGAGATAAATATATTACTCTGTTAAGTTCTTCCTAGATTTATGGGATAGTTTTATTATGGTCATTAGTATTACATCATTAAATTAAAACTTGAGGATGTAGTTAGATCATTGTAATCATAAGAAATGAGGTGAAAATCCATAGAGGATCTAACAAAAGGTGACTTGTGTGTGAGAGGTTGCTCCCAAGAGAAATAAAAACAAGTTAGGGGTCAAACAACCAAAGTATAGAGGCAAATTAAAATCTTTAGGAAGACCTATGAAGAAATGTTGGAATTGCATTAAACTTGGGCATTTTAAGTAGTGCAGATTTTAAAAACTAGACAAAGTAAAAGCGCTTGATGATGTCCCTTTCACAAAATTGAACAACTTCATGTAAGAAGCAAGGTACATGTGCTTGGCATCTTTAAGTACACACTCATATCATGATGCATGGTTGTTTTAATTGGGTGCTTCCTTTTATTTGAATCCTCAAAAGGAGTGGTTTTGTGAATATGAAAGTTATAATGGAGGTGAGATCTTCGTAGGAGACAAATCATCATATAATTAATAATTTCAAAAGGGTGTGGAAGAGTTAAGGTGATGTTTAATGATAGAAAGGTTAAGATGCTCCTAGGGGTTTTACATATTCCAAGGTTGGCTAGAAATTTGATATCTATAAGTAAATTGAGTGATGCAAGTGTGCAAGTAATATTTAACAAAGATAGTTGCAAGATGATTTGAGGTGCAATGGTGTCAGCTAGAGGAGTCTCCATGAAATCACTATTCAATCTTGAGGCAAGCACTATAAGTTATCGATGTGATAGCTTTGTTGTTTGTGATGTTAGCAACATGGATAGAATTTGTATTTTGTTTGTAGAGATGACAGTGCTTTGGCATGAAAAAATAGGAATTTTTGGAGAGAATGGCCTACAAGATTCACAGGCTAAAGGTATGGTCGAAGTAAATTTTGGTTGTTGAATAGATTGTGATTTTTGTGATCATTGTGTGTATGGCAAACAAAAACAAGGCAGAGTACCCTAATAGTGCCATAAGAGAAAATAGGATTTTGTAGTTGATATGTAGTGATGTGTTTGGATTGTCTCAATTCCATCACTAGAAAAATATCCACTTTATGTTTCTTATAGATGATTTTTTCCAAGAAAAAATGGGTATATTTCCTCAAATAGAATTATGCAGTTTTTAGTAAATTCAAGAAATTCAAGGCTCTTGTAAAAAGATAGATAGAGAAGAAGATAAAGCTAGAGAGGTATGGTCGAATGAACATGAGCAGTTTTGTAGCCAATGCAAAGAAAGGCAAAAGGAAACTCCATATACACCACATCAAGATGGAGTTGCAAAGAGAATGAACAAAACAATGACGGAAAATCAAGGGCTATACATAATAGCTTGGCTTAAAGTATAAATTTTCCATAGAAATAATTAAGTTTGCATGTTATTCTATCAAATTGATCACCTACATCAAACCTTGTTGATAAAACTCCACAGGAGGCATGGATTGGTAAGATTTTTATTTTGATATCTTAGAGTCTAGGTTGTTGAACTAGGTACGGGTACTTGTACTCATACAAGTACATGGGTACAATATGCCGATACCTATGTTGCCGGTTCCGGTATTGGTTTGAGTTCAGGTTTGGGGGTTCGGTTTGCCGGTTCAGCTAAATTTTTTGGGGGGTGGGTTCGGTTCGCTTTGGGTTCGTTAGTACAAAAAACATGTAAAAATAATATATATTATTCATCGTTGAAACTTGAATTGTGGTAGCTTGATATATAGAGTCTATTTATGCGAGGGTTCAATTTGTATGATTTTGAAAAAAGAAGCCAACTGAGTAGAGTTATCAGCATTCTTCAGAAATAATAAGAATTTGTTTAGTACACTAGCCATTTTGATGTCTTCTTGCAGTCTCAAATATTATTTTGTATCATTGTTACATTGGTCTTGAGAGTGGTAGCTTAATATAGCTCCACAATACAAAATCCGGTTTACTTGTGCAGTGTAACAATGGCATAGGCAGATTTTTCTTTGAAAGAACCAAAGGGTGATTGCACAATTGAAGTGTATAAACACATATCTTTTTGTAATATCAAGGATACTTTTTGAATCTTCCATGCATTGCTAATATAAAACTAAAAGGAAAGGTCTTTTGCCTAATCTGTATGCAGCCATGCTTTTGACATTGTCAAAAAAGAGAAAAACTTCCCTAATGATGCAGAGGCATGGCCAAGCAGTTCTAACTCTCCACGTGAGAGAAGAGAGATGTTGGAGAGTACACCAAGTCAGTGAGAAAAAAAGTGTAATATGTTTCAGTTTGTAGTATTCCTCTGGTTCTCTACAGATGTGTAATAAATTCTCAGTTCAATGATGTAGAACAATTTTTGAAAAAAGAAAGTTGTGTCACAGTCCGCTTTCAATCCAACAAGAAAAAATGAAAGCTTAGCCTCTTGGAATGAAAATGCTTGTTTGCAAAAAAAATGAATAAGAATGAGGTAGTTAAGGTGTTTAGAGTGATTTAGAGGTCACTTTAAGGGTTCCCTTGGGCGTGGGTCAAAGTCAAACTCCATAAAACATTAAAAAAATGCTCAAAAAAACACTTTTTGGATGCCTAGGCATGCGGGTTCTGTCTGGGTTTTGTCCAGGTTCTTTTGGGTTCTTCTTGGGTGAATCAAACCCAAAAATGAAGGATCCTGGACGAACTCACAGGCAAACCGAACCAAGATCTGAACTAGGAGTGAACCAAGACTTGAACTAGGGGTTCCAGAGGAGAACCCGGTAACATAGGCCGATATAAAAGATTTTTTTTTTGGGGGCTAGATATGTTTTGGGCACGTTCGTACAATAAACATATATATATTTGCAACCTAAATAGATAATTAAGTTTAGAATGCCACATACCATGCATATGCTAAAAAAGACCATTGCAAATTTCAAAATTTGAAATATAATATTCTAATTTACATTTAGTAATTCAATATCAAAAGAGGATCAAACTTGAAAACCATGATAATAGTAAAATAATACAATATGTAATCACTAATTAGCATCATATGGGTCATCATTGTTGGCGTTTCAATTAGCACCTCTGGAGTGCTTATTGGAAACAGACAGCTATGCACAGTGTGTAGTAACTGCTCTTCAAATTAGGAGGGGAAGCTCCTTCTTTTTGCTGATGTTTGCATAAAAAGTAAAGTAAACTAATGTTCCTATCTTTTTACTTAGTGGTAGGGCACAAGGGTGCATAAAGCACAATGCGTTGCAGCTAAGATTTTCTCTGGTTTCTGCAAATCTTAACTACAACTAAGCTAACTTTTAATCTATCCTATCTCCTCAAGATAAACAGAGCAAGAGGAGCATAGGAGCAAGAATGGAATGGTTCGATCACTTAGACGAACTATCTCTTAGAATGCATCTAAAGGCTCTGAACTTCTAGATTTATGCCGAAATAGAACTCATGCAAGTAATCATCAAACGGTAGGCTAGATCTTAGGATTCCCAAGGAGGCACCAAGTCCTTTTTGAGGTGTAGGCTGAAAGGTAGACTACTTAGAAACAACAAATAATGATAATCCTACTCTCTAAATTCCCAAGGAGGAAAATGCTCTTTCCAAGGTGTAGATCGAAAGGAAGATTATTAAGAACAACATACAATGACAAATTTTGAGACTTTTAGATCAAAGGCCCAAGGCTCTCCTGATTTATTATCCCAACTTCAATCAAAGATTACACTTTGGGACAACAACTTGTGTCAAAGAGACAATCACACATGAAGCGATCAACCAAGAATACATGAACATAGATTGAACACACCTATCTAAATAGAGAGAACACAAGCTGTACTTGGCGCTTAACTATAACAAATACGATTCAAGAACATATACTCAGCGAAAAAATTCGAAGGCTTTATAGCTCAGTGTTTTGTTGCCGTGAAGTAAAGTTACAAAATAATGAGCAAAGGCTCTTATTTATAGAAGCTCAAATGAGTAGGCAACCCTAAAGTCTCCTTGAGTTAACAATGAGTTCTTGCCAATCTGCAAGATTTATTCCTATGTCTAAAAGTAGGTAACGTAATAGTTAACTGGAAATCTACTTCAGTTAACTGAAACTAAACTAAAAGAGAACTTCAAATACAAAAGTGCCTCCAAAATAGACATCCACGATTAGTGGAGATAGACATGCATGATCAGTGGGACAGTGAGTTAACTTGGAAAGAGGCATCAAGTTAACTCATGTTTGTCATAAATGCTATTTTGGAGGGGTAGGACGTCCTAACTAGGTGTTTTACACCTCATCACCTCTAGTCAACAATTCCTCTAGCTAGTCGTTGACTTCCTCTGCCTCTAGACAATTAATGCTTTGTAGGATGATGACATGTCGTTGCAGCATCTCTTCACCACTGCAATCTGCTGCTGGTATTCAATACTCTTTGCAACTGCATCATCCAGCCTTGTTGACATGATTGCAATCTTACTCAACTCGCAACCAGTAGGGTCACCGCAAAAATTGCCACGGATGAGATCCTGGAACTGTGTTTGCACCTCAGCTAGCTCGATGTATGCACCTCATTCGTGCTGGTAAAGGCAAGGGATAGATGTTACCAACGTTCTCACAAACTCGATAACACTTGCCACAATCTATTGGTACTCAATCAATTCCACAGAGTTGGTATCATAGGTTTTCACCTTGTATGCAAGTTGTTCTTTCCAAGAGAAAAGATGTTGCTTGTTCTCCTCGGTGGTAACTGAATCGTACGCGATCTATAAGTTTGAGAGAGTGATCTCTTCCGCAGGCCTCTTCTCTGCCGTGTCTCATTCTGATTGCTGAATCTCTGCGCGAAGGTCATGGGCTCTGTACCTTAGTTGGTACAGCTCTGCAAGTATACACCGACCCTTGATGACGAATTCTTCCACTTGATTTCTCAAGTTTTTTCCATATAGGATCAGCTGGTGGTGATTTTGTTCCGCGGGGAGGTCTAGCATCTCTCAAGGCAAGGTAGAGATGTTTGGTGTACCGTGCATCAAGCTAGATATGTACAATCTCAGCTGCTGGTTTTCAGCCTTTAGGTCTACTTTGTCTTTTCCGTCCTTTGCCATTCTTTCTTTGACACTCACTGATGCAAATTCAAGGAGATTTGCCTCCACATGACAAGTGGTCTTATTGAGGTTGACCTTCAACAAGGTGAAGTCATCAACCTCTACCTCATTTGCATTCCTGTCTTCAGGTGGTGCAGTTGTCTCTATGACAATTTCATTGTCAGCATTCTTTCCTACATGGACCTGCTTCTTCAGCTTCTTTACTGGCATGTCTTGAGGGACATGGTCAAATTCTGTGAAGTATAGCTGGTAGGATGGCCTCTTTCTCTTCCTTCCTAGGAGACTCTCAAGCCAAAATGAATCTTGACTAGCCTCACAGGAAGGAGGAATGTTAGGCCCTTGAATGCCTGACGAATGGGATTGTGTTGTAGTGTCGCGTGGTGGCGAATCTAAGTCAATGGGGATTGGTGACTGCTGCGGTGGTGGCGAAGTGGGAGGCTCTGCTTCCATCTCTGGTACTGCATTAACTGCAATTGTTTCCATTATTGGCTGTCTCAACTGTAATTGCTTCCATCACTGGCTCGACTGTGTTTGTGGTTGTCTCCACATGTACCTCTTGCTGATTTGTATCAGCAATGCTATTCTTCCCCTTGTGTGTCCTGACATTCTAGCTCGTCTAGGAGGGGTACTCCATTTCTTTTGTCTAGGCTTAGCTCTCGACGTGGAAGGTAGTGAAGAATGAACTGGTGGCGGCTCTGTGTGGGGAATAACTACCTTCCTTGTCCTTTTACTGTCCAAGTAGAGTTGGTTGTTTCTAACAACTTTGCTGGTTCTTTCCTCAATAGATGTACTTTCCTTGGCATACCAGTCCACAGCTCGAAGTGGTTGTGTGTCAACTTGATCTACGAAGAATGAGGGAAGAATGACTTCCCCATCATCATTGAATTAGCCTTCCACATCCTCTAACATGAATTCAACAATTTGTGGAAGTCTGAAATGGTTGTAGTTGTGTCTTCTCACTTCAAACTCGTCTTCACAGTTGACCCAATAGTCCTCCATGGAAGACTTGTGTGAAGAGTATTGCTCAAGGCGTGCTGCATAGTGACCCCGAGGATCATACGACCATCTCTCAATGAGATACTTAAGATTAAGTCTCACCATTTCGTGGCCTATGGCCTTGGCATCAACCGCTGTCTTGCACCTGTAAAGTCCCATCTCAAAAGGAAATTTTGCGGCCGACTTGCGTTTGTTATGTAGATGAGAATGTACCTCGGACAACTGCCGCAAGAATTCCATGAAGACCACCCTATTCGATGGATAGCGAGGTAACATGTCGGGATGACCGGAGTACCCATACACGCATATGTAGGTGAAAGTGGGGAACTGGATGAACCAGTCTGCCCAGTCTACCATTGCCTCCTTGGTTGTTGGTGATATGCGTATATGCAACTCATGCTCAAGGTCTCTCACGGTGTGCATTAGGAAGATATCATTTACTCGCTTGAAATGCCTTTCTGCTTTTGTGAACTCGAGCTGCGAGAAATAATTGTGACCCTTTTGCACACCCAAAGTTCCTAGATTGTTCAACACTCTAAACTAGCCTTGGAAGGCAATCAGATATACGAGATATGAACACATGTGAAACCTGTGAGCCTCTAAGAATCCAATCATCTGCTTGTGGAGACTATCACATATGAGGGCGGGCCAGTCATAATGTTCTTTGTTGATCACAATTTTGGTGATGACATAGTACATCCATGACTGAAATTTGTTTGCCTCCTCTTAACCAGTGATGCGGTTGAGTAGAGTGATCATCGCTGCATACTCATCCCTGAACTCTCCACGTCCTATATTCTTGGGCAAGTTGGCCTTTTTCCCTTTAAGCCATTTTTCTACCATCCTCTTTTGACACTTGTCTTTTGACGCATTGAATGACTTTTCGCATTCTCTCATAGATATGACTACATTTGCTGCACATGGTGGAATGGCAAAGCACCTTTTGATATCGCTAGGCTTGAGGCTACATATCATTTGTCCATCCACTAATTGAATCTCTCATGTGGTAGGGTTGTAATGCTTAATACAAGATATTACAAATTCCATGCTCTGTGTTGTGATGGGAATTGATGCTGCCTCAAGCAATCTAGATTGCTCGATGTTTTGTGATGTGCATTGGTCTATGCCTTCAAACTTTTCTGAGTCGACCTCTGGGTGTACTTGATGCAGATCGGTGTCTATCGTTTTTGGGAAGTCATGAACCAAGACCGTTTTGGTCTTGTATTCGACCTGGGAGAACTGCATTCTGAAAACCTTGAAGATTGACTGGGCACACGATACTCTTCGGACAACTTTTCTGCAACTGCTAAAAAATAGCCTTGCCGAGGGGTAATTTTTATGAAAAAATTTGAGACGTGGGTTTTACTTAGAATAATTTTCTAAGTGGGCCCAAAATGTCAGAAATTACAAAAAGTTAACTTTTTCTCGTACATGCAAGAGCTTTTCGGCGTAGGGGTTTCAGAAGCAGCAGAAGCATATTTTTCTCGGAAAAATCTGACACATGGGTATTGTAGGCGCTTCAAAGCTGAACAAACCCAATTTGTTTGATTTTTGAAATTATGACTTTTTTCGGAAAACCCTAAAATAGGGGCAGCCAACTTTTTTTGGTAAAATTTGGCACGTGGGTTTTGTTGAAAAAGTTGTGCTGATAATACCCAGAAGGTCAAATCTATGAATAATTGTCATTTTCTTGGACATGCAAGAAGATCTAATACAAGATAGAGGAAAAAGACAGGAAGAAGTTTGGAAATTATCAATTGCCTCTCAAGATCTTTAGGAAAATTATGCTTGGAAATGTAGACCTTGATGAACCATCTCTCTGTGCAACGTTATTCTTGAAATCATGAACACTGAAAAAACCTCTGTTAGATTTGCAAAAGACGTTGGAGAAGAAAAATGCTTGTTCTTGAGCTTCAATCTGCAAAGAAAGATGTTGAATTATGACGCCTAGACTTGATAAATTGTGATTGATGTTGAATGCATCAAGTTTGGGCGCCAACACATGATTGAGGAGTCAATTAGCCTGATCTGGAGTTCATAGAACTGATTTCCACCAATTTGGGGATGTTTTAGACATGAAAAGGCTTTCAAAATTGTTAACTTCAATCAACTGAGCCTAGTTTGACTTTAGGCGTCCCTTTTTGAGGAGTTGAATATTTTCATTCTTCTTTCTATTACAAAGTACCTCCTTTTGATCCCTGATTTTGGTTGCTTGGTTGATTCTGAGGTGTTGCTAACAGATCCATTGCTGAGATGAAACAACTTTGAAGAAGTGTGTCCGGGAGCTGCAAAGCTTAAAACCTGAATCTGATGCCTCAAATTTTTGGGTGCCTTTTCCCAAGATGGTGCATTTTTCACCAGATAGTCAATTTCTTGAGTGTTCTTTAATTCCTCTAGTTTGACCCTCAGTGTCCTAATTTGAGATCATCGATGACTGATGAGTCTAGTGGTCTTGTTGAAACATGGGATGGATAACCAGTTCAGTCCCGGAAAGGATGACTGGCTTCATGAATCCTGAAAGTTGATTTAGTTGTCTCAAAAGCTTGGACGCCCTTGGCCTGCAAGGGTGCCTTTGAACTTTTGACTTGTTATTCTTACTTTGCAATCTTTCACGAACTGTCCCAGTTTGATCTCTGTCGTCAGATGTTTGATTTATCTGTTGAATTCGCTGACGGTGTCATTGCTGAGATTGATCAAGATGAAGGACTTCTTGGAGGTCATAGAGCTTGTAGACTGCATCTGATTGCCCAAAAGGTTGGGCGCCTATTTCTAGGAGGGTGCAATTTCCTTAACACAGTGCCAATTTTTCATGTCTTTCATTCTGCCTTTGCTTCCAGCGTTTTACACTTGACCTTCGTTTGCGAATGCTTGGCAGGTCTTTTGAACGTGCAACTGGATTGATCGCGAAGCTGAGAGGATGCTGAGCAGATGCCTTGGAGAAAGCAGTTGCTAAAAAGTTCAACAGGTGACTCAAAATTAAGGGCGCCCCTGGCCAGTAGGGGCGCTTTTGCCTTGATATGCATTGATTTACCTTCTATTTTGCATGCTCGAACGATCAACAACTGTCGTCATTTGATGTGTCTTGCAGACCGGCGAAGAGGTTCGTTGCAAAGCTGAGCTAATGTTGAGGAGATCACCTGAAGACAAGCTTTCTCAAAAACTTACATTTCGATCATCTTGTTCTTGGGTGCTCCTGAGCTACAGGGGCACTTTTCCCATGTTTGACTACCATGATATTGGCGTGCAATTTCTAGACTTAGTCAAGTTTTAGCATTTCTCATTTTTGAAAATCCCCTCCGTCACAGAGCATCTTTCGCCATGGATTCTTCGTTGATGCTTTTGAAGCTTAGATTTTGATACCTAGTACTGGCCATCTGCCATTAATGGTTGCGGAGGTCCTAGCTTTTCTCCTAAAAAATGAAGTAGACCCACCAAAGTAAAACAAACTTTTTGGTGATTTTGACTTGACCAGTGTGATCATGAAGTCAAATTATCCCATCAAAATCATTTTCAACTAATTCTGGGAAGGTCTTATTTTCAAGGGTTTTCCTAAAAACAGGGGTATGAAACCCTAATTTTCAAATTTTTCAGAATTTTACAAGTATCTTCCTTAATGTAAACCCACAAAAATCCTATGTTTTGTTTGACCTAAAACAAACTTTTGACGATAATTTTACATGATTTAGACCATTTTGATTAAAATGCCTTATTGAAGCAAAAATTAATTCTAGGTACAACAATCATCAAGACCAAAATCATCATTAACATTAACATTAGATGACGCGTGTAGATTAGGAGAACCACATGGAACCCCACTATCACTTGGACTAAAAATATGTTGGCTACTCAACTCCTTGAAAATTGAAGTTTGTGCAACAAAAGAAAGATCCAAGTTAGTTTTCTCTAGTTCTACATCCCACAACTTTGTTGCCCCTTTGGTTTACTTGATGCCAATCGGTTGCACTTCATTGAGTGATGAAAGAGTATGTACTCCAATTTTGTTCAATTGAAGAAGAACTAGCAACCTCTTGAAGCAAAGGGAGCTTTCGATACAGTTGCTAAGTAATTAAATTGTAAATCAAACTTTAAATTTGAAACTAGTAAATTTTAAATGAAAAAAATTAAAAATAAAATTTAAAGAGGATAAAATTTCATAAACTTGCAATAAAATTTTGATTGCAAGAACTTGGAAGTGTGGCAATTTATGGCCATTGAGGTACCACCAAGAGTGAGAATCCTCCCTATACTTGTCATGGGGAGTGAATGTAAATTTTATGATCAGATTTAATGCACAGAAAATTAATTAAAATCAGACACAATAACACAGCAGATACCCTAGGAAAACCCTCCTCTTGAGGGAGAAAAACCCAGCAACAAAGACCTCTCTTATATATAAACAGTGGCAACAATTCTCTTTACAATGAGGCCAATTATAAGGCCAATCTTCAGCACCTAACACAAGATGCAATGGCAGATAATAATCTGCAAGTATCTAACTCTGCCTTTGAGTAAACTCGCAATCTGTACTTGAAGAAGTTCGCTCTGTCCTTGAATAAATTCGCAATCTGTACTTGAAGAAATTCGCACTTGAAAATGATAGAATGAATCGAACTTGAATGAATGATTGAATAGATGAAAGTGACCTTGTATAAATATAAATGTGAGAGAGGTCGCACCTCTTCATGTACAAGGTCGGCCATAATACAAGGAATATAATTACAAATAATAAATGCAAATTATAAGGAAAGTCGACCCAAGAGAAATTATATTGTTGCCAAGAGAAGCGCCCATTCACATTAAATATCACATATAAATAAATAGCCGATAGGCTATATTAATTTATGTCTTCACTCGTGGCTGGAAGGATGAACCCGAGGCTGCCATAACATTAACAGTGAAAACACTTTGACCAATGAAGGTTGCAAAATTAGCAAACTCACTATTGCATTTTTTTATCTCAAGATTAGGGAAGAGTTTAGTAAGTTCTTTCCTAAACCCTTCGTTGACTTCTACATCAATGGTGCGGCACCATTGTTGGCATAGCAATGATCTCTTCATTGTAATATTTGGGAGTCAATGCAAAGGCAAGAAGATGAAGTGGGGTGGTAATTTTGTTCCACTACTCAACACAAATTGATTGCACCATTGAAGGTGGTTTCTTTAGGATCTTTCTCTTTTTCATTTATGATGGATTTAATCTTCTCAATCATTGAGTCGATGCCATCATAAACCTCTCTCAAGCATGGCTTATCTTTGTTAGTAAAGTGGATCATACTCATGATGGGCTTAGTAAAACTAAGATATTCCACATGACTCCACCAAGTGTCATCTCAAATCATTTGATATACATTTTCTGCCCTTGTAGTGTTGGTTTTCCTCCATATGGATCATGATTGGTTGATGACCATACCAAAAGTGCCTCTTGCACCTTCACAAGTCATCTCAAGACAATTGTGTTGGATGCAAATCTACTATCAACAACCTATTTGAAAATAAATAATTAAAAAATAAAAAACAAAGAATGTATACTTAAGGTTTAAAAATAAATTACTAAAGTAAAACATGAAATTAAAAAGTGCATTGTTTGAATTACTTTTAGTAGCTCTAGTCGCAAGAATTATCTAAAAATGGCTTGTGACATGTGGTGGTTTGTGATGAACATTTGGATCTTTTTAGCCTTAGTATAGACTTGTTTGATCTGATCTATTTTCGTACCCAACTTCTATAGCATGAGGTTGAGTGAATGCACAACAAAAGTGTCCAAAATATATTTGATAATTGTGTCGCAATCAACATACCAACTGCTTTGCAATTCTTTGCATTGTCCGTTATGACTTGAACAATATTTTGAGGACTCGCTTCTTGAATGCATTGTATAAGGATGTTAGCAATAAATTGTGCATCCTTCACCTACCCTTCACAATCCATGGATTTCAAAAACATTGCCCCTTTAGGGCACACTATAGTCACATTGATAAATGACCTATTTTTGCATCCTTCCATCCATCAGAAATGATAGAAACGCTTGTTTCTTTCCATGAGACCCTAATGGGAGCCAATGAAGTTTCTATATGTTTGACCTCCTTTGACAATAAGGTGTTATGCACCTGCTACTAACCTGGGCCCATGTACTCTTTTGGAGCTTCATTTACCTTTTTGACCATGTCTTGCCAATATAGTTATCAAACAACATTGAAGGATAAACCATTTGCATAGAGGTATCTTGCAATGGTTTGGTAAGTAATCTCTCTAACATCATTACTAAATGCCCTCTCCAATGGTCCCTTTTCTCTTTTCACATTGCCCGGTTTGTCTTCACGCCTACCCAAAAATGGATGGATTTCTACTACAATATCAAAGACGACTCTATGAGTATGAGATGGAGAAGTAGGTGGCCTCCATGAGTTCCTTCCTCTAGTTAAAGATAACCCGTTCTATTGAAAAATCTTGCATTTTCTTCCTCATGCTCTTTGATATATGCTGCTATTTTATAAGCTGGTATAGGTGCACAAAGTTAACCTAGACAACTTTTGATTTCCAATCAAGGAATGACACGCAAATGGGCTTTCACTTGATTGTAGGAACTTGTATACCACTGATTACACTTGCTACATATCCAAACATATGTCTCGCCACTTGGAATCTTTTGTACCATGTCTACATGCCTCCACAAAGGTGACCTCAAGTCAATTTTGGAGGGTTTTCCAACAGAACTAGAATTGGTTTCCATCATAACAATCTCAGTGTAGTGAGCCTACAAAAAGAAGTTTGAACAATGAAAATCAAATAAAACTCAGACAATTTACGAAACATCTAAATTTTATGATTCTTGTAAAATTGCAAATAAAAATTATATTTTGCATTATTTAATAATTATTAATTTTAAATTTATATAAAAATTGATGTATTCTACATTATTTATTCGATAAAATATCAAAATATTTACTATTATTATATTAATAATGACTATTATGTATCGACTATATATATTCATATATAGAGTTATAATTTATATTTAATAATATAGTATATTGTATTAATTTTACTATTTAATTTAGTCATACAAATAAAATATTAAAAATAATTAAAAATTATATAATATTCAAATATACTATTTAATAAATTATACAATGTACTATATTTCTATAAGTCTCTATTTAGTATTTGACGAAATATTAGAGTATTACTATATTTTAGTAAGTTTGTATTTTGTAATGTGCCTAAAACTTATATAGTATTTGAGGCTTTAATAAATTCTATCAATATTATAATACATTTCAAAAAATTTAAAATTATATAATTATATAATAGAAAATGGAAACTTAAGTTTGCTGTTAGGGTTTCGACTTTGCAATTCACAACATTAAAAAATGACTTCAGCTGTCATTAAATTTGAAACATATACATTGAAATATAGATAAAAAAAGAACTTGAATCATCGACTATGTTGAAGCCCTTAGGAGAAGAGTATAAGGTGCTAGTTTGCAAATAGGAAAAGCATTGTCTCTAGTTTTTCAATGAAATTAAAAAAACTCTCCTTGTTCATGTTTGTCACATCATAAGGAGTAAAATCGTTGAATGGGTTCGTGAAATGCTTTGTCTTAGGGTTTTTTTCTTTTGAAAAGTTTACAAATACTTGGAATTGGTATGCCAACCTCACGTCATTGACATAATTAAGTGGGTACAAGAAGCTTTGGGCAGAATTGTTTTGGTGCAAAATATACTAAACCTTGGACAATTCCATAGGTGTTTCAGCATCGATTCTGATTTTAGGACATTTTGTACCCAAAATTGGCAAGTAAACCTGCTGATTCGACAACTTAGCTTAGATTTTTTGGTTGTGATGCTTATGCGTATGTTCCAAAAGAAAAGATAACTAAGTTGGATTATAAAGTAGCTAAGTGTATCTTCATTGGGTATAATGATGATATAAAATGATACAAGTTTGGAACACAAAAACAAAGAAGATTGTTTATAGCCATAATGGAACCTTTAGAGATGCTAGAAAATCTCAAAAGCTAGATGAACAAACAAGAAAGAAACAAACAAAAATGGTGTAGTTTGAATTATAAGTTGGAGAATCCATATCTACATATAAATCGATAGGAGAAAATGAGCCAAAAGAGGAAGAACCTCATATCCCAATCTTGAGGAGTTCGATTTGAGAAGGAAACTAGAAAGGTATGGTCCCCTTGATTTTAATATTGTTTTTTCTAGTAGTAATGACCATCGTAGAACTATTGGGGAGGCATTTGATTTAAAGAAAGGTAAATTTTGGAAGAATGCCATGGTTGAAGAAATGGAGGTCTTGTATATGACATGGGATTTGGTGAAGTTGCCTACTGGAAGGAAATCTGTTGGCTACAAATGGGCTCAATATGAGCTTACAAAGCCCTTTTGGTGGCAAAGAGATACTCCTAGGTGGAGGGGATTGACTTTGGTGAGATTTTCACTCTTGTTACTAAGTTAAATTCTATTTGATTTCTTTTGGCTGTTTCTACTAATTTTGATCTTGAAGTGGAATAGATGGTGTTAGAATTGTGAAAAACCACAAGACCATGAGCCACAGGATCAAACAACAAACAAAGACACCTTCCATGCAAGAGGTCTGCAAATAATATATGCAATATTCCTCAACAAGAAAAAGCTACAGAATGAACCTCAAGAATCTTCAAGGAAAACAAAAATCCTCAAAGGTTGAGTGTTCGAGAGTAAATCTCCAGATAGATAATACAATGAGGGTTGAGTGCTTTATAGGAGCAACCCTAAAAGCATAAAAGCACTCCTAAGTTTAGCTTAAGTGCATGAGAATAAAATAGACTAATAATTAATTAAAGATTAATTAATCATTAGCTAATGCATGATTACTCTAACACCCTCCCTTAAGATGAAGTTAGGGAGTAGCTAAAAACCCTAAAAAGAGAATGCGATGGGTCCCGACAAACAAGGCCTGGTGAGGTACCCATGTACAAACAAAAGATCTCTCAAAACTGGAGAAAAGGAGAAAACCAAAGTGGGAGAAAACTCCTTTCCAAAAGAGAGAAAGGCGAATGAAGGACTAAAAAATCCTCCAACCAAAACAATGTCCTGAAAAAGAGGAACATGTAGAACATTGTTGAAGCACAAAGAAGCTATAGACTGTTGTCGAATGATGATTGATATAGTGCTGAAATTAAGAACCTCCAGAAATAGGAATGCAAGAGTGTCCATATGGTAAATGATCCATCTCACTGAAATGCATGTAACCATCCGCTGATGCATGCTGCATTTGAAAGTACATAGGAACAAGAATTGAATACGTAGATCACTCAAACTACGAAACCAAGGAAGCATTAACGTCAACAGTAGAAGCCCCTCCATAATGCTAACAAGGGAGGGCCAAGACAGGTACATTGAAACTATGTGAAACCAAGAAGTGCATGTAGGAGAAACAACCTGCAAATAAAAGAGTGTGCAAACTAAGGCACACATGCATGAGGCAAGAACCACCAGGATTTTTTGCCATCGTGCAAGGGACACTCACCTGAAAAATGTGATTGAAAACCAAAGGAAAACATCAACCCCCCCCATGGCACTTTATATCATAGTGTGAGTACAAAAGGCACATCAAGATGTGCAAAATCCCCAAAAAGTATACACCAGTTTGGCACTTTATCTCAATGCATCTACAAAAGAGAATGTGCATGAAAAATATGTATACAATGCCCAAATAGGATAGAATATTGAAATAAAATATGGAAAAATTGCATAGATGGATGTGTAGAGCTTTGAAAGACGGTTCCAACACCGCTGAAATTGCGAAAAACAGAAAAACAGGTCAAAAGTTATGAGCTTGGAACTGAAAACAGCACCTCTGACTTCAATAGGCTATAGAATGCACCAGCAGCAAAAAACTGAGATAAAAACCAACACCATTAGATAGTGCTTGGAACCAGCTTTCCGACGATATCTTGTTTTCCCAATTTTGATACCCGAGCGAAAAGTTATGCCTATTTTCTCGATTCTACCTATTTTGCAAAAAAAGAATTTTTTTTAGCCCCCCCAGGGGCTAGGAATTGGTTTCCCATATGACCTTGGGGTGGTGGATTTATTTTTGTTTTTTTGTTGCTTTAAAAATAAAAAAGTAAAAAGCAAAAGCAAAAAACAAAAGCAAAAAAAGAAAAAAAAACAGAAAAGCAAAAACACAAAAAGCAAAAAGCAAAAAAAGCAAAATTAAAGAAGATTTCAAATTTCCTCCTATAACCCTAGTTGAAGAAAAAACCTCATAAATCGAGGAGTTCGCAAAACAATGCATTTAAGCTAAACTTAGGAGTTCTTTATTTAGTTAACTAAGTGTTTTTCTGTTAACTGAAGTGAGCAATTATTAGGGTTGCTCCTATATAGTACTTGTTGTGACCTTTTTCACACATCGCCCCATTGCAAATGGGGACCCCCTAATTTTGGCTTTGCTTTTCGGTCGTTTTGTTGTTGTCTCTCTTTTCTTCCGTCTGTCTTTCTGGGGATGTGCCCATCTTTGAGCTTGAATTGAACTTTTGGCCAAGTCTGAAAAATTAGGGTTTTGAATTTTCCAGCCAACTTGAAGTCAAATGAAGTGAATAACTTGAAATTTGAGACTAACATTGTTGTTAGTATGCTTCCAGCAGGTTTCTACTGAAGTTTCATCAGATTCTGAGTACTTACTATTTTTAGTAAGTGTGCAATTCAGAGTATTCCATCGGCATCCTTGAAATTTCAATAGTCACATTGCATTCAGAACACATCAAGCTGCTCACTGGCAAAATTTGAGCTGAAGCCTGAAACAGACAACTTACTATTTTTAGTAGTTCAGCTTCCAGAGCCAATTTCAGGGCTTAGATGCAGAGTTTTTCAACGCATGTCTGGAGATTCCTTCTAGGTTTTCAGAGACCTTCGCGATGGTGTGACATGCAAAATGAGATACCAACTTTCAAAGTTTAGCCTTTCGAGGCTATTTTTAGGGTTTGCATGTCAGGGTTTTCTTTGCATGTCTGCATATTCCTTATGGGTTTTTCGAGAGCTTCGCGATGGTGTGACATGCAAACAAAGATGGTCACTTATTAAGGAACTTGCTATTTTTAGCAGATGCATCCCAACAACCGCCTCCCAGCACTTCAGAATCACGAACTGATCGCAATGCAACAGAAACGAGGACAAACGAAGGTCATTTGATATGCATGCAAGACCAATTAGGGTTTCCAGCTTCAGGACCCAAAAAGAGGCGTAAAAAGTTAGAATTTTCGAAAACCGATGTATACCACCGTGATCACCATCTCTCAAGCTGTCTGTTGATAAAATTTGAAGGCAAACGGAGCACTTACTATTTATAGTAAGTCATTTCAGAAACAGGCTAAAAATAGAAAGTCAGCAGCAGGTGCCGACGTCAACGGGCAGGTCACATGGTGAGGAGCGCGTCATTCGAATTTCAAGTCGAACGGAGTTGTGGAAGTCTCAGAAGCAAGCACTTACTATAAATAGTAAGCCACCTCCAGAAACATGCTATAAATAGCAGGTCAGCGCAAGGCATCAATAGGTATAGGTCAAGCAGGTGATGAAGACCCCATGGCTCGAATTTCAAGATGAACGGAGTTGCAAAGAACGGAAAATCAGACACTTATTATTTTTAGCAGGCTAGTGCAGGGAATTAGGGTTCCCTAAATTCAAGGGTAAAACACGAGAATCATACAGAAGCAGTGTCTAGTCACGATCACCACATTTCCAGCATTCAGCACGTAAAATTTGAAGACATTTTGAGCAATTGCTATTTTTAGTAAGTTGCTAAAAATAGCAAGTACAGACAGATATCAGCCATCAACAGCACAAATGCATCCCAAGATTCAAAACAAAGCAAAATCCAGCCTTTTTGGAGCTTGAAATTAGCTTGAAGTGCAAAGTTGACAAACTTTCTAAAAATAGCAAATTAGGGTTAGCATGATCAAGTTGCCCTAAATCAGGCAAAGAGCATAAAATTCACTGAAATTGATAAATTTTCAAGTCCAGTCAGTGAAGAACGCCTTTAAAAGCTGAAGGTTGGTGGAAATTCTCTAAGCACTTGAAATTTGAAGTTTCCAGGCCAAATGCACCGTGAGAAGCTGAAGATGAGGCAGGAAATTTAGTGAAGGCATTGAAAATGGAAGCTCACAGGTCAAAATGCGCCCTTAGCTTGCAAAAGGATGAAAATTTTACTTAGGCATTAAAACTTGATGCTCACCCATGAAAATGTGCCCTTGAGGAAAGAATGAGGGTGAAAATCTTCTAAGTGTTAGAAACTTGAAGTTGCCTACTCAAAATGCGCCCTTGGGAGAAGATTGAAGCTCTAAAAAATTCTAAGTCTGGAAAATTGGAAGCTTGACCCCCCAAAAGCGCCCAAGGAGAAGAGGAGGTAATGGAAATTTGTCTAAGTCACTTAAATTGAAAGCAGGCATACCCAAATGTGCCTTTGAGGTTGAAAATTGATGAAAAAGTTTCTAACTCCTCAAAATTTGAAGCTCCAGAGGTCATATGCGCCCAAGAACAAGTTGGAGGGTGAAGATTTGTCTAAGGCATCAAAACTTGAAGTCCACCCTCTCATATGCGCCCTGACTCACTTAGCTGGTGATAAAAAAATTCTAAGCATTGAAAATTTGAAGCACACTACCTCAAATGCGCCTTAAGGAGAGAAGAGGAGACTTGAAATTTTTCTAAGTATGTGAAATTTGGAGTACACCCCTCCATATGCGCCTTCAAGAGGAGAATGGGTGATGAAAATTCACTAAGGCACAAAAACTTGAAGCTTGGACCCTCAAAAGCGCCCAAGGTAAAGGAGAGTGGATACAAAAAAATTTCTAAGTATCAAAAGCTGAAAGTAGGCCTAGCTTAGTGCGCCCAAAGTTGAAGAGACTAGAAAATTTTCTAAGTCTTTGAAAGTGGAAGTAGGCCTTATAAAACACGCCTTAACTTGGAGAGATGCTTAGAAAATTTCTAAGTGTTGACAAATTTGAGGTAGCTACCCCTAGATGCGCCCATCAAGGTGAGAGGACTTGAAGATATTTCTAACTGTCATAAATTGGAAGGAGGACTTATCAGATGCGCCCATGAAGGTGAGTGGACTTGAAGATATTTCTAAGTGTCATAAATTGGAAGGAGGACTTATCAGATGCGCCCAAGCCTGAGGAGTCATGGAGAAATCTTCTAAGGCATTGGAAGTGGAAGCTTGACAAGCAAAATGCGCCCTTGAACTGGAGGAGTGAGTTGGAAAAGAATCTAAGTGTATGAAATTTGAAGTTGACCCCCTTGGATGCGCCTTGACTTGTGAAGAGGGTGATTAAAAAGCTTAAGGCATTTAAAGTGGAAGCTTGACCCTCTATTTGCGCCCTGAAAGCTGGGGCTTGATTGAAAATTTTCTAAGTAGTGCAAAATGGAACCTCATAAGTAGAAATGCGCCCAAGGTCAAAGTGGGGGAGGTGGAAATTTCACTAAGTCCTCAAACTGAAGGCTCCTACCTTCATATGCGCCTTAGCTACTTGGGGTGATAGAAAGATGGTTAAGTATTTCAAATTGGAAGTGTCTACTCCTAAATGCGCCCTACCTTGAAGAGAAGTGCTTGAAGAATTTTCTAAGTGTGGAAACTTGAAATAAGCCATGTGAAATGCACCCATATTGATAATAAGATGTCAAGATTTTTTTAAGTGTCAAAATTTTACCTCTAGAGGAAAATATGCCCAAGTTGATGGAGGAGGTAAAATTTGCTAAGGCATGAATAAAATTGGCGTGGATATGACAGAATGTACCTGCTTCATGAGATGGAAGAAAATTTTCAAGTCAGAGCAACAGGATACTCATAGGGATGAAGAAATGGATTAAATTTATCGAAAATTATTTTTCTAAGGTTCAAAATTCAAAAAATTAAATGAACCCGTTCGTTGTATACCCATGAATTCGATGCATTCTGAGGAAAATTTTCTTCTGGGTATTTAAGATCTTCGACAAGGAGAGGGTTTTAAAGTCTTCCACAATTCGTTGAGGCCTTCGAGATGGAGATTTTTGATGGGCACTAGGTTGATGAATTTCCTAAGGGAGATTTGAGAAATTTTCTAAGGCAAGGAAATAAATGTTTGTGAAGATAAAATGCCTTGGTAGATGAATTTGAAAATGGTCGCCTAGATAATTTTTGATCAAATTCCTGATGAAAGCATTTTTTTTTCGAATCTGAGTTGGATGAAATGGGAGAGTGAAGTATGCCCAGGAAGAATACAAGATAGGTTGGAAATTTGGCTAAGGCATGAAGAATTTGAACGTGAAGTTTGCTAGTAAAGACGATGAACGTTTGGAAGTTGGAGCATGAAGGTCAGGTAAGTAAGTTGAGTTTATATTATGAAGTGTTCTAATACTCCTCTTCTTGCTTGTTTTGCAGGAGGAACGTCGAGACCAAGCGGTGATGACTTAAAGTGATGAAGAAAGTAATCCAAGATGACATTTCAACCTCGAAGGAAGAAAAGTTGCAAGGAAATGGCTAAGTGTTGAGACTTAGTGACAGAGAGGAAGTGTTTTCAAAACTCAAGATGGAGAAAAGAATGGAAGCTCGAGCGAAGTTGAAGAACAACGTCAAGAAGAAGATCAAGAACAGTGTGAACGCATTTCAAAGTTGGAATCTTCTAGAAGGATGATGGACATTAATGGCTCATTTATTACCCCACTCCTCTTTGTGGCGGTTTTTAGGGTGAATCTTGTTTAGGGCTGAGGTGGCACAATTGGGCCATCCAGCCGATTGTAATCTGAGCCGTCCGTTGGACTTGGCCAACTATAAAAGGGGGAGTCCCCCTCATTTGTATCTCATTAGAAGAGATTAGAAGTAGAAGTTACAGTAGACATAGAGTAGAGGGACAACTTAGAAGTAGCTTAGTATAGATTGATAGTGTAGTTGAAGAAGAAGGAAAGTTTTCCTTTGAAAACTTTTGCAAGAAATTGTTGTGTAAAACTTTCATAATAAAAGATCTTTTCATTGATGGTGAAATTCGTCTTTGTTATGGATAGCTAGCGAGGTTTCTTCATCCCTTCTACTTCAAGTAGCGTAATTTCATTTTTATGCAAGTAGATGCTAGTTGTGGAATGTGGTCTTCAATTTGAGCAAACTTCGTCTATCCATACCACTAGTGTGTTCGCTGATGGTGAATGTGCCTTGTGTGGTCAACTGGAATATTGTATACTTAACTTTGATCATGATTTGTATGTTTATATGCATCGTTGTGATGGTATTTTCATGCTAAGTTGTGATTTGAACACCTTGAGCTACTCCTCTGAAGATTGCACTGGTTTTGTGGAGGTTGTCTGAAGCGAGGAAAAGTAGAGCCTGGTTGAAGCTTGTGAGAATTGATCGCCATGTCCCACGCCTTAGAGTAGATTTAGACTCTCTAAACCCTACAACCGCTTTAAATTCAGTACTTTCTGGTTAGAATAGGAAACCTGTGCTTCATTGATAAATATGTCGAATTGTGAAAACCCCTTCCTCTGCTGTTGAACAATTCTGTAAGTCCCCTTGAAATACCAGCAAATCACATCGAGCCAACTGAGACTATTCACACTAAAGGAACCTTGGAGTTGAACGTACGAACTTTCTTGCAATCTTAGCGTGCGGAATACTTTGATCAAGAGAGGATAGGGTAGCCGTTGGCGACTTTATTCTACGTTGGTGCGGTCACGAAAATCACATCAATAGTACTCAACCCTCTTTATATTATCTCTTTGGAGATTTACTCTTTTGTTCTCTCGAACTCTCAACCTTTGAGGACTTTTATTTTCCTTGAAGTTTCTTGAGATTCATTCTGTAGCTTTTTCTCGTTGAGGAATATAGCAATTCTTTTTTTTGCAAATCTCTTGTGTGGAAGGTGTATTTGTTTGTTGTTTGATCTTGTGGCTTGTGGTTTTGTGGTTTTTCACAATTCTAACAGGTGGATGTGAAGACAACTCTCCTACATGGGGATTGTTGGTTCCCAAAATTGCTGCTCAAACTCCTAGAAGAATCATTTTCTTTCGGCCTAAGGAAATGCATTCCTAAAGGGGGATTGATCATTTCATCAACAAAATGTGATTGATTTAAGGCCAATTGCTAAGAGTGGGTATTCTCTCCTTTGCTTTGGGCTCAACTAAACCCAAGAGGGTGTTCCTAGAGGTATCCTTAATAGGATTGATCACAAATGAACATAAACAAATTGAAAATTGTTGCAGTAGTACCCAATGTACACCTGGCCTCAAAGGTTGTCACTAAACCAAAGACTAACCTATTGCACATAAATCCTCTTTTAAGCCGATATGAACATCATTGCATGATTGCAAGATGTAGGTATGTAAAACATGACTCCTTTGGCTAGTAACTTTTATGGATTGCAATAGATGCTTCCCTGAATCAATTGTTGAATCATGAGATGCATACACACTACTAACCTACTCCCAAACCAATAGTGAAAGATGTTTTTCGTTTTGAGTGCATGGCCAATCATAACTTCTAGGATTGGTGCCTAATCCATTGGGTTACAAAATCATGGTTTACCAAGAGAAACAATGCTTTGAAATCACAATAGAATATGAGCTATGCATATACACACATGAAAGATATGATATCAAATAATTGAACATTCTTAGTAGTCATCTCCAAATTGTAGAAATCCGTATGCATAAAAAAGAGATCATTACAAAGCTTGGAATGAATCAGAATACTACAACATTCATCAAATGATTATTACAATCATACCAAGTAATGTGGCAAGAGGAAACCCTAAGCTAGAATTCTATCACAATTCGTCACATAGAAGTTCCCTTGAAGATCTACAAATGGCCATGGAGACATTTATTAACTTACATCATTTACAATACAAAGATCTCCTTGTGATTTATAGAACATGTTGCTCTCTAGGCACCTAGACTTACAAGAGTTGAAACCCTAGAAGTTCCTCAACATTTAGTCTTGTGGAAGGAAAAATTGACTAACCCTTTGGATGAAAAACAAACTGGTATTTATAGCCTTTTGCTTAGTTGCCTAGTTGCTTGCAAGAATTCAATGGAGAATAGGTCATAAATGTGATGTGCAAGAAAAGTGAAATCCCATAGAATCCTCAGAATGGACAGTTTGGAGCTTGTGTAAAGATCATCTGCTTTTGGAACTCAACCACCACATTCATGGTGAACTAGACTTCATCATCCATCGTTGAAGTTGCATGTAGATCCATGACCTTGGGTTGAACAATGGTTTTTAGTCAATAAAATCCTCTTGGAGTAGTTGCAAGAGTCAAATTTGGTCATTAATGAGCTCAAAGGAAGATATGGTGAGTGAGAGGCAATTTGGAGGGTGGAAATTTGATGCAGGAATGTAGGTCAGGATGGGAGATGTGGGGTTTCACTTTGGGATTGGATGTAGAATTGGAGGTAGGAACATCCCAAATTCCAAATGAACTTCACATGATCAGAGAAAACAAGTGGAAAAAGCATTGTAACACATTGTGGGAACTCAATGTGGAATACAAAATCAAAAGTGGATGTTAGGATGAGACATTGGAATGGAAGTTAAGAAGTCCACTAAAAGTTTGCAAGAAAAGGATTGTAAGGAATGTGGAGAAATATGGAAGGATGGGAGCTCAAGTGGTCAAAGGTGAAGGGAAGACAAAATAAGTCCATTAGAACTTTGCATGAGGGATTGGAAAGGATGCAAGAAAATCATGTGGAACTAGCGAAGGGAAGTGGAGGTAGAACTAGAGGAAGTTTGGAGGTTTGGAAGTGCAATAGGATTCAGCAAAAAGGGAATTGGACGGAATGTGGGAAATGATTGAGTAAATGGAAAATGGAAGAAGTTCAAATGAACCTCGACAAGTCCACAAAAGGGAAATAGGGAAAGGAGGAAGGGTTGCGGGAATTAGGAGTAGAGGACTGGAGGTTGGGAAGATGAAAAGAATAAGAAGTCCAATGAACCCTGCAAGTTCACAAAGCACATGAAACTTTGATTGAAAGTTGGGAATGGGAGAATGGGGGGATGTGGAAGAGGACGGGAAGTTAGGATAAAGAAGTTGAGGTCCGAATGTCAAATGAAATCCTACAAATTGATGGAATGAAGGAAATGAGGGGAGGAAGGGACTCAATAGACTTTACTGGAATTTCTATGCAACATTGGTGGTTAGGATAGGATGTCAAACAATTGAAAGAAGTTTGACAATTCATTGAAACTCCACAGCTTCACAAAAATTGAGGAAAATGACCAAAACCTCCCTCAACTTAGAACTTTTTTTATTTTTGCAACTTTAAGTGATTGATAGGAACATGGGGGATGATGAGGAACAACATTTAGGCAATTTTACCAAGGGAAGACCCATTTGAACATTTCTCAAATTGGTTATATATAATGAGAACTATAAGGCCAAATACACAAGGCGGCTAGGACTTAGACCATTTTTGCATTGTCAAACTGAGTGCCAATATGGATTTTGAAGAAAAAAGATATGCTACAACCAAAAGAAATTATAGGTGAAGGAAAGAGGGACTTGGTTTGTAGGTTGAAGAAGTCCTTTTATGGCCTAAAACAATCACCTAGGATGTGGTATTAGAAGTTTGATACTTATTTGTTGGGACTTGGATGTTGGCGACCATTTTGTTATTACATGTTGATAATATGTTGCTAATTGGAAGTTGTAAGGAGATGATTAAGGATGTCAAATCTCAATTTTTATTACAATTTGATATGAAGGATTTTGATATTACAAACTTAGTTTTAGTATGGAAATTAAAAGGGATTTTATAAACAAGAAAATTATGTTGAATCAAAAGAAATATGTTGAGAATATATTGCAAAGGTTTAAAATGCAAGAACACAAACCTATTAATATTCCTATTTCCGTTGGTTTAAATTTATCTATAGAACAACGTCCCAAAGAACAAGAGGATATTATGGACTTGTCTCATGTTCCTTATTCAAGTGTTTGGAAAACTTATGTATGCTATGGTTTGTAGTAAAATAGACACTGTCTATGCAATGGGAGTTTTGAGAAGATATATGTCAAATCCATGGAAACATTGGACTATTGGAAATAGGGTCTTCAAATATTTGCTTGGCACTTTAGAATATGTAATATTCTATCAAGGAAGACCTAACATGAATATATTAATAGATGTACAATTTTTTTTAATTGATGTTGATTGAGTTGGAGATATTGATTGTTGAAGATTTACAAGTGGTTATATGTTTAATTTGTCGGGTGGAATAATTAGTTGGATCAGGAAGAGAGGGAATTTTTGCAGTGTCAACTACAAAGTTGTGTACATGGAAGGCAATAAGGTAGTAGCATGGTTATAGAGACTGTGTTTAAGTTTGTTTCTTAAAGAAAATTGTAAGGGTAAATTGTGATAATCAAAGTGCAATTTTTTTGGAAAAGAACCTCACTTATAATGCTCAAATGAAGCATATTATTGTGCAAAATTTGTTTGTTAGAGACATGGTTGAAGAAAAAAGGGTGTTATTGGAGAAGGTTGATGCCTTGGAGAATGTTGCCAAATCATTGAAAAAGTCTATTAATAGTGACAAGTTTTCTTGGTGTAGGAAATCAATGGGCTTTGCTGGCCTTTGTGTATGATTTATGTATGCATGGCCTTCTATGCAAAGTATTCAGCAAGTGGGAGATTCGTTGCATATGTATTGAATACTTTGCATGTTTTATACCCCATATGGATTGTACACTACTACACAGTATCACAATTTCAGTGTAAATATCACCTAAGTTTGCAAATTTTTAAAATTTGAAAAATTCATGAGTCTTTTAAGATTTGATGAGTTCAGTAACATGGGTGTCAAATATTTTCTCAAGTTAAGGCATCCATTAGGAATATGCCAAGTTTTTTGCACACGCATAGAGTTAAAGGATGCATAAAGAAGAAGACAACATCAACACAATGAAAAGATAAACACATAAATTTGAATGCAAAATTGACAACAATATAAAGAAGGGGAATAATTAACAAGAGAAAAGAGGATGTTGAATGTGTTGTATACATAACATGTTGATACCCCTTAACTTTTTTTTGGGCTGTATAGGTTCTCTTTTTTGGCCCATGATTTTATTACCCATTGTATTGTAATACAGCTTAACAGTTTCCTATTGATGGTCTATAAATACTTAAATATTGATTAGGGTTAAACACATGTGCAAAATATCTTATTGTATTATGAATGGTTGAGTTAATATAGTAAGTGAATGCTGTTTTTGTTGGACTTTTTTCACGAAAGGGTTTCCTAGGGTGAATTCTCTTGTTATATTATGAGTGTGATATTATTTCTTTCTACTACATTTCAGATTTTGTTAGCATTGCTTCTCCTACATAGGTTTATCAGTATTATGAAGGAATTTGGCTTGTGGCACCTACTATTTTCATGAGGCTGATGAACAACATTTTTAGGCCATATCTTGTTCTTTTGGCAGTTAATTTAATAATTCTTATTTTCAGTAATTCATGTGAGAAAATTTGAATCATTTGAATTTTTGAGCATTGTAGGCTTTGTGTAGTCAAACTCTGCAATTGGACATGAAGAATAATGAAATTGCTTGGAAATTACTGCTATATCTAGGATTAGTTGAGGAAGAAAGTGAATTCAACATCAATTATAAAAAGAGATGAGTAATATGCAAATGGCTAAGGCCAACAAATTTAAAGGAGACTCATAGCTTCATGATTGAATCCGACTATCTTTGTACATTGATTTCTCATTTCTGAAAATGGATAGAGTTTTTGAAATTTTATTGGGCAAAAGCTCTAGAGTTAACTTTCAACACACTGAAACATGATGCCTCAATATTTTTATTGCCATGTTTGTAGTAGCCAGTCAAAGTTGAAGCAAATGCTTTTGGATATGTTAGAATTCATTGTATTCAATTATGCCAAACAAAAATCAGGAAGTGCTGTTATGAGTAAAGATGTGTGATAGGCCTTTTAGGACTAAGAATACCTCATGCAGTAAGTGTATATATCAGTCATCTGAGTGCAGCATTGAAATGGTCTAGAACTGAGTCTGTGGTTGCAACTAGCCTTATCCAATTTTGTTTGATGTTTAAGTGCCTATATACAATCATGTCAGTCAAGATTGCATAGTCATTTTCATGGCAGGTAGGCCAAGATCAAATTACCATAGTTTTTGTTTAGGGAATTCATATCACATATATGGAGGAGTGTTGAACATTCAGATAGGGGGTTGCTTTCTATTCATGAGTGCCGTGTTGTAGTATCAACCAGATGGAACAAGGTGAATGGGATAACAGAACAAAACATGAGGACTACTTGACTTGAATGGGTTCAATCCCCATAAATAGATAAGTGGGCCTTGCCAATGACATCAATTCTCTTGCTTCTCGAGTCACCTGGCCCCCTACCACTCCCTGGCCCCCTACCACTCCCTATATATGATTAGAGTTGGGGTTAGTTTTTGTTCTTGGAGTCACCTACCCCAATTACTAGTTATAAGCCCAAACCTGAGGATGGATTATTAGCTTGAAGACTAAAACCCCAATGGACCTAGCCCGATAATTATAACTTGGATGGACTCGGTGCCTATTGTTAACTATGACGATGCCTATTATTAACCACACCAATGCATATTATTAACCACATTAGTAATTGATGAATTTGAGTCCTTCAAGCTGTAGTTGCACAAAACCTATCCAATCAGGCCAGAACAAATATGCGAGCCAGCCATTCTAATATTGGTTCTTACCCTTCCATGGTTCAATTTAAGAATGTTTAATTTTACCATGATTACTGTTTTGAATTGAAACATAGTTGATGGCTTGTGGAGTAAACACTTAGTTTACATGGTACTAGATAACTTGAGGCCATTGTAATATTGGGGGTGGAATCTTTGCTGAACTTGTTGTGGACTAGTCCAATGTATCTACCATTGTAGGCAATAATTATAAGATATTACAAAACTCGTTGCTGTCCAATGTATCTATCATTGTAGGCAATGATTATAATAATCATCCCTTGGCAGTAGGGGGATAAGACCGAAACTTTTTATCTTTCGAACATTCTATGCACATTTTAAGTCATGTTCTTCCTATCATTTTTCAATCTGACATATCTAGCCTCGTTCTAAGCTCTCTTAAGTCATAATTCTATTTTTGTAATTACTAAAAGATACGTTGTTCACAATACGGTTTTAGTCTGTTTTTCTAAATCCCTGCTTCCATTGTGGAGCCTGCTATGTGTTATTTTTTGGGTTTCAGTGCACTAGCAGAAGCATGCTTGATTTTAGATGTAAATTTTTCTCCTTGCAGGTGGTTTATTCCAATGAATGTTGTGCTCGCTGCAATTTCTGGTTCTCTAATAGGGTTTATCATAGCATCAATTGTCCAGCCGCCACGTAATTATTTCAAGTTTACAATTGTACAAATAGGAATAGGTAAGATTCCTCTTAAATATCTATGCAATGTTAAGTCTCTTTGATAGAGATCTAGGATATATAACTTACAACTCCAACACTAATTTAGTTAAGATCTTTATGTTGGACAATTATTAGTTGTCATAACATTTGTGTATTTCCAGAAATATTTTTTGCTAGCTATGTCATTTCTGAAATGTTTTATTTATGCATTCATTTGTGTTGTTTTAAAGGAGAATGTTGCTAAGAAATTTAGCCTTTTCAGGAGTCAAGTAATGTTAGAATATACCGATATGTTCCTCTTTTAAGTATCATACTATGGAATGCTTCAAATGTGATTGTATCCAACTTCAGTATATGTTCTTAGCAAGCATTATAAGTATGCCAATAAAATCTCTGAAATTTTTTAGCAGACAGAACATTCTCTGACATGGCTTAAATTTTTGTCCAGAGACCTAAAATTTTAGAATTATCAGACAAAAGCAGGTAGGATCCTCTCCATTTAGACTGTGCAGAATCTGACATACTGTGTAAGATGTCTAGTAGGTCTGCTAGAAACCTGGCAAAATTTGAGAATTAGTAGACAAAGCCCTGTCTATTGTGAAACACCTCACATGAAGACCCCTTTTCCCCAGGTACAGCTGGTCAAATCTCCTTGGACTTATGAGTTCAAGATGGTCAAATACTCAATAATTAAAATAGCAGATTGTGCAAGTAGAAATTAGCAACTGAGAAATTGGGATATGATTTTAGAGGACTTTTGTCTCTGCTCAATTAACAGCTGCAGCAAAAAGACAAATTTGATATTGTTGATCTGAGGCAAGGATAATTAAACTTGAGCAATCCCAAGCCCCCAAACTGATGCTTGAGGATTACAGCAATTTAATGAAATAATAACCTAAATTCAAACTAAATAATTGGAGATTAAAAATTAGCATGAGCAGTTTTAAAACAAACAATTACAACCCAATAAGTGTGTCAAAGAAATGTGGATGGACAGAAATCATGGGTATAGGTGGTTAGAGGAGAAAACACAACATAAATTGTTGAAATGGAAGTACAATCAAAGTATGAAGAAGAGAGTATGGCAAATGAAGGATTTTAATCTAAAATAAATCTTGTTAAAACTTGTGTTACTCATTATAACACTCTTGTTATCAAGTTTGATTTTGTAGAAGAGAGTTTATCGATGCTGAAGGGAAAAAGGAACATAGTCTCTTCCCCAATAAAGTTTATGTAGATACAAATCTCACATAGTTCCTAGTGGTGGAGCTAGAAAAGGATTCTGAACAAGTTGTGTCTTCCAGTAAAGAAAATAATTTGGGATTGCAGGGAAGTGATTTGGGCTCTCCTTCCTCATAGTGGTCATGTCCTTGGCCATATAGATGATGGCACTCATGGGTCTTTATAGGTGATGGTGGCATTTCTATTGCCTACTACAGTTACAATGGTAGGTCTTTCTCAAGTATGTGCAAGGGCATTGTTGCATCATATGCTCTTATTTTTCTTGTTAGACCTACAATAGACTTGAGCGAGCCTTCACTGAGTAATATTCCACTTTAGGGTCTCAACCTTCCAACATGAAACTTGTAGTTTAGGGACTGCAAAGGGGTTTGGAGGTACTGATTGCTTCATTCATGACTTATTTCAATCCAAAGTGCCAATGTTTCCTAGGGATGAGCATTCCAAGTACATTCGGTTTTGATTTTTCATTGTGGCTTACTATTTCCACTAATTTTTGTACCTGTTTTCTTTGTGCATTGAAGGTTGTTCTATCTCAATCTTGTTTGCAAATCTGTAATGTCCCCTTTTTGAGTGAGCATCAGAGTTGGAGGTTTAGCCTATCATCGGGTCTTCGTAGGCTAATAATGGTGATTAGAGGGCCCTGTTTTGGAGATATCTGGTATCTCAATTGGCAGTTTGTAGCGTTTGGCATCTCCAGATCCTTAGCTTGTTCAGAGGTTTGTTATTCGAGGGTTTCTGGCTTCATTTGTATGTACTTACTATTTTTAGTAAGTCAGTTGGATGATAGAGGCCAACCTTACTATTTTTAGTAAGGCACCTTGGTGAGCAGTGAGTTCAGTGGGCTACCTCTTGGCGCAGGCGGAATTGATTTATGAGGTTTATTATTGGAGTTATGAAGTTTTAATTATTATTAAAGGAATGCTTTAATAATAATTAATTATTATTATAAAGTTGTAAGAACCCTAGTTCTTCCAAATATAAAATTCTTGCAACTGCTGATATGATTCTTTTTGTGTTTTGAAGTTTTCAAAGATATTGCTAGATAATGCATAAAATTTACAAAACAAGGAAATGCTGAAGCACAAATATAATATTATATCAAAGTTATTAATGTCCTAAAATTACATTGAAAGCATTCATACCCGGATAACAATCTTCTAATCTTGAAAAGATGATGAAACCCTTATTCTGAATCTCTCCTATAAATCTGATGAAGCACAATGTTGACTCCTGCATGAAGCCAATCCACGGGGCAACCCTTCGGAAGATCTTTCACAACCTCAGCTATGCTAATCAATGAGAGTTTTCGTTCCCAATGATCAATAAATGTAGAAATTGCAGAAACCCTAGGTTTCTTTGTCTCCATAACAAAGTTCTTCAAAATCAAATATCAAATCCTGGATGATTGCAATGGCCTTGGCTGATCCCTTTTATAATTTCTCAATAAGAAGAAGTCGACCCTCTAGAAGCTTCTTTCCAATCAATAATATTAAATGTGCATTTAAACTTTATAAAATAATTTCTCAAAGTAAGCGCCCATTTAAATAATCATTTAATGTACTTTAAGTCATTAAATGGCCCCTTTAGACATAAAGTTATAATATAACTTTATAATATACTTTTAGTTTTAATGATTAATTATTATTAAAGTCACCTTTAATAATAATTAAATAATATAACTTGCACATTACTCCTTATTTCGCCCGGCCAACTGAAAACTGGGATCAACGCTAAACTCACCACATGTCCAGGTGCCTTACTATAAATAGAAACACTAGACCCTCATGACTTGTTGACTTACTATAAATAGTAAGTGTGGGAAATTGAGTCCTGAATAACCAAATGAAGGCCAAACTAAACCAAACTTTGCTCTGAAGGACAACCAGATAACTGCCAAACAGGACCCGCTGAACAACCCCATTAGCCTACGAGGGTCAAATAATAGGCTAATCCTCCAAACTTTGATGCTCTCGAAAATGGGGACATTACAATTATTATAAAGTGCATAACATTAAATATTTTATTGACTTTATTATGAAGGGGATATTTAATGATTATAAAGTCAAATTATTAAAAAGGTGCATTTAAGTCTTTTTGGGTGCCCACTTTAAGAGACATTTTATAAAGTCATCAAAAGCAAATAAAGTAATATTAAATGATTAAAAGCTACATGGGAAATCGACCTCTTTGAAGGAGAATATAAAGGCACCAAAAGCAAATTGAATTCAATCATCATTGAAGATTATTCAACACTTGACTTTGTTGCTTTGGCGTTGGAGGTGAAACCAAGGGGTTTTTGCTGCAATTTCATGTCTTGAAGAGCGTAGCTTCTCTTTGATTATTGCTACCCACAGGTGTGCAATATCACCTAAAGGTTGCAATTATCTGGTGGCTTCATAGCAGGAGTCACATTGTGTAGATCAGAAGAGTTTATTTTCAGAACTTGTGTAACATGCCAAACCCTTCAATGCAGTAAAAATTTCCTAAATTTACATCATACGAGTAAATAAACGTGTTATCATGATATTGCAATAAAAAATTTCCTTTTCTTTATTGATAATACATGAACAAGTTGCCATATCAATTTACAATAAAGATTCCATTTCATTATAATAACTTCACAAGTATATGAAACAAGAATACATACCTTAACTAACATAGCTCCAATGAGCTTTAGAACAAATAGTAGTAAGACGGTCTAGGATCTTCCCTTTCAAATCTTGGTTCTTCAGTCGCCTGCTGTGGAGGAGAAGCATCACTCGGGCGCTTTTCCACCAACCACGGACTTATAATGCGGTCCCCCGCACATCTATCATTCGATAGATGGCCCTCCCTTCGACGAAGAGATTGGTTGGGTATTTGATATTGTTAACCAACTGAGCATAGTGTTGTGTCCTACATAACTAGAACTTGCTATTTCACAATCCTGAACTAGCACGCATAAAGGATCACGGTGAACTGACAGTGTAGTCTCATGCATCACACAGTCTAAGTGGATGTTGTAGCTTGCACTACTTTGGCCAAAGTGTTCTCATTCAGTACTTCGAATGAAGGTCATCTATCATAAACACTACTGAGGGCTGATTTGACTTAAGGCTATCTTACACTACGCATAGGTGTGGTCCTTCACTAGATAATCTGTCATCCCAGACTAACCTACAACATACTAATCTACTAGGTAATTACACAAGATAGGTATATCCTTCAATGGATAGTCAGTCATCCCAGATAACCTATCACTATATAATCTACTAGTTAATAACCTACTCAACTAAGTATGTACATAGGATAGGCATATCCTTCACTCGATAGTCAGTCATCCCAGATATCCTATCCTCAAACAATCTACATTCACATAAGTATACTAAACCTCTCCCATAATGGGTAACCTCTCCTAAGAGTAAACACCAACTTCCCTAGTTAAATAAATAACTTAGATAAGAGTGCCTCAAGTGACTCTTGCATTCAATCAAGCCTAATAGAATGATATATAAGCAACTAGCATTCTCCTATTTTGGAGATAATTACAAACATGTAACAAACAACTAGAAATTGCTTTAATTTCTCCTTTCCAAATAACATCTTTTCACTTCCTAAGCACATACAAAAAATGCACTACAAATAGCATAATAACCTCTCTATGCAAACAAAAAATACTTTTCCAATAGCATAAAATCATAGTAAAAGATAGTAGAAGAATATCTCGCGCCTGTATTTAGTTTTTTCCTAGATGATGATGACTCAGTCTACACTCACAACAATTCCAGCACTTCCAAACAATTGGCAATTCCCTCACAAAACTCTATTTTTCTCACTCATAAATTAAACACTCAGAAATGGATAATCAGACTGATAATGGTTGCAGCTGATTAGATTTATGAAGCTCAAGAAATTCAATAATGAAGTATGGATATAATGAACTGACTCAATTCTCAGAATAATACGTCTTTTAGAAAAATGATGAATTCTCAATCAAAATCAGAATGATTGCTCTCCAAAAAGATAAGTGTATGATACAACAAAAGATAAGTGGATACTGCGCAAATGATAAGTTCTCAAGGAATAAGTGAGTAAACAAGAAGAATGGGCGGCTATTTATAAAGCCCCATCCTCCCTGCAATTTTGGAATCAGTTTTTCCATCACTCATCATAAGACATTTTCAACTCAGAGGTGGCGTTGGTTTCCAGCCATACTTAGCATAAAATGATGAATCATACTCTAGAAATCGACAACATTATGAAGACAATTTCAAATGAACATGGAGAAATTGTGTCATTTGACACCTACAGGTTTCTTCACAGGTGTGGCGCTAGATTCCAATAATGGCGGATTAGATAATCACTAGAGAAAGTCCATTCATAAATTCTTAACACATAGCCCGCATTAATATCTTTTATAGCTTTTAATTGTGCCTAGCATTAGTTTCGACCTGGTCAAGGTTCAAATGCGTTTCATGGTTAAACCCCGCGTGATTACTGTTGTGCAACTTCTTCGGTGCTATTTTAAAAAAATTCCGTTTCAAATGTTTAATAGTAAATATTTCAATTTAATATTATTTTGATTGCTTTTGAAATCAATCCGATTTCCATAGTTTGCAAAATAAATATTTAAAGATTTGGAAACTATTCGATTTCCATAGTTTGGTGATTAAATTTCAATTGAAATGATATAACCCGATTCCCATAGTTAGAAGGTTAATATTAAATCAATATGGGAAATAATTCAATTTCCCAAAGTGTAGAGATTAGTATTAAATTAATTAGGATATAATTATATATTTTATTATATAAATATAATTATAGTTTTTAAATATATTTAAACATATATATATATATATTTTAATATAACTATAATATATTTATATAATATTTAATATATAATTATGTATATATATATTTAATAAATATATATTTATATCGTGAGCCAGTTAGCATACTTCCGATCTATATATATTTATACATATATATTGTTGGGTGAAAATTATGTAATCAACATTTCAATAGATTACACAACTAGGACTTCAGCCACAACTATGTGAGATATAATCTCTCCTCTCAGAAAGGGGAGGCACCCTTCTTACTGCTTTCAGAAACAAGTAAAACTAAGTATTTACAACATGTACACTATGATTAATGGATTCGGGGTGTGTCACATTCATCCTTCTCTCTCTTTTCAGAGAAGATGTTTTACAATGCTCCACGGTTGGTAGTTCTAATTCAGTGCAACTTCAAACTAAAGAAAAAGCAGTAATTCCAATATCTCTATCTTGACAAAGCAAAGCGTAGAGATACCAACATGATAACAATAACGATAAAAACGAGAAAGGAAAGCTTATGAAGGCACAAAGTCGTTCTGTAACTTTCCAACAGTAGATCCTTGAGATACGTAACAAGTGTTATATTAGAAGTGCAAAGTTTTCTAGATACATCACCACAATAGTTCCACGAATAGCGCGAACAAATGCAAGCACAAAGTCTTCCAGTTTATCCACCAAAGGTTACTCAAACATAAACTTAAATTCAAAGTAAAGAATGTAACACAAATTTCACATAGATTTACTTGAATCCCTTAGATCTCACACAATAATTACTACCAATCTTAATCAACTTCCAAAGACGATTGATCCAATGCAAAGTCTGGTATGCAACTTCCTTCTTTATTGATAAGATTCAGATTCACAAAGTTGAACACACAGTTTCATACATTTGTTGCAAAATGAGCAGCACTTCGTTGCTAGAGATAAAAGATGATCATTACAATAGAAATCCCTCATGTATATAGAGGAGAGGGATGAGCAAATCTAGGAAATCAAAGGACTAAAATTAGGAAAGTTAGGTGAGCTAATTAAAGAAAATCTCACCTGACTTTGACCAAAGTCAAAGTGTAATTTTTCTTCAAGAAATTACATCTTAGATTTTTGGTGTAATTGCATTTCGAGAAAAGACATTTAAGATGTCAAAAACTATTTACAAGATGCATAATGGAAAGCATCAAAAAGTCTAACACTGGAGATCGGGAATCTTCATGGTTCCTTGCTTGGGAGCAAAAGTCTTCATATTTCTTCTTGGTCTCCTGCATGAACTTCTCATCTGGGCCAACGGTGTAATCCACAATGGTGTGAATCCTCGTGATCGATCTCATGGCGGATGAGTGAACTTTTTTGCACCTGTCAAGATGCATTTTAAGGTTATCCAATGTAAGCCTTGTATCACAAATGACATCTAGAGAGGCTTCTGAAAAGTCTGCACTGTCAACCAACTTCATGATGGCTTCTGAAAAGATCTGGGATAGTTCTGTGGCCAGCAGGAAGATACGATTCTCCTCAAGAAGCTGCCCTGGTAACTCCTTGATTCCTCTTTCAAGAATCACACGATGCCCTTTGACATCTTCTTGCACTTGGTGGAGATCCTCTGTAAGAGACTCAATCACCTGAATACGATGCTTCAATGATTCTCTTACCTCTATGAATTTTTCCTTGTTGGGAATTACCCCGGCTTCCACCAATTTACTGAGCTTTGCCTGTTTCATCTGTGACCACGACAGCAGGCATTTTTCCATCTCTCTGCGCTCCTGGGAAAGTACACTCTTCTCCTTATCAAGCTTCGTTGTGAGCTTGGCCTTCAAAGTAGTTTTCTCATCCGCAACAATTATAATCTGAGAACCGTGTTCTACGATCTTTTTGATGAAATCATACAACACCTTGCCTTTGGAGGAAAACTTCTCAGCTTTTTTGACTGCTGGGTCCTCAACACTTACCATTGCTAATAGTTGCGCATTAACTGAAGATCTTGCAAGTCTCCTTACAATAGTGGCATAATGCTCTGCCCTCTGTTTGTACATATTATGAGCTTGCTCCATTTTGTCTAGTCTTCCAGCCAAGATATCCAAAGTCACCTATGCATCTGCTTTTGTACTTTCATTTGTGACCTTTCCAAGTTGGACCCTTGTCACTGTGTAATCCTCCATGTTGACATCTCCTTCCTCCTAAGGTGGTACGCCAATTTCTACATATTTATGACCAGTTTTGTCAACATTCAACTGTGAATACACTTTCGCCTTTTTCTTCCCCTTAGCTTTTGGAGGGACTATCTCTTCAAGGTCGAGCTCTTCTGGAGAAATCATTTGCTTTTTTCGCTTCGACACTTGAGATATCAACCAAGGGGGAAGAGAGGAAGTACGAGCTTCTGGATTAATCGTCAACTCAGTTATCACTTTCACTTCTGAAGTAACGACTGGTATCTTGACAATGGGCGTAGTGTCTGTCATAACTGCTCCTGTAGTCTGCACATTGAGCTGATCATGCATGGATTCATTCCTGAACCGATTAAAATCAGTTTCTAAAGTGATATCATATGATGGCGATGACAGGCTAGGAATAGATGATGGAGGACTTGACAAAATATCAACCATGTGTATACTTGTCACTGGAGGAGTATCAAGTATGGTTGATGCTGCAGGGGTAGGTGAAACATCTGCTGCGGGTATGACGGTGGTGGGAATAGGTGATGTTGGAACAGGTGGTGGAGGAGTGTTTGGATTTGGAGGTGTATGAGGAACATTTGAAATCACAAACGATGATATTCTGGGAATTTCTTCAACTACATTCTCAAGTGGAGACATAGTTCTTTCTTCATCATGCCCGTGTTCCTATTGATCATCCTCTTGTCCTTCAGACTCTGGTTCTCCTTCAGAATCACCTTCAGACTCTTGTTCACCCTCAGAATCTTCTTCTTCATCAGAGTCTGCTTCTACTGAATCTTCTTCTTCAGCGGATTGATCACTAGAATTTCTTTCTCCATCGGAATCTATCTCTTTAGAAACAACCCCCTTTCCTTTGGAGCGAGATGGTTCAGATTCTGTAGTTTCTCCTTCTGGGACGGCCCGTGTGTCCTTGCTGACAATGAACTTGATCCTAGGGCCTCGTCGCGAAGAAGTAGGAATAGCCGCAAATTTATCTTTCATGCGGAGTTCTTGTTGTCTGCTGGCTTCTGCTTCAAATTCTTCTCCGTCATAATCTATTTTGAAAGTTCTCATCTCAAAGCCGTGCTTGTGTAACCACTTTGCAGTGTTAGACAAAATTGGTGCCAATCTTTCCCTGATGGAAACACTTTATTTTTTGGACCATTGAATTGTAGGCAACGACCTCTTGGCTATTTCTTGTTCATCGTAGGCAGCGTTCATGATGTCACCAGGATCTGTGAAATACTCTGGTAGGTCAGCAACACCAAGATCTCTGATCTGCTGTACGGTTAGCCTACAATAATCCATCTTACGAATGGCCTACTCATCTCTGCAATCAGCCCAGATGTCCTCAAAACAATACCTGTGCTGATGACCCTTTTGCAACTTCTTCTTGACATTTCGGTAATCAAAATCAAACCTGTATCTATAGGTCCTGATTGTCATGACCTGCATTTCCGCATAGACTGATTTGGCCTTTTGTACAGTCTTGATAGTATACCTACCGATTGTTAGTGGGAACTTGAATCCCAGCTTGTGAATCTTTCTCCACTCTTTGTGCACTGAAATCAGCTGTCTGCACAACTCCATGAGAACCCACTTGTCTGAGGGGTATCTGGGCAATAGGTAAGGGCAACCAGTGTAGCACCCTACTCTTAGGTAAGTAAAAGTTGGGAATTGTAGATATATGGATCCGACTTTACTTACCACTTTGTAGGCCTCATCAGATACTCTCTTCTTTTCGAGAGTCGGATCAAAGCTGAAAAGCAGAGGCACGAAGAAAGCATCAGTAACCCTCTTGAAATGGTGAAAGCTTTCCTTCAGCTCCAGTTGATAGAAAAATTTGTACACAGGTACGGTGTGTCTACTCCCTTTTGTAGATAGACCCGGAAATTGCCTCATCATGGCTGCAGTATACACCGGGTAGGAAGTCATATAGAACTTCAATGTGGACGACACATTGATCAGCTGTTCATGTATTTCATCGTTGATCTGTTTGCCCCAATCAATGTGAATTTTTTTTCTTCTTATGATTCTGATGTATTCATACATCCAGTCATGAAAATAGGATGATTCAGGCAGCCCCTTCACTTTGCTCAAAAGTGTGATCATATCTCTGACATCTTCCTTGAAGTCACTTCGCGGAAGTCCCTTCGGCCATCTGGAAATAGTGTGCCTAGGTTCTTTCAAACATTGGCTATTTATCAGGTATTTGGCCTTGCCAGGATCTGAGTCATAGACCTCCTGCGCTTGTTGTATCGATATGTCAGTGTAGTTCTCCATATGTGGAACTCTGAAAACAATATCAAAGAAGTTAGGGTCAAGTCTCAATATCTCGTGCCCAGAAGAATCAATCACACTTCTGCTTTCCCTGATGTAATGGGATGCAACTTGAAGGACAAATTTTGTATTATGTGCAGAGGTAGGGAACATAGACACCAAATGCAGATTACTATGCACGATTGCTCTCAGAGAATCTTCAAGAGGCTTCTTCTTGGTTCTTTCCGCAAAATCAACTAGGTCTTGATGACTGACCTCTGTGTCTTTTATCTGTTGGCGTAACAACTAGCACCTCTGGAGTAAGAGTTGGTACGGACAACTATGTACACTACGCAATAAGTGCTCTTCAAATTAGGAGGGGAAGCTCCCTCGTTGTGCTTGACAAAAGTACCTACAAAGGAAATATACTAAACTATATCCTGTCTTTTTGTTTCAGCTATAGAGGTACAAGGCTTTCTCGAAAACTATATACATTGCAGCTGAGTATTTTCTGGTTTTGCAGTATTACTAACTACAACTAAACTTAATTACTTAAATTCTATCTATTCTCCTCAAGAAAACAGAGCATGAGGAAACGGAGCAAGGTTTGACTATCAGACGATAAACGAGTATAGATTCTCAACTTGAAGGCAAGGTGGCACATCTATCAGCTCAATCTAAACAAGTTTATTGGAAACATCACATGATAAACTGAATATGGATTCTCTACTTGAAGGCAAGGTAGGCACGACTATCAGCTCAATCCGAATAAGTTTATTATTCACAACAACACATGATAAACAAGTGCAGATTCTCTACTTGAAGGCAAGGTAGGCACAACTATCATCTCAATCTGAACAAGTTTATTAAACACAAAACAGATTTATCTAAACTATGGAAAGAATTCGCCATTACAATTGCATGAAACCCTATGTGGCATAACAATTCATTATAATAGCAAAGACGCATGAACAAATACCAAAAGAGCAATATTGAAGGCAAGGTAGGCGTAGCATATATTTCTCTCTCGTGCAAAAGTTATTTACAAATGAGCAAAAGCTCTTATTTATATACATCAAGGTGTAGGTAACCCTAAAATCACCTTGAGTCAACTACAGTCTTGAAATGCATGCAAGATTTATTATTAAACCCTAATAAAGCAAACTATACAGTTAACTGGAAAACTACCATCAGTTAACCGAAACATTTAACCTAAATGGACCATGTGCAAGCATGCACGTCCTTATTTAAAGCAAAGTTAACTGGACACTACCTTCAGTTAACTGGAAACCCTAACCCTAACTCCTGTGATGATAATTCCAAGGACGAGATAAGCATGTGTGAAATCAGCGAGTGAACTCAAGACTAAAAGTTGAGTTAACTGCTGCTCATGACTCAACCCTCGAAATTAACTGCAAGTTCCAACTGGCAGATCACTCCATGTCATCTCGGTCTAACACTTCGACCAAGAATTCATCAATCTCTCTATCATCCGACACTTTGATACTATCCAAAGCGATAATTTGTCTCTTCAGCTCCTTGTCGCCTTCTTTGACTGTATGCATGCCTTCTCTAACATCTTCAGTCGCCTTTCTGAAACTAGCTAAAATAACTGAAACATTCTCCAGCTTAGCCGCCATAGGTTCTCCCTCAAGGCTATCACGAATTAGCTTTTCGAACTCAACTTGTACTTTTTCCAATTCAATATACGTGCCATCTTCAAGGAGATAATGACACGGAATCTGAACAACAAAACCACTAACAAGTGCAAGCGCTCCAACTACATCATCTTTCAGTGAAAACAACTTGGTAGAGATCTTCTCACATATCTCCATTTTGAGAAGGTGCTGCTCTCTCCAAGCAAAAAATTTCTCTTGATCTTCATCAGTCTCCAAGGCATCGTATGCAACTGACAACTGAGACACAAGAACACGATCCTTGGCTAAACCCTCTGCAACTGAAACCTCGAGCAATTGAATACCTTGACGAAGCCCATGTGCATCACTCCTTAACTGATACAAATCTGCAAGAAGACGTTGACCTGTAGCAACTAAGCCTTCAATCCAGTTATCCAAAAGTCTGCCATGACTGACTAACTGATCCAACTTTTGTTGTTCTGCAGGTGTATTCTGAGGAAGAACAGGCGCTCTACTTGAATTTCCGTGAACAAGATCAGAGATGTACTGACGAAGTTGACTATTTTCAGCCTTAAGCAATGCCTTATCCTCTCCATCCTTCGTGATGCGTTCTTCAAGATTATTGGTGACAATCTTAAGAAGGCTCACGTCTGTCTCTCGAGTAGTCCTGCCAAGATTTTCCTTAGTAAATGTAAAGTCACCAACTTCGACTTCATCTAGGCTCTTACCCTCTGGAGGAATAGCAACCTCGATAACAATCTCTGATTTGGGAGTCTTTTCAATATGCACCTGTTTCTTAATCTTCTTGTTCGACCTTCTCTGATAAGGTTCACCGAACTCAGATAAATCAAGGTTATATGAAGGTTCACGCCTCTATCTCCCCAAAGACCTTTCGAGCCAACAAGACTGAACAATATCATCAATCCGAGGAGAGACTGTCCCTGATGTATCAACCTGTGGTGGTTCAGTTGTCTCCGATCCTACTTGAATTGGTATCTCAGGCTCAGAATCTATGTCAATGGGTTGCACATGTGGTGAACTAGGAGGTTCAACGTGAGGTTCAGCCTGAATAACTGTCTCTACTGGAGTCTCAGGTACATTCTCAACTTGCTTCTGCTTCCTCTTACCAGTAGCTCTCTTCCCCATATTTTCACTGAGTTTAACTCCTTCAGGAGGTATCACAATAGCCTTGACCCGAGGTCTTGAATTAGAAGTAGAAGGCAATGAAGAAAAATCCTTTGGCGGCTCTGTCACAGGAACTGACTTTCGCTTCCGTTTACTCTCCAAGAACAGCTTGCTAGTCTTGATAACCGATCTAGAAACCTCCTCGATAGAAGTATTCTCTTTAGCATACCAATCTGGTGAGCGAAGTGGCTGCTGAGCAATTTGATCTCTGACATATGAATTGAGAAGAACTTCTCCATCATCATCTGATAGACCATCAACATCTTCTGATAGGTAATCAGAGAGCTGACCGATAGTGAGTCTACAATGGTGACGACGACGAACCTCGAATTCATCTTCACAATTAGCCCAGAAATCCTCAAGTGCTGGCTTATGTGCAATCCCTCGCTCTAACCTGTCTGCATAATAACCCAGAGGATCATAGGAACGCCTCTCAGTATGAGTCTTAAGCTTAAACCTTTCTATCTCGGTTGACATAAGCCTGGCATCTGTTGCCGCATTGCATGTGAAAATTCCCAATGTAAATGGAAAATTAGCCACAGTCTTATGACGACTGCGAAGAAAGAAATGAACATGTTGCATCTGCCTGAGAAACTCCATGAAGATGATCTTGTCTGACGGATACTTCGGCAACATCAGGGGCTCTCCAACATATCCATAAATCCGGATGTATGTGAAAGTAGGGAACTAGATAAACCAATCCGCCCAAGTCTCCATTGCTGATTTTGCCTCGGCAGAAATACGAATGTGCATTTCGTTGTCAAGATCTCTAACTGTCTTCATAGAAAATTGATCATTCACTACTCGGAAGTCTTGCTCGGATTGAGAAAACTCCAACTGAGGATAATACTCATGAACACGTTGAACACCGAGAGTGCCATTAGTTTTCAAATGCTTGTAGCTGCCTTGGAATGCAACTAAGTAGACCAAGTATGATATCATATGAAACTCATGATACTTGAGAAAATTAGTAATCTGCTGATGTAAGCAATCACTAATCAACATAGCCCAGTCAAAATGCTCTGTGCCATCCATAATTCTTGAAATAAGGTAAAACATCCATGAACGGAAAGTGCTAGCATCCTGTTGACCTGTAACTCGATTGAGCAAAGTTATCAAAACAGCAACCTCGTCCTTGAATTCCCACGCCCAACCTTTTTAGGCATGTTAGTCTTCTGAACTTTCAGCCATTTCTGAGCCACTTTTCTTTGTGAATGTTGTTGATCTCCATCCCATATCTTCTCACAGGCCTCAATAACCACAGTAAAGTTATCTGAACGAGGAGGAATAGCAAAACATTTCTCTATGTCCTTCGGTTTGAGACTGCAAACAACCCTCCCATCAACTGATCTGATTTGACGTGAAGATGAGTCATAATGCTTGATACAAGCAAGAACGAACTCGAGATCAAAAGTGGTAACAGGAATAGATGCCGCTGCCAGCAATCCGGAACGCTCAAGATTTCTCAATGAATTGCTGCTAACACCCTCCAGACTGCTCAGATTAACCACTGGATAAACATGATTTAGATCTGTATCTGAAGTTTTGACAAAATTATGCATAAGAGCCTTATAATCAATGAGATTGAACTGCATTTTGAAAATGAAGACTTTTGACTGTAAAGTCGAATGTACTTGAACAACTTTCTGAAAAATTGAAAATCTCTAGACAAGGCTAAAAATAGCCTACGACGAAAGAAATTTTCAAAATTTTTCTGAAATGTGGGTTTTGTGCAGAATCCAATTCTAAGACAATCCAGAAAGCTTGATTCTCGAAAAGATGTGTTTTAGACCCACATGCAAAGAAATTCTCGGAAAAAAGCATAGAGCTTCAGAATGAAGACTTCGGGGCGATTTTCTTGAAAAAATCTAAGACATGGGTTTCGCTGCTAATACTGAAGTATGCGAACCCAGATGATCAAATTCTGAATATACGCTGAATTTCTTTGACATGCGAAGAAAGTACCTAAGATGAGAAATAGAAGAAATAAGACAAGATAGAAAGTTTTGCTTGCTCTGCTTCTGAAGAATTCGCCAATCTCTTCTTTGGAATTTGATGAAACCTGCATGCAAAGTGAAAACAAAGTCTTGAATCTTCTTCCTTTGATCAATCTGAATCCGTTGCTATGAAGAACGCTGAATTCTGACACCTGTAGCACCTTTAACTTGTTGCTCGCTCAAGAAGAATGAATATTTCAAAGCTTGAGATGAAGAAATAATGGACGCCAATGCTTGAATAAATAGATTTTCATCTTTGAAATTCGCACAAAGCATAAAACCTTGAAAAATGGCACTTGGCTTATGATTGGACCTCATTTTAGTTAACTGAAACTAAAATAAGCTAAATAAAGCATCATGCTTTAGGGTTTCCCTTTCAATCTTCAGTTGCAAATTTATTTAAAGCACCATGCGATTTTGACTTCAGTTGACAAATCTTTGTTGAATTCGCCATACTTCAAAATTCACTAAATTCACAATTTAAGAATTAAAGTGTCCCTTTTAAGACTTTAGTTGACATTCAAAAAGAAGTGAAGCGCCAACTTCAACCTCATGCTTTAAATCTTTAAAAATTCTAAATATGGCGTTCCTTTTGAAAACTTCAGTTGACATTCAAAGGTAAATTCGCCAACTTCACAAAGTCTTCACAATTTCTTCCAATTGCGCCATGCATGCAAACTAAAGTTGATTTACAAGCATAAACTTCAGTTAACTCAACATGCAAACAAGTTAACTCGACATGCAAAGTTGTTAACTGGACATGCAAACTAGTTAACTCGACATGCGAATATATGAACTAGAGATGACAACCCAGAAATCGTTCAGTCTAACTGAAGTCAGAACTCAAGTTAGGGCGCACCAGTCAACTTCCTTCGAAAATTCAACTTTGACCTCTTAGGCGAATTCCAGACTTAGCCAATTTTGATGAAAATTTGGATTTAAACCTCTATCGGGACCTCTACTCATCCTCTGACACTGGCTGACTGACTCCACCGATTGGCTGGCTGACAGGTGCATCGCAGAGCTGGACAAAAACTGATCAAAAGATACCTTGAGACTGCAAACCATAAAACTAACATCTGAAGGCTCAAAAATCCAAGCGCCCTTTTCAAAAGTTGCGCTTTTTCTCAGACTTAGTCAAATTTCTCCATCTTGATCTCGTACGAAGGGAAAAACAAATCCTTCATAACTTCTGATTAACCAACTTTCAAGACTGGATCACAGGTTCACTGCGGAGCTGACCTCATTCTGCACGACAGCTGCAAAGGCACATTTCTCCAGAAAACATCATTTGAGGGGTGAAAAACAAGGGCGCCTTTTTGAAAAGTTGCTCTTTTCTCCCCAGACTTAGCCATTTCTGGAATTGACCAAAATAACATTAAAACCCTGACTGCAAGCTGCTAAGTCATCTTCTGATTTGACAGAGACAGGCAACGGACAGCTGAACGTAACACAAACAAATTGAATATCTGAAACCACCAAAAAGAAAGCATTAAAGGCTTGAAAAGCTCAGGCGCCTTTCTGAAAAAGTGCTCTTTTCTCCAGTGTTAGTCAATTCTCGCTTTCCTCTCGTTTTGCATTATATCTTCTGTAACTTGCACGAAACAGGTTCGTTTGACAAGCCTAATAGCCCATTGTGAAGCTGACGTGATGCCGGACAAATACCTGCTGGAGGTGACAAACCCTAAAAACAGGATTTGAGCCCCTAAAAGATAGGGCACCCTTTTGAAAATGTGCTCCCTTCTCCAGAGAGAAAATTTTGATGATTTTCCTTCAGATTTTCACTTTTCTTGGACTTCTTTAGTAACCGACTGACATGACACTGACACCAACTCCATATTTAAAAAGCCCAAAAATGACCTCCTGACATCACTCTAACAAGGTTAAGACTCAATTAAGCAAAATGCCTTAGTGAAGCAAAAATTTTGGTTTTGGGTACAACATTATCTCATCCACCTTGGAGACCACCATTGTCGGCGGATAAACACCTTGATATTTGTATTTCATTTTGTTTTTAGCTCTTGAAGATGATGGAGGTTTCTTGGCAGTCATCTGAGAGCAATTGAATCAACAAGAGAATTTTGAGGATCCTCTGATGAGATTTGAAAAAAAATTGGAAGATGTGGAATCAACAAACGTTAGTTGGAAAATAGCATTGGGATGCGTGAAGTGAGCAACGATGTCGAGCAAGCATGAAACGGGCGATGAAGCACGAAAAGTGATGCACGAAGTGGGAAAAACGAAGTTTTATCACCTGAAGTTGCACCCTTGTTGAACCTGATGTTCAACACCTCAGTGTAACATGGGAAGACCTCTAAAGCTGTGGGTCACTTGTAGACAGAGGTCAACCTCCGGAGAAGGCTGACTTCCTTTGGTATCACCTAAACTACTGATTTTTGTAAAGGAAAAGGGAGAAGGAGTACACAAAGATAAAACTAAATACTATGGTGATACACCAAACTGATAAGAAATCATGAAATTAAAACAAAATGAACATACACTAGAAAACTAATGGTAGCTATTTCATTTACTCAACATAACCTCTTTGAACTTATGCATCATTCTTAAAAGGATTGATCTACATACGTATTTTAAGAAGGAAAGATGAATTTCACAACTTCAAGGTATGAATGCAGACTTAGAAAAGCATAGTTGAAAACTTGCATAATCTAAAAATACAGAAATGAGAGTAGTTTGAACACTAACACTGGTTTCCAAGGTAAACTTTGTGTTTTATATTTCAAAATCGAAATGAGTTAGAAAGCATACATCAGCTGAGAGAGGATTGTTAAAAATCACTAACTCTTGAGAATGTATAATCCGAACTCCTTTTTCAAGAGGCAAAAATGCCCTATATACAAAAAGATATCGGCCCCCCCAGGGCTTACAAAAATATCAGCGTTCATAAAGATCTGCCCTTAGATCTTTTCAAATGAAGTTAATGCTGCATTCAAGTGTATCCCTGCTGTCCATGTCGGTGTGAAGGGTTGCTTTAGGGATGTCCTCCTTGATCTTTTGCAACCACAGCATTAACTTTTGGTCTTTGTGTCCACCTTCGAACCTCCTTGTCGAGCTGCCTTGAATGCCCTAAGGCACTATCATTAATGTCTATCCACCCTTGCTAGTCGACATCCCAGCTATCCCTGCGGTCCCCGCCCCTCTATTGCCGATGACACTTCCTGGATATTGAACTAATCCATCGCTTTATTCTCAGAGCAGACCCACGTTGCTTATGTTCCGTTGATCTTCTTCACAGGGGTCAAACTCCACGGCTCTCTTGTAGCTTCCTCCGACTGGTTGAACAGATGTTACATGGGATTGCCAGATGGTCAAAGGTCACTCAGACTAAATCGCATGTTGGTGAGACACTAGCCATGTCTCCCCGATGTGATTATGCCCTTCAGCGGTTATCGGCATAGCTCACAACCGTCGGCAAGAGTTCATAGTGAGCCCAAAAGTCATATCGACATCCACAATGGCTGTCACCCAGACCATCGGCAAGACTTATCACTTTCGGGAAGACCTCATGGCGAGCCCTCATGAGTCATACCGATATCCCTTTCCATTGCTGAGACCTCCATCCTTCGGCGAGACCTTTCACTGAGCGCATTCCGCTCTCCCCGAGCTCCGATCATCCTTTCAATGAGACTCCCACGGGTCGGCAAGACCTTTCACCGAGGTCCTTTCGTTTCGGCGAGACCACCATAAGTCGGGGAGACATCATACCGAGCTCACATTCTTTCGCCGACGCCGCTTCACCTCGGCAAGAGTCCACCTTGTCGGTGAGACTTTTCCCCTTTGGCCAGACTTCTATGCCGAAGGCAAACTCTCTCGACAAGACTTCCTTTGCTTGCCAAGACATCACATAGATATCAATCCCTCTCGGCGGGACCCTCCGTGGTCGGTGAAACCTTTCACCGAAGCTACCACATTACACCAAAAACATTCGTTTCGGTGAGACCGCCCACGGTTGGGGAGACATCACGGCGACCTCCTTTCTTTCGCCGAGACATTTTCTTGTCAGCCAAATCCTTTGCCGAAGCCAATCTTTCGGCGAGATAGTCTTGTGCACAACGGTCGGTGAGACATCTATCGGTCGGAGAGAGATATTAAACTCATGGCGATCCGAAAGTCCTGGCGACTGGCGCACTCAGCCCAAATAGAATGCACTGCTAGTCAACAAGACAACAAGAGGGTCTTGTCGACTTTCTTCTCTGATGAATTTTATGCCAAATCTGACTGAGGCGAAGCTTTCCAATAGACTTCCTTGTGAAATAGCATCAGATGCATGACCTAACCCTTGATGCAAATGTCCCATTTGGCCTTCATGAACATCTGAAACATAATTTATTCTGCCTGATTGAGCCCGTAGGTGAAAATTGGGCAACACGAAGTTCAAAGCGAAACTGGAAAGATTTGAAGTGTTTTAAGGAAAAACTGGGAAAAGTGTAAGGGCGCTGAAAATCAGTGCCCTTGCACTTTGAGGAAATTCACCTTGGTGCAATGGCGCTGATTTTCAACGCCCTTGCACTTTTGAAGTGTTAGAAAGTTCACTTGGTGTCAGGACGCTGAAAATCAGCGCCCTGACATTCTCCTCATGAAAGCACAAGTTTGTAAGCGTTGTGGCATGGATTTTCAGCGCTTCAGCATTTGGTTTATGAATGAATGTAGTGCAATGTGGATCAAAAAGTGTGCCTTAACATGATAACTTCATGTCACTTGGAGATTTTGAAATGTAGAACTTGTGTAAAAACCTTCAAAGACAACACCATAGATTGAGATGTAAAACTCCTTCACAATAATTCAAACCTCATTCTCAAAAATGAGTTCATATTGATAAACCCGCGCATGAGAATGGCCATTGAAACAAGGGAAAGAAATAATCTTTTAGAGATCAAAGGAAGTGCATAAAACGCGTTTTGAAGAATGGCGAAACAACAAAAGAGCAAAACGACCTTAATACCAATCCAACCTGAGACTCACATGTTTTGGAGAGTGTATTAAAATGCGTTGTTGCAGAACATGAAACACATGCGTTAGCATAAGAAAGAAGAGATAAAAAGAAAAGAGAAAAAAACGCGTTGGGGAAGATGGAAAACATGACAACACAAAAAACACATTTACAGACCCTAACAAGATAAAACACATTCATGAGAAGAAATGAAGGGAGAAAAGAATAAAAACGTACCTGAAACAAACAAAAAAAACCCTAGCTCGACCCAAAAGTCAGATCTTCATAAAAACGTGTTTTTGCAGGTGGTAGATGTGCACCCAGCAAAGAGAGGTGAAAAGCAATTGTCAAGAATGAAGACAAGGTAACTGAAAAATCACTTTTAAGTGGTTTAGAAATGTTAAAAAGTTAACTCAAGTCACCCATTTAAATGAGGCATGAATTAAGGCACTTTCAGTGAAAAGTGCAAGAGAGGAGAAAAACAACGCCTTAATAAAAAATGACTAAGTCAGGAAGAAAAGTGCAAGGGTGCTAAAAATCAGCGCCTTTGCACCAAAACATAATCATTGAAGTGCAAGGGCGCTGATTTTTAGCGCCCTTGCACTTTTTGATGCACTTTTTGATACTTAGTCAAATTTTGCAATAGGAGTTGGGGCGTTGTTTTCTCAGACAACTGCACTTTTCACTATTTCACTAAGTATCAATAGTGAGAGATCGTGAAGGTACTTGTTTCGAAGGTCTTCGCGAGGTGAACATAGGGGGATGCTCAAACTGACTGTTTGAGGCTTTGGAACGCATTTCGAGGTGGCTTGAAAATCACCTTGTTTTACGTGCTTGAATTTCGCGAACCTAGGAAACGAACAAGTTTCGTAGGGGGGTTATCCGTGGAATGAGTGTTGCTTGATTCTGTGATAACATATATATATACAAATTCTGAAGGCAATAATAATATTAATATTATTAATTTCCACATAATAAAGGACGCGTGCATATATACATATATATACCAGTATATTCCTCTATGTACACGTATGTGTAAGTATACCATATTGATGCAACCATATGAGCATATCCATCTGCCAACGTATGCTTGTATCAATATGTATATACTTATGGATACGTGTATATACTATACATATGTATATATGTCCACTTCCATTTACTTACATCATTCACGTTACCATCATATCCACATGATCGTAATACCACAAACAGATCTCAAAACTCACATATATAAACATCACTCATATTAGCGTAAAGAAGTAGACAAGACTCCTAATGCTATCATACAAGCTACAGATGACTTATCTAGGACCAGCATAATTGACTCAGTTCACTCAATCTAAGGTGATGTGTGTGTATGCTCAGATAGTTTACTTTACCAGTTAACCAACCAAGCTCCTCTCCCGAGTGATACTTCCCCTCCACCTGGAGGAATGGTTCATGTTCTTGCATCCACTGACATAAACTCACGGCAATCACATGTTCATAACATTAGCAGTATACATAAACATCTCAAGTTAGAATATTCACAATTCAATAACCATCTATTCTTCTTTATGTAGTATTTCACCATGAATAACATCAATTGAGATAACATTAAATGAAACAACATCAAATGAGCTAACATTCATATTGAAAACAAGGTTTAAGCATCATTAATTCATCTCCAGAATTCATATTACACTTACATTTACCCTATCTAGTAATAGTAAATAGTAACCTCACAATTTGGGGTGTAACAACTTGCAAGGGTTTGTTCAAAAGGTTGAAGACAAATATTATAGAATATGTTTAATTGCTGTTGGTACTCCTTTGTACAGCCACGTGGCGTTTTCTAGAGGCCATACTATCTCTTGTAGCAGGCTGTACTTCTAGTATTGGCTGGGACGTGTAAACTTGAGGCAGAAATGCCAAGGGATTAAGCTTTCTTCCATCACCAATGAGGGCAGCTGGGCATATAATATCAGATTTGCACATTTATATGGTGGAGAACTCTTTATCTGCAGATAGGCGTTCATTGTAAGGGTTTCCTGTTGCTGGTAAAGATTTACTGATTTGCTGATAATAAGTTTCAGACCAGCATTCAATGTCGTTGAAATTCGGGTATGAGATAATATAGAATCCTTTCATAAATATATCTGAAAATTGAAGAGCTATTTGTATTTGCATTTCCAGAGATAAATCTGATTGCATACATTGTATTTGCGTAGCAATTGAAAAACAGATTTGAATATAAATATATTAAGGGTTTGCTTCAGCAGTTGATTACTTTGCAATAGTTTATCATTATTCTTCAACTGGCATTTGTACATGTTTGTTATTTGCATTTACCTAGCATATATCTTTGAAAATCTCAAAGCAAAACCAAACCCATACAAAAACAAGCAAACTTCTCGAGGCGGAAATTCAGTTAGTAAGTGTCCACCTGGGGTGGGACATTTCAAAATCGCACATTATTCTTCTCTTTGGATGATTTTAATGCTTGCATTTGGACTTGCTAGGCCTAAATGTTGATCTCATTGGAGAATGAGGTGTCTTCAAGAGATAGAATTTGACTTGTTTGGTTTATAGACCTTAGCTGATGGGGATAAACTATGCCACAACTTCATGGAGACATTCTCCAACTAGGTAAATCACATGGTCTTGACCTTCTCAATGGGCTGCAATGCATTTTGGACTCAAATATATTAACTTGTTTTCCTCATATTGGGGGCACAAGTGTGGGGAATTTTCTTAGCTTCCATTAACTCCCTCTTAATGGGTATGCTACTATGCCTTTTAGTATCCATATTCATTCTCTTTCCCGGCCTCCTCTAGTCATCCAATAGTCACTAGCCAATTGATCCACTTTGATGCTTAGTAAGCTATTGATTATGTTTCTTGCCTTGCCCAACTTATGGCATGCTATCACTCTCTCTCCATCTTTAATGCCAAGTATGAATTTTCATATCATGTCCTTTGGGAGGTAGCTTTAGACTCTTTACCTCATATAGTTCACCATTCTATTTCATCTTTCACTCAAGGTTTATACCACAAATTGTTGGCATGGTGACAAGTGGAATTATTTGCGATAGGGGATTTGATTTTCTTTAAGTCGCAACCATTCACATTTACCTTCAATGCAAAGGTATTATCATTGTCTCCTTTGGTAGAAGAAAATGCATTTGTTGCATCATTGGACATTAGCTATTGTCCCCTAAAATATTTTGGCATACCCTCAAGAAAGTGTTTCTTGCATCATGGAGATAGTTGCTCCTTGAAACCCTCTGTTCCCCTAAAACATTTTGGTTTATCCTTGTACCCAAAATAAATTTTTGCTTCAATAAGACATTTTTCTTAAAATGATCTAAATCATGTAAAATTGTTGTCAAAAGTATGTTTTAGGTCAAACAAAACATAGGCTTTTTGTGGGTTTGTGTCAAGAAAGATACTTGCAGATTTCTAAAAATTTGAAAATTAGGGTTTCAAACCCTTGTTTTTAGGAAAACCCCTAAAAATAGGACCTTTTCGGAATTGATTGAAAATGATTTTGATAGGATAAATTGATTTCATGATCACGCTGGTCAAGTCAAAATCAACAAAAAGTTTGTTTTACTCTGGTGGGTCTATTTTCATTTTTTTAGGAAGAAAGTTAGGACCTCTGCAACCATTAATGGCAGAATGGCCAGTACCAGGTGGTGAAATCTAAGCTTCAAAAGCTTCAAGAAAGAATCCATGGCGAAAATGCTCGAAAAGATGCTTTGCGATGGAGGGGATTTTCAAAAGTGAAAAATGTTGAAAATTGACTAAGTCTGGAGAATGTACGCCTTGCTACCAAGAGGAGGCTATGCAGTCAAATGCCTTAGTCATTTTTTCAACACCCGTACACACAGCATGGTGAAGGTGATTGTTAAGATGCACACGTCCGCGTCGTCAATGACAATGCTCCAAACAGTCAAGATACACGGCGAACGTGAAGCGTGAAATGATGAAGATTTTCAATGAAAATGATGAAACCATAGCTAAAAGCGCCCCTGCTAGCCAGGGGTGCCCTTAAAGTTAAAGGGTCAAAGGAATTCATCAAGTGTTGCCAAGACAACCATCTCCTTCATGTTTTTGGTGGCTTTTCGGCGTATCGTCAAGCAAGGTCACCTAATTCATTGACCACCGAAAAACGTAAGCGAAGTCAGGAGATGCTGCAAGCAAGTACTATAAAAAGTAGTAGTCAAACATGGGAAAAAAGCGCCAAAGAACAAGATGATCCAGATGTTAGTTTTGAGCAAGCTTGTCTTCAGGTGATCTCCCCGGCATCAGCTCAGCTTTGCAACGAACTTGTTCACCAGCCTGCGAGACACATCAAACGACAACAACTGTTGATCGTTAGGGCATGCAAAATGGAGGGTAAATTAGTGCATATCAAGACAAAAGTGCCCCTGCTGGCTAGGGGGGCCCTTCATTTTGACTCACCTGATGAGGTTTTCAACAACTGCTTTCTACAAAGCATCTATTCATCACTCTCTCAGCTTTGCGATCAATCCAACTGCATGTTCACAGGACCTGTCAAGCATTTACAAACGAAGACCAAGCAGAAAAAACCAAAGGTGAAGGCGAGATGAAAGACATAAAAAGTTGACCGTGTCAAGGAAAATGCATCTCCCTAGAAATAGGCGCCCAACTTTTTGGGCAATCAGATGCAGTTTGTAAGCTCAGTAACCTCCAAGATGACCTTCTCCATTTTGATCAATCTCAACAATGACACTGTCAGCAAAGACAACAGACAAATTAGACATCTAACAATGCTCAAAACAGTCAAGATACACGGTGAATGTGAAGCGCAAAATGATGGAAGATTTTCAATGAAAATGATGAAACCATAGTGTTGTACCCCAAAATTAAAATTTTTGTTACACTTAGACATTTTGAAGAAATGAGTAAAAGTCTTGTCAAATCAGTCAAAAAGGTCAAAATTTGGGTGTGTATGTCTTGCATGAAGGGTTAAAACGCAAAATTTTCAAATTCTGACGATCTGGGTTTGCTCAGAGTAGCTTAATCTACAAAACCCAAATCTCAGTTTTTCATCCCTACTTTTTAGGAAAATTGCTATTTTTAGAAATTTTCTAAAATTAGTAACGTTTTCTGGGTTTCTTTGGAAATGGATACTAGCAAAACTTTCTAAAAATAGAAAGTTGGTCCGATAGGGTCCAAACTGATTTTGATTGGCTCAAAACACGTCCATATCAGGCTGGTGCAGTCGGAATCTCAAAATAATCAGTTTTTCCCTACTGGGTCTATTATGCTTTATCAGAAGCATATCAGGAGCTCCGAGGTCATTAATGGAGGTCAGTCAGCTGCCAGGTGTCAAATTCAACATTCAAAGCATACGACAAAAGGCGGGATGACGAGCAAGATTGAAGAACGAAGAAGATGAAAAATGATGAAAATTTTCTAACACTACCAGGTTTGGGCGCCCCAGGAGAGAAGAGGCGCCCATCTTTTCAGGGCACTAAAAGATGAAATTAGGGTTTATGCCTCTAACCAAAGTTGTTCAGTTCTCTGCCAGCTCCGCGACGAGTCCAACGGTGCAGTCATCAGATTATCCAATCATCCGGGATTCGAAGCTGAACAGGGAGGTTTCACACAGAAGTCAGAGTGGAGGAAATGAGAAATATCAAAAAATGAGTAAGTCTGGAAGGTTTGGGCGCCCCAGGTGAGAAAAGGTGCCCAAGTTTTCAAGGGCCTGAACAAAGGAATTTGCAGAGATGGCTCTAAGATGATCTCTTCACAATTGACCCGGCTCTCCAACGAGATATCCAGCACGTCAATCGGAGTTCGCAGTCGCCGGAAACAAGGAGCTGAACGGAGGGTTTGATGAGGGCTTAAAACTGAGAATCAGAAGCAAACAAGGAAAATGCAAAATAATCTAACTCTGGTAAACATGGGCGCCCAAGCTTTTGAAGGTTTAGAATTCATTATTTGACAAAGCTCCTTCCAGAAGACCCTTCTTAATATCTCATCAGCTACACAACGAGCCCAGCCGTCGGTCAATCCGAACTCCGGATCACCAGATTTGATGAGATCATCTGTGGAAGAGGAGTAAAAGGAAGAACTTGATCACAAAAATGGCTAACTCTGGACAAAATGGGCGCCCCTGGAAGGAATAGGCTCCCGTGAATTCAAGGGTCAAGATGAAGTTTTTAGCTAGAGACACCTCCAGAACATTCTTCTCAGAATCAGTCAGGCTCCGCGATGAATCCTTCAGCTCACCTATCAGATCAATCTGCAAACCAGAAATCGAGGGCGAAGTAGGGGGTCAAAGTTGTGCAAAGTTGAAAATATCAGAAAAATAGCTAACACTGCTTAAAGTGGGCGCCCCTGGTGAAGAAGGGCGCCCAACTTCTCATGCCTTAGAGAAATTTCCAAGATTCTCAAAGTTTAAAATTACAAGAGGAGAATGATGGCGTCCAAAGATCAAGGAACTGAGATTTTAGGGTTTTGGAAATAAAAGCAAAAGAAAGCAAAGTAAAAAAAAAACCCTAAGTCTATTTAACACCTCTCTTTCATGTAATTTTCATTATTTTTGCAGGTACCATCAAAGGAGAAAGTTGGAGCAGCAAGTTTGAAGAATTTTTATGATTCAAGAATTTATATTTGCTGGTTTTTCATCAGATTTTTCAGATCAGCAAGCTTAAACCCTTGCTTTTTCAAGCTTTTTCATCCAGAAGATCAAGTTTTTCAAGAAGAAGGCCAAGGTTTTCCATTTTTCAATCATCTGGGTCTTTGCACTTCGTTCTTTTGAAGAAATTTTCAAGAACTTCGTCAAGTTGCAGCAGCTGCTTTTTATTTTGCATGACAGTGAAATCCTCAGTGCATTCAGTTTTCAACTATCTGGGTCCTCTCAAATCAGTCTTTTGAAGAAAACCCATATCACATCTTTTTTCAAGAAAATTTCAAATCCTAGGGTTGGCTGCTTTTTTTATCAGCTCTCAGTATTTTGCAAATCTAATCAATTGGGTTCGTTTCTAATCATATTCTGAACAAAACCCAGGTGCCAGCTTTTTTCATGAAAAATTGAAGAAATTAGGGTTTGCTGCTTTTTAAGGCAAAATTCAAAATTTTCAAAAACGGACGATTTGGGTTGTCTTGCAACGAAAATTTGAACAAAACCCATATCTCAGAAAAAATTTCAAAAAATTTGTACATTGGAGCAAGAAAATCAGCATTCTAAAAATAGAAGTCGCTCAAAACTTGTCTGAACATAGGCGAGTTTACAGTCGTTCTTCAAGTTTTCCGAAATGGAGTACACTCCCAATGTTTTCAAGTTTGAATCAGCTCTCTATCATGATTACATCAAAACGGCTGAGACAGACTTGCATCATATCAAGCCAGTGTTCGATCTACACGCTTTGGAGAGCGCAGACAACACCTCAATCAGGAACCTGGGACATTCTGGACTCCTCGCAGCAGCGTCTATTCCTATATCAGTTCAGAGTCTTGAGTTCGTAATCGCTTGCATCAAGCATTGCAACTCGGCTACAAGGGAGATCCAGTCAGCTGATGGCAGATTAATTTGCAGTCTAAAGCCGGATATGATCGAGAAGTGTTTTTCCATTCCCCCATGGCCTGAAAGCGTCACTATCTCAAAAGGTGAATGTGAAAGGATATGAAATATGCACAAAGATAAATATAGCAAGAAGATTGCACAGAGGTGGATGAAGGAGAAACACAAAACATTGCCTAAGAACGTCGGGCGAGGAGAGTTTAAGGATGAAATTGCTATTATTATCACCTTGCTCAACAGGGTCACTGGCTCAGAGGATGCCACCAAGTTTCAACCTTGGATGTTTTACGCCATACCCCACATCATGAAGAAGACCGAGTTCTACGATTGGCCTACCTTGATCAGTGACAGCCTACATCAGCAAATAACAGAATACTTCCAATTTCATATATTCCATATGGTGTCTTTCCTAGTCTACCTGGTGGCCTATCAAGGTCAATTCAGAGGGTTGAACACCAAGGGATCATTGAGCGTACAACACATATATAACTACTATCCCTAGTTGGAGTTCACAAAGTCGTTGCATCACTACAAGAGAGTGAACGAGGCTTTTCTGATGTACACTGTGCGGGACCTGGACAATGAATTACACGTCCGTATATCTTCAATTGCCAGGGCAGCGATGGCGGAGTGGGAAGATTGGTTTATACAGTTTCCTACCTTCACCTATCTCAGGGTCTATGGCTATTCAGGTGCCCCGCTTATGTTACCAAGGTATCCATCAGACGAGGTCGTCTTCATGGAATTCTTAAGGCAAGCCCACGATGTCCACACAGTCTTGAGGAATAGAAGGAAACCCTCCCTTCAGTTTCCATTAGGGTTGGGAATTTATACATGTAGGACTGCTGCAGATGCCAAGGCAATGGGAGATGAGTTGGATAAACTCGGCCTCAAGTCTTACAGCGAGAGACGATCATTTGATCCTCATGGTGTCTACACTAGCCGGCTTGAGAAGAACTATGATCATATAGACGCATTTGAAGATTTTTGGGCTTATTGTACAGACGAGTTCGAGGTGCGGAGACGTAGTTACAGCAGACTTACTCTCCACCAGATGAAGGACTGCTTAAATGAAGATATAGAAGGGTTATCAGATGATGACGAGGATGTGCTTCTCCCGATGTATACTCAGAAGCGAGTTGAAGATCAGCCCCTTTCACAGGTTAACTCGGCTAATAAAGAGTCCCTCTTAGTTGAAGACAGGACAATTCCCTCTTCTTCCAGAGCACAGTCAAAAGGGAAGGGAAAAAGTCAGTCTCAAGAAGGCGTCAAAGGTAGTAGATCAAATAAAAACGTAAGAAGAAGGTTAGATTTCTCAGGCATAGTCATACAGGAGCAGCCTACAGTTGATTCAGAAGCTCCTCCTGATGAGCCCATACCTCAGAAAGAAGCAGAGGAGCCGCCTTCAACACATGTTTCTGTACCTTTGACAGATTCTTCACCGATTCATATTGACCTTGATATCGAAGATGACGAGGAAGTTACAGTTGCACCTCCTAAGGAAGTTAGTAAAGATACTACTGTGTCTTGGCTCGAGAACTCCTTAGGAAGGGTTAGAAGAAGGCCTTCATATCAGGTGAGTGTTGATGATCTCGATAACATCTATCAGGAACCTCCTAAGAAGAAAGCAAAGAAGCAAGTTCACTTTGATAGGAATCCTGATAACGAGATAGTCATGGAGACTGCATTGCCCCCAGAAGACAAGAACAGGGATGAGGTGAATATGGATGATTTCGTCATGGTCAAGGCTAATCTTGGTAGAAATACCAGACATGCGGATTTGAGTCTTTTCAGAGTTGTGTCCGAAAACCTTCAGGAAAGAGTGCTCAAGGATGGAGAGGACAAGGCAGCCCTCAAGGCTGAAAATCAGCAGCTCAGGCTTTTCATTTCTAACCTTGTCCATGGTTCTTCACAGGCAACCTAGTTGCTGCCCCAGATTTTAGAGACACCAGCTGATCATCATCAGTTGAGACAGCTGGTCATATATGGGAAAGAAACTCAGGAATGGATTGAGACCTTCATTGTCAAAGGAAAGGAAATCTTGACACGGATGTTCCAGTTAAGAGAAAACGCTCATGAGCTACGTCAAGGTATCCAAGGATTTGAGCAAACACTGGCTGAAGTAAGACCTAGGCATGAGATCATCATTGCTGATTTAGACACAGCCTATGGTTCAACAGTTTCAAAAGAACACAAGAGACAAATCCTTGCTTGGAGAGAGCGTCATGTTTTCAAAGTTAAAACCTATGAAAGGATATCCGAAGAATTCATCGCCTACAGACAAAGGGTGATTGAAGCTCTCCTTTTCATCAGTGAGTTTATCATAGAGATTCCTTCTCAGTACAGTCTGGAAGATGGTTCGTACGTGGGGCTTGATGAGGTGCAGGATCAATTTCAGAGTGTTGTTCACAGTTGCAATCCAGTTGGCAAAAGGATAGGTCATATTTCAATGATGTCACCAAAGTTCGAGAAAGCAGCCAATGAGGTCGAAGATTTCCTGAGGTCTGTTGCAGATGCTGAAGATATTCTAGAAAAGCAGTGTTTTGCTATTGAGGGCATAGATGCACCGAACCGGGATATAGTTTCTAATTTTCTAGCGGATGTGATTGAGCTTTAGAGCAGCTTTCTTCTAGAAGCTTTCTTTCCCACTTTCTTTCTATTCTTGGAATGATCCTTATCGATTCTTTGAGAAGAGGAAGAAGATAAAATGTAATAGTTGGCTTTTCCCGCTTTTTCTGCTTTCTTAGGTGTTAGATGTTATCTTCTTTCTAGATTTAGTAATAAAACTTACTTGCTGAGCAAGCCCTAGATTGTGAAAGCAAGGAGATTTTAGGGTTCCCTACTCTGCTTCTCTATAAATAAGAGCCTTTGCTCATTAGTTTCTTTAACCATGCTAGTGATAACAAAACACTGAGCCTATTGTGCCTTCTGTTTGTTATTCAAGTGTTGTTCAATTGTGTTTTGATAGCAAATTGTTGAGCCTCTTTAGCCAACAAGGAGTTAGTGTGATTGTTGTTTCTATTGTGTAAGAACAAGATTGCAAGCCTCTTTAGCTGCAATTTCTTGTTCCAGGCATGTTAGAAGTGAGTTTTGTTCTAGAAGTTTGAGTAATAAAATCATGAGCCTCCTTTGCCTTGGTCCAAAATCTCAGATTTCCGTTATTTATGTTCTACTTTATGATCTTTATTTCAACTTACATTGAAGTGTGTAGATGTTGTTGAGAGATAGTTTATTGAAGTATTTTGTCAGAAAATCTACCTCGTTCATTTCTAGTTTCTCTTGCTCTGCTTATTATTCGAGAAGTTAGAAACGTCTTTAGTTTAAGTTAGTCGTAGTTGAAGTTCTTAAAACAGAAAATCTCAGCTGCGGCGTTTGTGTTTAATAAACCTTGTGCTCTAAGCTGATCAAAAAGATAGGCAACTTAGTTTTAGTTTACTTTCTTTCAAACACCATCAGCAAGAGGGAGCTTCCCCTCCTAATTTGAAGAGCAGTTTATCTGTGCATAGCTGTCCATTTCAAATACGCATACCAGAGGTGCGAATTTAAACGCCAACACATAGCTAAAAGCGCCCCTGCTAGCCAGGGGTGCCCTTGAAGTTAAAGGGTCAAAGGAAGTCATCAAGTGTTGCCAAGACAACCATCTCCTTCGTGTTTCTGCTGGCTTTTTGGTGCATCGTCAAGCAAGGTCACCTAATTCATCGATCACTGACAAACGTAAGCGAAGTCAGGAGATGTTGCAAGCACGTACTATCAAAAATGGTAGTCAAACATGGGAAAAAAGGCCCAAGAACAAGATGATCTAGATGTTAGTTTTGAGCAAGCTTGTCTTCAGGTGATCTCCCTGGCATCAACTCAGCTTTGCAACGAACCTGTTCACCATCTTGCGAGACACATCAAACAACAACTATTGATCATTAGGGCATGCAAAATGGAGGGTAAATTAGTGCATATCAAGACAAAAGTGCCCCTGCTGGCCAGGGGCGCCCTTCATTTTGAGTCACCTGATGAGGTTTTCAACAACTGCTTTCTACAAAGCATCTATTCATCACTCTCTCAACTTCGTGATCAATCCAACTGCATGTTCACAGGACCTGTCAAGCATTTACAAACGAAGACCAAGCAGAAAACACCAAAGGTGAAGGTGAGATGAAAGACATAAAAAATTGACCGTGTCAAGGAAAATGCATCTCCCTAGAAATAGGCGCCCAAATTTTTGGGCAATCAGATGCAGTCTGTAAGCTTAGTAACCTCCAAGATGACCTCCATTTTGATCAATCTCAATAATGACACTGTCAGCAAAGACAATAGACAAATCAGACATCTGACAATGCTCAAAACAGTCAAGATACGCGGCGAATGTGAAGCGCAAAATGATGAATATTTTCAATGAAAATGATGAAACCATAGCTAAAAGCGTCCCTGCTAGCTAGGGGTGCCCTTGAAGTTAAAGGGTCAAAGGAAGTCATCAAGTGTTGCCAAGACAACCATCTCCTTCGTGTTTCTGCTGGCTTTTCGGCGCATTGTCAAGCAAGGTCACCTAATTCATCGACCACCGACAAACGTAAGCGAAGTCAGGAGATGTTGCAAGCACGTACTATCAAAAATTGTAGTCAAACATGGGAAAAAAGCGCCCAAGAACAAGATGATCCAGATGTTAGTTTTGAGCAAGCTTGTCTTCAGGTGATCTCCCCGGCATCAACTTAGCTTTGCAACGAACCTGTTCGCCATCCTGCGAGACACATCAAACGACAACAACTATTGATCTTTAGTGCATGCAAAATGGAGGGTAAATTAGTGCATATCAAGACAAAAGTGCCCCTGTTGGCCAGGGGCGCCCTTCATTTTGAGTCACCTAATGAGGTTTTCAACAATTGCTTTCTACAAAGCATCTATTCATCACTCTCTCAACTTCACGATCAATCCAACTGCATGTTCACAGGACCTGTCAAGCATTTACAAACAAAGACCAAGCAGAAAACACCAAAGGTGAAGGCGAGATGAAAGACATAAAAAATTGACCGTGTCAAGGAAAATGCATCTCCCTAGAAATAGGCACCCAACTTTTTGGGAAATCAGATGCAGTCTATAAGCTCAGTAACCTCCAAGATGACATCTGACAACAAAGATCAAACTGGGACTGTTCGTGAAAGTTTGCAACATGAAAATCACAAGTCAAAAGGTCAAAGGCACCCCTACAAGCCAGGGGTGCCCAAACTTTTGAAGTACCTAAATCAACTTTCAAGATTTGCGAAGCCAGTCATCCTCTCCAGGACTAAGCTGGTTATCCATCCTATGTTTCAGCAAGATCACCGAAATCATCAGTCATCGGTGATCTCAGATCAGAGCATGGAGGGTCAAACTGGAGGAATTGAAGAACACTCAAGAAAATTGACTAAGTCTGGTGAAAAATGCACATTCTTGGGAAAAGGCGCCAAAGAATCAAAGGCATCGGACTCAGGTTCTGAGCTTTGCAGCTCCCAAGCACACTTCATTAGAGTTGTTCCATCTTAGCAATGGATCTGTCAGTGACACTTCAAGATCAACTAAGCAACCAGAGTCAGGGATTGAACGGAGGCATTTCATCACAGAAAAATAATGAAAAATTGTTCAACTCCTCAAAGGGACGCCTAAAGTCAAAGTAAGACTTAGTTGACTAAAGTTAGGATATTTTGAAGCCTTTCACGTCTAAAAATGTCCCCAAATTGGCGGAAATCAGTGTTGTGAACTCCAGATCAGGCTAAAAGACTCCTCCATTAGGTGTTGGCGCCCAAACTTGATGCATTCAACATCAATCACTATATATCAAGCCTAGGTGTCATAATTCATCATTTGTTTTTGTAGGTTGAAGCCAAGAACAACATTTTTCTCTCCAAGACATCTTTTGAAGATTTGATAGAGGGGTTTTCATTGTTCTTCATATTTTTGAAGATCGGTTGCATAGAGGGATAATTTATCAAAGGTTGCATCTTCAAGAATAATTTTCCAGAGAGGCAGTTGATAACTTCCAAACTTCTTCTTGTCTTTTTCCTCTATTCTCGTCCTAGATCTTCTTGCATGTCCAAATAAACGGAGGCTATTCACAGATTTGACTTTCTGGGTATGATCAACCCAACTTTTTCAACAAAACCCACGTGTTGGATTTTTCTAGAAACAGTAACCTTGCTGCCCCTATTTTTAGGGTTTTCCTGAAAAAGTCACAATTTTGAAAATCAGACAAACTGGGTTTGTTCAACTTTGAAGCGCCTACAATACCCAAGTGTTAGATTTTTTCCGGAAAAATACTTCTTAGTAGGGGCTATTTTTAGGAGTTTTCAGAAAAGTTACCTGAATAGTATCATGTGCACAGTCAATCTTTAAGTTTTTTAGAATGTAGTTCTCCCAAGTGGAATACAAGACCAAAACGGTCTTGGTTCATGATTTCCTAAAAACGATAGACACCGATCTGCATCAGGTACACCCAGAGGTTGACTCAGAAAGGTTAGAAGGAATTGACCAATGCACATTACAGAACATCAAGCAATCCGGATTGCTTGAGGCCGCATCAATCCCCATCACAGTACAGAGCGTGGAATTTGTAATACCTTGCATTAAGCATTACGACCCTACCACACGAGAGATTCAATCAGTGGATGGGAGAGTGATATGCAGCCTTAAGCCTAAGGATGTCAAAAGGTGCTTTGCCATTCGTCCATCTTCGGCAAATGTGGTCATATCTATGAGAGAATGCGAAAAGGCATTCGATTTGTCAAAAGATAAGTGCTAGAAGAGAATGGTAGAAAAATGGCTTAAAGGGAAAAAGGCCAACTTGCCCAAGAATGTGGGACATGGAGAGTTCCGGGATGAGTATGCAGTGTTGATCACTCCACTCAACCGCATCACTAGTCAAGAGGAGGCAAACAAATTTTAGTCATGGATGTACTATATCATCGCCAAAATTGTAAGCAACAGAGAACATTATGACTGCCTCGCCCTCATCAATTATACGCTCCACAAGCAAATGACCGGGTTCTTAGAGGCTCACAGGTTTCACATGTGCTCATATCTTGTATACTTGATTGCCTTCGAAGGCCAGTTTAGAGCATTAAACATTGTGGGAACTTTAGGTGTGCAAAAGGTCCACGAGCATTTCCCGCGACTTGAGTTCACTCAAGCAGAAAGACATTTCAAACGGATAAATGATCTCTTCCTAATGCACACCGTGAGAGACCTCGACCATGAGATGCATATACGCATATCACCAGCAACCAAGGAGGCAATGGTGGATTGGGTGGATTGGTTCATCCAGTTCCCCACCTTCACCTACATACGCGTATTTGGATACAATGGTCATCCTGCCATGTTACCTCGCTATCCATCAGATAGGGTGGTCTTCATGGAATTCTTGCGGCAGTTATCTGTGGTACATTCTCATCTGCATAACAAACGCAAGACGGCCACAAACTTTCCTTTCCAGATGGGACTTTACAGGTGTAAGACAATGGCAGATGCCAAGACCATGGGCCAGGAGACGGTGAGACTTAATCTTAGTATCTCATCGAGAGACGGTCATATGATCCTAGAGGCCTCTATGCAACACACCTTGAGCAACACTCTTCACACGAGTCTTCCATGGAGGACTACTGGTTCAACTGTGAAGATGAGTTTGATGTATGAAGATGCAATTACAGCCAGTTCAAACTTCCACAAATTGTTGACTTCATGTTAGAGGATGCGGAAGGCCTATCCGATGATGATGGGGAAGTTATTCTTCCTTCATTCTTCATAGATCAGGTTGACTCACAACCACTTGGAAAAGTGGATTGGTATGCTAAGGAAAGTACGTCTATTGAGGAAAGGACAACTAGGGTTGTTAGAAACAGTCAGCTCTACTTGGACAGCAAAAGGACGAAGAAGCTAGTAATTCTTCTCACAGAGCCACCACTGGTTTATCCTTCACTACCTTCCACATCGAGAGCTAAGTCGAGACAGAAGCAATGGAGTAACCCTCCCAAAGGGGCCAGAATGTTTGGACACACAAGGGGAAGAATACCAATTGTTGATACAAATCAACAAGAGGTACATGTGGAGACAGCCACAAACATAGCTGAGCCAGTCATGGAAACAGTTGAGACAGAGCCTGAGATTGAGACAATCACAGCTAAGACAAAGCCAATGATGGAAGCAGTTGCAGCTGATGCAGTACCAGAGGTGGAAGTAGAACCTCCCACTTTGCCACCATGACAGCAATCACCAACCCCCATTGACTTGGATTCGCCACCACGCGACACTGCGACACAATCCCATTCATCAAGCATTCAAGGGCCTAACATTCCTCCTAGTGAAGCTAGTCAAGACTCATTTTGGCTTGAGAGTCTCCTAGGAAGGAAGAGAGAAAGGCCATCCTATCAGCTGGACTTCACATAATTTGATCATGTCCCTCAAGACATGTTAGTAAAGAAGCTAAAGAAGCAGGTCCATGTAGGAAAGAATGCTGACAATGAATTTGTCATAGAGACAGTTGTGCCACCTGAAGACAGGAATGCACATGAGGTAGGGGTTGGTGACTTCACCTTGTTGAAAGTCAACCTCGGCAAGACCATGCATCAGGTGGAGGCATATCTCCTTGAAGTTGCTTCAGTAAGTGTTAAGGAAAGAATGGCTAAGGACGGAAAAGATAAAGCAGCCTCAAAGGCTGAAAACCAACAGCTGAGATTATATATATCTAGCTTGATGCACGGTACACCAAACATCTCTTCCTTGCCTCGAGAGTTGCTAGACCTCCCCGCGAAGCAAAATCATCACCAGTTGATCTTATATGGAAAAAAATTGAGGAATCAAGTGGAAGAATTTGTCATCAGAGGACGGTGTATACTTGCAGAGTTGTACCAGTTAAGGTGCAGAGCCCATGATCTTCGCGCGGAGATTCAACAATTTGAGCAAAGGCAACAGAGAAGATGCTTGGGGATGAGATCACTATCTCAGACTTGCAAATGGCATACCAATCAGTTACAACAGAGGAGAACAAGCAACATATTTTTGCTTGGAAAGAACAACTTGCATACAAGGTGAAAGCATATGACACCAACTCTGTAGAATTGATTGAGTATTGACAAGTTGTGGAGGGTGTTATCAAGTTCATGAGAACGTTGGTAACATCCATCCCTTTCCTTTACCAACTGGAAGGAGGTGCATACATCGAGTTGGCTGAAGTGCAAACACAGTTCCAAAATCTCATCCGTGACAGTTTTTGTGGTGACCCTGCTGGTTGCGAGTTGAGTAAGATTGCAGTCATGTCAACAAAGTTGGATGACGCAACTGCAAAGTGTATTGAATATCAGCAGCAGATTGCGAGTGGTGAGGAGATGCTGAAGAAGTCAACGACTGGCTATAGGAGTTGTTGACTAGAGGTGAAGAGGTATAAAAACACCAAGTTTGGACGTCCTACCCTCTAAAATAGAATTTATGGCAACAAAAGTTAACTTGATGCCTCTTTCCAAGTTAACCCACTGTCCCATTGGTCATGCATGTCTATTTCCACTAATTATGGATCTCTATTTTGGAGGCACTTTTGTATTTGGAGTTCACTTTTAATTTAGTTTCAATTGATTGAAGTAGATTTCCAGTTAATTGCAAGCTTACCTACTTTTAGACATAGGAATAAATCTTGCAGATTGGCAAAAACTCATTGTTAACTCGATATTTTAGGGTTTCCTACTCCTTTGAGCTTCTATAAATAAGAGCCTTTGCTCATTATTTTGTAACCTTTATTTACTACACAAAATTGCTGCGCCATTGTGCCAAGAAGCTTGCAAGTCTATATTTGTTCACTCTTGGATGAGAGTTGTTTGGTTTGATAAGAAATTGTGTATGATTTCATACCTTTGCTGTCCCAAATCTTTGTAATTCATTGAGCAAGCTTGAAGAAATAAATCAAAAGGCATATGCAATTTGATCCAAAGTTTCAAGTTCTATCAACGTCTTGTTCTTATAATCTATTGGTTTAATCTTCCCCTTGGATAGGTGTCATCACCTCCTTGGAAATTTTGATGTTAATGGTTATCGTTTGATGTTGTGTAATGATCGGTATTTCAGCCTACACTTTGGATAGGTGCCATCACCTCCTCAAGAATCCTGATATCCAATTCATCGTCCTTTGTTGTTTCTAGTGAGTTGCATCCCAGCCTACACCTCGGACAGGGGTTCCTCCTCCTTGGCAACTGAGCTTCAGCTTATCGTAAGAGTGTTTGCTTGCATAAGACCGTATTCCAGCATAGATCTGAAAGTTTAGAGCCTTCAGACATGTTCTGAGAGACAGTCGGCCCAAGTGATCCAACCATCCCATTCCCGCTCCTATGCTCTCTTGCTCTGTTTATCTAGAGGAGATAGGATAGATTAAAAGTTAGCCTAGTTGTAGTTAAGATCTGTAGAAACCAAAGAAAACCTTAGCTGCAACGCATTGTGTTTATGCATCCTTGTGTCTTGCCGCTGAGTAAAAAAGATAGGAACATTAGTCCATTTTACTTTTACACAAACATCAGCAAACAAGAGGGAGCTTCCCCTCCATAATTTGAAGAGCAGTCATTACGCAATGTGCATAGTTGTTCATTTCCAATAAGCACTCCAGAGGTGCTAATTGAAATGCCAACAATCCTCAAGAGGAAAATGCTCATTTCAAACATTGAACCCTAGGTGTATGTTTCCTTTGAAGTTTCTCTCTACGAAATTCCAAATCATCTCATCGTCATAATGTCCTTATGAAAACATGAATATTACTCCATAAGGAATTAATGCAACATAAGCAAAGAATCAAAAGAAACATCTCCAAGAAAGTAGGGCACACAAGAGTAAGAGACATAAGGCATCGTGTTGGTTCCTGTATGCTAAGATAATCACTTTGAATATAATGGAATTGAATTAGATACAAACATTGATCTTAGCATGTGTATATATACACATTTAAGTTATTGGAAAATCAACATTAAACACTCCAACATTCCTCTTATTTATTCTCTTCAGGTGACAAAGATCTATTTAGAAGCTTTGTACTTGCAAAGAACCATTTAATGAGGTAGTTTACTTAGGGTTCCCTAGAGCTATTTAGAAGCTTTTTACCTGCAAATAACCATTTAACGAGGTTGTTTACTTAGGGTTCCCCACCTCTTGGTTTTAGTACATCATACACTTCCTCAAGTAGGGAGATGATTCAAATCCAAATAAATTAAGGACCATCATGATTATGCATAGAGCTTCCAAAATTTATTCCATTAGGTTGGACATGAAGCTTTTTGATTGCTTGGAGAGTCATTATTGTAAAGTGCAGTGACATACTGTCTTTAGGATACTTTGAGACCCTTGACCATAATTTTACACTTTGGGCTATTGTTGAGGAGGCTTGTTAATAATCTTACAACACCTTTTGCTGCATTTTAGATTTTACAAAAGCCTTTAATTATGTTTCTAGACATCTTTTCTAGAAATGATATCATATTTATATTTCAAATTCTTTCATTATTGTCATCATGAGACTCTATGAGATAGATTTTGGCCAATTTTAAACTCCCCATGGTCTCTCTAACTTTGTTGAGAGTACCATTGGGGTCAATTACTATTGCCTTGTTTCATTGTCTATTTCTAATATTTGCATTGATGAGGTTCAAGATTCTTTTGGTAGCACCTTTATGCTGGTTTGGTTTTATATTGCATCATGCTTTCATTGCTCCATTGATCTCTATTGATGTTTTATAGAGAGAACTTGATGCCCTTGCTTGTTATTTCAATCTTAGCTAGCCTGTGGTGAACCTTAGCAAAACTAAGATCATTATTGTCAACATATTTGGTGGTGCTCCATGTAGGTTTGAAAGGAACCTTATTTGGGAGTCTAGTTTGTTGGACCATGAATTTTTCTACAACCTACCACATGGTTGTGTTTGTAAGGGATATACCTCACTTTCAATCTTAGTGCATCAATATTTTCGAAAAAAATTCCATGGTATCTATTTTAATATGTGCCTCTTGAGTGTAGTTATTGAGTTAACATCTCTTTATGTGTATGGAGTCTGGGCCCCTAGTTTGAGGTAATTTTGATAGGGCTTGTATTATGAGGACCCAAAATACCATTTTTTCAGCATATGATTAAGTTAACATCTTTTGAATTGCCTTCATGGAGCCCACCTTCACCTCAACATCTACCATAGGGGAAACTTTGCCAAGCCTTTGCATGTACCACTTCAAGTTCAATGCATAGGTAGAGATGTGCAAAGTAATGTTGATCTTTTCTCACCTTCTCTAAATGATACGTGAAATATGTTCACTATAAAACTGCAAGGTAGCGTCTTTTTCTTGAACAACAATCTTGTATTTGGCCAAGTATGTTTTTAATGCGCTCATATACTTCTCCAAGGTTCGGAACACTAGAGTCCCCATATTTATTGCTTTGAAAATAGAAGATATGATGGAAACAATGTATTTGGCATCAATCCAAAAATTGTCTCTCTTCACCACTTCCTTCACCCTCTTCCCCTACTCTAACTTGGAATTGAGTCCATTGATCCCACTATTGTGGCATGAATATTAATTGCAATGGCTCTTGCAACTCAAGCATCCTCTCCAAGAGAATGAAGTATGAGTTATATTTGGTTTCTACAAGATTGAGAAATTCCTTCTTAAAGAAGGTCCAAAATAGTGCATGTGATGTGTGATGGTTGCAGATAAACATCTGCACATCTCTTGCATCAAGAACTACTTGTTTGGTCAAGTCTATATTCCCATCTCCTTGAGTACATTGTTCATATCATGCATACACAAGGGGTCCACCATATATTTTTGTAGGCTGTCTCAATCAACTTCCCCTTTGTTTTGCACCCATAGGTGTAATGTCCCCTACTTGGAGTATGCATGAATTTGCCTCAAGAGACACTTACACAACATAAAATTGTTTTACAAATAATATTCCATAGTAAATTATATAATAGATATTGAACTTAAGGATAAATGAACTATTAATATTTATGAAATGATGAATTACAATTTAAACTTGAATCCAATCTATAGACTCTTTTCAATAACCAATCATGGTAGGGATTGTAGAGAAACGCATGATAGGGTGCTATAAAAAATGTTCATCACAAGTAACCCAAGGGCGTGCTCATACCCCGCTTGGCCCCAAGTGGCAGGAACATCCAACGAAGACAATTCCATCCAACTTAGGGTGGCATTCTTACATTGTGAGAACCTATCATTCATCTCAGTTAAGCCCAAGGGCGTGCTCATACCCCCTTGGGGCCAAACGGCATGAACATCCAACCAAGACAATTCCATCCAACTTAGGGTGATGTTCTCACATTGAGAGAACCCATACCACCCTTCCCTAACATGTTTCCTTGCCAACCCTACACATGATTGCTTAAAAAAAAGAATGTAGATTATAATAATATAAATAGATTCACTATTTCCTAAACTACCAATTTAGACATAACAATTCTCTCCTTACTACATATTAGTTATTATGAAATTAACTATATATAAATTTATATGCCTATCAAAATTATACTTTAATTGCGTATATAATCAAATGCATACCGATCGCTGATTATACCAATAGCTGCTGCTTTTCTGAATGCAGATTTTATTTCTGATCTCTTTGATGATCAGACTTGATCTATTTCATTCCTTGATGCCTCTCCCCACTCATTTATTTCCCCTTTTATATCTTCCATGGTGGGGAGAGTCACAACTATTCATTTAACAAGAGACACACCCTTTCATGGTTGCTATCCTTTGAAAGAGTCATAACTATTCATACATTAACAATTGTTTCTTTATTAACTAATCCACAACCTTCCTGATTGGTGGTTCCTTTAAACAATGAATCGCTGCCTTATACAATACTTTTTCGCACCTCTAGAGTGTGTATTGGCAACAAACAACTATGCACAATGCGTAATGATTTCTCTTCAAATTAGGAGGGTAAGCTCCCTCTTTTGCTGATATGCGTGAAAAAGTAAATGTTCTAAATCCTATCTTTCTGACTCAGTTGGAAGAGGCACAAGGTTAAGGAAACCAATACATTGCAGCTAAGGTTTTTCTTTGGTTTTGCAGATCTTAACTACAACTAACTTAATGCTTAAACTATCCTATTTCCTCAAGAGAAATAGAGCATGAAGACTTAGGAGCAGGAAATGTTTAGATGATAAACTTTATAACAAGATTTCCAAGGAGGAGGAACCCTATCCGAGGCGTAGGCTGATATGAAGGTTATTGGTAACAATATCAAATGATAAACTTTATTATTAAATTCCCAAGGAGGAGGAACCCCTATCCAAGGTGTACATATGCAAAAAGTTTATTGAAACCAACACTTAAACGACAATTCTTCTTTCTAAATTCCCAAGGAGGAGGGACCCCTATTCAAGGTGTAGATATGAAAGAAAAACTATTAATCACAACATCAAACGATAAACTCTAGTTCTAAATTCCCGAGGAGGAACCCCTATCCGAGGTGTAGATATGAAGCAAAGCTTATTAATCACAACAAGAATAAAACTGGGACAGCAAATTGCATGAAGGACCAATCAACACAATGAACAATCAAACCAGCATTATATTTAACTAAGTGAACAGATACAGAATAGTAATATTGCATGGAAAATGAGCAAGGGTGCTCTTATTTATAGAACTTCAAGGAGTAGGGAACCCTAAAATCTCCTTGAGTTTACAATCAGTCTTGCCAGCATGCAAGAGTTTATTCTTTAAGTCTAACTGTAAGAAACTAATCAGTTAACTGGAAAACTACCATCAATTAACTGAACTAAACTAAACTAAAAATGGACGGGTGCAACATGCAAGTCCTTATTGAAATGAAAGTCAACTGATAACTAACATCAGTTAACTGGATCCTAACTGAAAGTCCGATCTCCTCCCAAAGATATCCTGAAGATGAGATAAGTGTGCATGAAATCAACAATTAGAACTCAAGAATGATGTTGAGTTGACTGTTGCTTATGACTCTATCCTCAGGAATAACTAGGGTTCCATCTATCTGTCTACTCCAAGCCATCATGGGCTCTCACCTCGTCCATGAATTCATTAACTGTCTCATATTCTAGTGCTTTGACGCTATCCACAATGATAGACTTGTTGTGACCTTTTCACACATCACCCCATTCAAAATGAGGACCCCCTAGTTTTTGCTCCATTCGGGTCTATCTCTCTCTCTGTCGGTTCTTTCTGTCTAGTGATGTACTTGCCAGTTGACCTAGATTTGAATTTTGGCTAAGTCTGGAGGTGAAATATGCTAACCAATTTTTTCAAAGGAATTAAACAACATAAACCAGCAATAGCCAACTGGATTAGCGTTAGTATCAAACTGAAAACCAAGCTTAAAGGAACTCAACGCCAAGAATGCACACTCAATCCAAATGATGGAAAGGTGTTGTCATATGGCGGAGAAATTAAAGAACTGTACTTGAAAGAAACTACTCAACGTCAAGAATGTGCACTCAAGATCCCACTGAGGGCGAGGTGCTAACATATGACGGAGTGTTTAATTGAAAACTAGAAATTAATAGGCGGATAACCAGCAATGAAGCTATTACAAACTATTTCATCCGCTGCGGCGGGCATCCACAGAATAGTGGGGATTCACCACTTGAAAGTGGGTACAATGATATAACAAGTTCTTTCTCCACACTAGCGGTAAACCATCCAGGGGTAATTACTAAGAAATAAAACAAGTAGTTGCAGCAATAACATGGGTTGGTTTAGTACTACTAAATCACAACCTTACAATTCAAATGACTACAAAAACAAGTATTACAATGATAGAGAGATAAGACTAGAAGAGAAGAATGAATTCTTTGATGTTCCTTTTCCTTTCCAATAATAGAATTATGTCCAAAACAAAATATATATGAATCTGATATAAAAACAGAGTTTTGGAATTCTTAATCAGCAACTATGAAAACCAATGATATATTCATAACTCACTCAATTCACCTCCAAATCGAATGTCGTCTTTTGCTGTGTTCTTTTAGAAGGTAGGTGAACATGTTCTGATCATCAAACAGCAACAAAACTGCACATATATTTCTGGCACGAATTCCAAAGCCTCCAAGAATGGTACGACCCTCTTCAAGGGTGATTTTGACTTTAAAAATTAGAGACTTCAAAATAAAATCTCAAACTTAGTGGAAGGGGGCACCATTGGCAGACAAATGCATTGCAAAATTACCCAGAACCAAATGAAAATTATTCCAAGAGCTGCTAACAAAATTCACTTTCAGCTGTAGATGCATCAGCAATTTCAAAATCTGGAAATTTCATCAAAACTTCAACTGTTGAGCACAAATCTGCTAGTCTGGATGAGAAGCAGCAAAGTCCAACTAGGTGTTGTATTTCAAACACGAAATTGGTTAATGGCTAGGAGGTAGCATCCTCGAAGCAAGGTTTCAATTGTCATTCCGACAACATCACAGTATGATAACATGAATGGATAATCAGCTCTTCAAACAACAGCAATATATAAGTTTCAATTGGCAAATGAAGCAACAAGAGACTCTTCAAATTCCAAGAAGTTGAATCACTTCAACTTCCAAAAGGGACGCCACTTTAAGCATTTCACTTTTATTTTGAAATATTAAAATATCATTCAACTTCCCTTTTAGGCATCCATTTCATATTGCAACAATAAAGCATTTATTAAATAATTAAATGCTCACTTGACCCCTTTATGTCCCCTTCTTTAAAACAACTTGAAGTCATCAAGCCTAGGCGTGGGGTACAACTTCAAGACATGAAAATTGACTAAGTCTGAAACTCAGTCCAAGGAGATAACCAAATACAATGCCCAAGCTGCTCGATGAATTGCTAAAAATAGCAAACTGACAAATGCCAAACTGAACCAAGTTGATGATGATGCTTTCGCCAAAAATGAACTTACTAAAAATAGTAAATGCCAAAAATAGTAAGTTAACTTCAAAACCATCAGAAAGCCAAACTGAACACTGAATTGCAAAGGATTGAATTGCTGCTAGATAGATACTGCCAAAAGATAGACTTGCTAAAAATAGCAAACTGCTATAAATAGTAAGTTTGCACAACATCCTCTGAACGCCAACTGAGCAGATCTGAAAGAGGAAACCCTAGTTTTCTACTTCAGCTTAGCCTACGGATTTCCGGAAATAGGCTAAATCCAAAAGAAGAGTGTATGGCCAAAATGGGGACATTACAGGAGGGCTTTCTGATGAATTAGGGTTTACAATCTTCAGACAATTTTGAGGTCAAATTGAGTTGGCTAATCAAATTCTGAGCTTAGCACTGCTGTCAGGATGCTTCAAGCAGGCTCCCACTGAATTTTCATTGAATTCTGACAACTTGCTATTTTTAGTAATTTGGGGCATATTTTCTTGGTATTTTCAGATTCTGACAACTGCACTGCACTTAGAACGCTGTGAGCTATCTGCTCGCAAAATTTGAGCTGAAACAGACAACTTACTATTTTTAGCAGTTCTGCCTCCGAGAGCCATATTTAGGGTTTGCATGTTGGAATTTTCAATGCATGTCAGCATAATCTTTCTAGGTTTTTCGAGACCTTTGTAGTGATATAGCATGCAAAACAAGATGATAACTTTCAATGATTCAGGCTTCAGAGGCTATTTTTAGTGTCTGCATGCAAGATTTCTCAGCGCATGTCTGCATAATCTTTCTGGGTTTTTTGAGAGCTTCGCAACGAGGTAACATGCAAGCAGAGTTGATCACTTTTCCAGGACTTGCTATTTTTGGCCAGCGCTCGCATGTTGATCATTTTTCTAGGTTTTTCTGGGTTTCTTGAGATCTCTCAGGCAGTGTGACATGCAAACTCATTTGGCAGTTGATTGGTCACTTTTTCAGACACTTACTATTTTTAGCCAGTATCACTCCGGCAGCTGCCCAACACTTCAACATCACGAACATAGCGACATGCAATAGAAACGGGGTCAAATGAAGATCTTTTGAGCAACATGCAAGTTAGATTAGGGTTTCTAGCTTCGGGACCCAAAATCGGGGGTCAAACGCCAGAATCTCCAAAAACCAAGGTATCCCATCGCGATCAGTATCTTTCAAGGAATCCACTGGTAAAATTTGAAGGCAATCTGAGCACTTACTATTTATAGTAAGTCACTTCTAAAACAGGGCTATAAATAGTAGGTCAGCGCGAGACACCAGTGTGAGCAAGTCAAGCAAGTGACAAGGACCCCATGGAGCGAATTTCAGATCAAACAGAGTGGCGGAGGTTCGAAAATCAAGCACTTACTATTTTTAGCAGGTCCATGCAGTGGAATTAGGGTTTCCTAAAAAAGTAGGGCGAAACACGAGGGTCACACAGAGGCTTCGTCCAGTCACCATCAACATCCTTCAGGCAATCTGCACGCAAAGTTTGAGCTCATTCTGAACAGTTACTATTTTTAGTAAGTTGCTAAAAATAGCAGGTACATGCAAGCATCAGGCGCCAACAACTCAGTCACGTCACGAGGATCGAGGCAAAGCAAAAAATAAGCCTTTCGGAGCCAGAAATCAACTCGAAATGCAAAAATTGTAAAACTTTCTAAAAATAGAAAACTAGGGCAAGTTGAAGACTTCATGAGCAGTTAGAAGGACACCTCCCTAAATCTGCCTTAACAAGCTGAAATGAGTTGAAAATCCATCTAAGTCTGGAAAAATGGAAGCTTGACCTGCCAAATGCACCTTGAGAAGCTGAAGATGGATGAAAATTCTACTGAGGCATTGAAATTGGAAGCTCCAGGGTCAAAATGCGCCCAAGGAAGAGAGAAGCCATTCAAATTTCTCTAAGGTATAGAAACTAGAAGTAGCACATGTCAAATGCGCCTTGAGAGAAGAGGAGGTTTAAAAAAATTCTCTGTGTCACAAATTGAAACCTCAAGGGTAGAAATGCGCCTTAGCTTGAGAGGAAGAGGCTTGAAAAGTAACTAAGTATTGAAACTTGAAGCTAAGACCCCTATATGTGCCTTGATCTTGGAGAGGGGTAAGAAAATGTCTAAGGCAATGAAACTTGGAGTAGCTACCCTCATATGCGCCTCAACTTGGGTGAGAGAGTTAGAAAAGCTTCAAAGGCATTTAAACTTGAAGTGCAGACCCTTGAATGCGCCTTAACTTGATGGAGTGTTGAAAATTTTCGAAGGCAAGTAAACTCAAAGTATAGAGGGTCAAATGCGCCTTGACTTGGAGAAGTTAGAAAAGTTTCTAAGTACTTGAAATTGAAAGCTCTAGGTCCTAAATGCGCCCTTGATTGGAAGAAGTCTGAAAATTTTCTAAGTGTGGAAAGCTAGAAGCTTGAAGGGCTGAATGCGCCTAGCATGACAAGGAATGAGAAAACCTTCCAAGGCACTAAAAATGAAAGTTAGAAGAGGTAAATGCGCCTTAGTTTGTAGTGGTGCCTAGAAAACTTGCTAAGGCGTTGGAATTTGAAGTAGCACCTAGCAAATGTGCCCAAGAAGTTGAGGAGGAAAGAAAATTCTCTAAGGCATGGAAAGTTGAAGGAAGCACCCCTATATGCGCCTAAGAGTAGTGAAGGGAGCGAAAATTTGGTTAAGTGTTGTAAACTTGAAGCTTCTACCCCTAGATGCGCCCTTGAAGAGGAAATCCATGAAAATTCAACTAAGGCAAGTAAAGTGAAAGCCTGGCTACCTAAATGCGCCTTAACAATATGGATAAGTTTGGACATTTGACTAAGTCATTCAAAATGAAAGCTTAAGGCTTTAGATGCGCCCTCAAACAAGAAGCAACTTGAAATTGTTCTAAGTGTGGAAAATCAAACCTTAACCCATCATATACGCCTAGAGTGCAAAGATGATGAAAATTTCACTAAGTCCTCAAAAATGAAAGCTCTCACCCTCATTTGCGCCCAACATGAAGTTTGAAATTTTTCTAAGTGAGGGAAATTGGAAGTGGAAGATGATGAATGCGCCCAAATTGAGGAAGATGGATAAGAAATATTCCTAAGGCGTGGGAGATGAAAGTTGGCCTAGAAAAAATCCGCCCAAGGTTGAAGTGAAAGTAGACATTGATAAAAATTATTTTTCCAAGGTTAAAAAATTAAATGTCCCCCTTTGTGTTGACACATGATTTTTTTTTAAAGTTGAGAAATATTTACTAAGAGGGAAATAATTTGGGAGGTCTTGAAAAATGTTCTGAGGGGAAAATAATTTTGCCTTGTGATTTTAAAATGCTGGAGCTCACGATTAATGAAATTTCTCCAGGAGAAATATAAATTTTTCTAAGGCGCTGAAGAATGAAATGAATAAAATTTCTCAAATGAAATAAAATCTTCCTAAGGCAAAGATGAAATTTTAAATGCTGGACTAGTTTTAATAAATTTCTGAAAGATGTTTCAGTCAACTGAATGTTACATGCAGTCAAGGTGGGAAATTTCAAATTAGGAATAAGGAAGAAATCTCCAACAATAGTAAATTTTTATGACAACTCTATGACGACTGAGCATAACTTTTGCGACAACTCGCCAGTCATCTCTCCTGAATTAGAAAATTTCTAAGTAGTGGGGGAGTGAATTAAGAGCAACTGCTAAACTGGGCGCCATCTTTCAATTATATAAACTCTGAAGCTATTCATTTTTCTTCACAAGTTGCAGAGTTGAGATTGTGAGAGTGCTGAAGCTGAAAGTGGGTGCTAAGTGAGTGAGAAATTTTTGGGTTGAGTGAAATATTTTTTTTCTAAGTTGCGGAGATGAAATTGTGAGAGTGTTGAAGTTGAAGTGAGTGAGTGTTGAGAAGGAGAAAATTCTGAAGTGAGTTGAGTTGGATTTTTTTAAGTGTTGAAAGTTGCTGAAGCTCGAAGTTTGAATTTCAGAGTCAGAAATCTCGAGGTTTGGAGTTGGTAATTTAGTGCTGGAGATTTTCATTTTCGAAGCTAACTCCATATGCCTGCCATCTCGTAGTAATTTTATTTTCTAAGTGACAATTGTAATGCTTGAATTTTGTTTTGCAGATGGCTGAAGTTCGAAGAGGAGATCTCTGAACGAGCAAAGCTGCAGGCAGAGCTGGAAATACTGAAGCAGGCAAAGAGAATGCCTCCAGGCAGGTAATCATCAAGCAGCTGAAGAAGTCATTCCTTCCTGAATCAAAGTTCGGGTCAAATCTAGGAGGTTTGACTGATACCAACCTTGGTTCGTTCAACCTCGAGGCATTCAAAAGGAGAATATACGGGCAGGCTGGTCATCCTCCATCAGTGACATCGCACAACATCGTGAGAAGTGGATTGTATGAAGCTGTTGGTTTTCCACCAGCAATTCGATGTCCTGAGTTGATAATGGAATGTGCAAACTATTATAGGCCAGATCACCGAACGATTGTCTCCTCCAACGGAAAGTTGCTGGATAACTTCACACTTGAAGCTATTGGAGAGGCGTTTGGAATTCCAGCTGTGGAGAGAATGTTGTACAAGTCAAAAGAAAGGGCTGATAAAATGTACGCCTCATCTTTCGATAGGTGTGCAAAGAGGATTAATATATCATGGATGAGGAAACCAAAGCCTCCTGGCGCCAAGTTGCCAAAGCAAATTATCTCAGAGGAGCTAAAACAGGAGTACTGTGACTTAATCATGATGCTCAGCCAGGTGAATGGCAGCCCACAAGCGTATGCTTTTGAGCCTTGGATGTTCTTCTACATCAGCATGGTGTTGGAGGGAAAAGAGTATGTAGATTGGGCAAGAATGATCAGTGACAATAAAGATAAGCAATTCAGGAGTTTGAGGAGAACGAAGACATTTTATATGAGATCGTATGTCGTCTATATGCTAGCTCGAATGACAAAGTATAAAGGATTGACATACTAGGAGCCGATTGGATGTGGTCCCGGTCAATTTAAAATCCATGAAGCTTGCAAGCAGCTCCATCTGACTAACACTTCCAGCTTCAAAAGAGTGAACGATGCTTTCACTATGCACATCACCAGGACTCTTCAATGGAGAACACAACAAAGAATATCCAAGGATGCACAAAAGTTGATTGAAGAGTACGGTTATTGGTTTATCCATTCTCGAAGTTCACTTACATAAGGCTGCCGGGGTTCCATTCATATGCCTACAGATTGCCAAGGCACCCCACGGGCAGGATGGTAATGCTTGAAGTGTGTAGGCAACTCATGGCCTATGACAAAATCATAAGGAAAAAGAAGAAAGGAGGATTGCACTTCCCTATTGTTATGGGAAATTCACTTGAGGAGTGCCCATCTTTGCAGGCAGCCAAGGAAGTAGAGGAGGAGTTACAATTCTATCACCTCACTCTCCACACCAGCCGATAGGACTTTGATCCTCACAGAAAGATTGGAATGGTACAGGGTGAGGAATATCGGCACAAGGCTCATGTAGAAGATTTTTGGGTGAATGCAGAAGATGAAGCTGAGATTAGAAGGAGGATGTTCTCTAGATTACCTCTGAAATTGATCAGGGAATGCGAGGTTGTACAAGTTCCAGACCAAGTAGATGAAGATGTCAGTGTTACACAACCTGATTATGAATCAGTGAGAGGCACGCCAGTCCCACCACCTGATTGGGCGGAACCGAAGATCACGGACTTGGACACATTGTCTATGTTGGTCTTAACATTCACAAGGAGTTGGGTGGATAGAAATGTTCATAGGCTCAAAAGCAAATCAATTTCCCTCACGTACAACCTCATGGGCGATCAAAGGCCACCGATATCAACAAGGAAGAGAAAACAGGCCGCCCAAGCTACAGAGCCACAGGAAGAAGAACCAGTTCAGCTAGAGCCTCAAAGGACGGAGGAAGCATCGCCTACACAGCTGTTGGCTCACTCTTCCAGCGTACAAGAAGTTTCAATCTTTGCAAGTCAGAGGGTTAGAGTGAATGACGAGCAAGAAATGGAAGAAGTCAACCAGCCATTTCCTAGGGAGCTCGATAGTTAGAGCGCTAATGCTCCTGGGAGTGCTAACCAGCCGGATGAAGATGAGGAAACAAAAACAAACACTCGCCTGGATCATGTGATTGAGGCAGCTTTTGAAGATGAAAACACTACAGATCCTGAAGTTCGAGGTTTTGAGAAGGATAGGCAGCACATGGAGATGGATGAGCCTTAGCCAAATGTTGCTGAAGAGGAGGTTCATGAAGTAGAAGCAATAGAAGAGCAACCACTTGTCGTCTGTGGTGCTCAACCGGATGTTCCAAATTGGCTCACAAGTGCGATAAGAAGGGATCGGGATGATGAAACTGACCCAACAATAGAGATGGAAGAGCTCCTTAATAGAATAAGTGGGTCACCTAAGAGGAAAAGAGCTAGAAAGTACTCCAGGATAGAGACATATGAGTCCGGTTCTCGTACTCTTCATGTTGCGGTTCTGAGGGAAGAATGTGATCTAGATGAAGCAATGCCTAAAAATTACACGATCACTATAGTTGAACTGGGGCACCCTACTGGAGCATAAGTGATTGAGGAAGCTGAAAACTCCTTCCAAGCATTGAAGGATAGACTGCTTCGAAAGGGAGAAAAATACAAGAGGCTGAAAAGGGAGCATAAGGCGTTAATTGCGTATGTGCAACATCTAGCATGTCCATGTTCTCAAGAGAACCCAGCAATGGATCTTCCAACTGAGCTTCCACGAGAATCAATTAGCAAGCTCGAGGAGATGAAGAAGGAAATTCAGGAAGGAGATAAGTGGATTGGCGGTGTTCGTGCTGAAGCTGAGAGATTCATTGAGGATCTTGTCTCCTCTTTCCAACATGCTTCCAGCATCCTCTCCCGTATGGAGAACATTGAATAGGCATGGAGTGATACTCACATTTTTCAAGATAAGACTATTCCACGCCTAGCTGCTCTGATGCATATGCCAGTGCAAACTTTGATTGAGGGAGGGGTGATTCAGGCTGGAGATAGATATGATTTTCCAGGCTAGTATTCCGTGGCATTCACCAGCCAAGGTTTCTTTGAAACGGCAAGGACAGAGTCAGTCAAGATCAGGAAGGCCATGGGAAACATTCAGGAGGGCATCTTCAACACGCTGGAGGCATTATTCACAAAATGGCTAACTCCTGAGGAGGTGACGGTGGATGGATTGAAGGGAAGATTGCACCCATTCTTCTTTGAGATGAGAGTGTTTGCTCAAGTTGACTTTGAGAATATCTCCACGTTCTCCGCCATTATTCAAAGCACTCAGGAACCCATCGAGGCCTGGAGAAAATATTGTATATGGCAGGAGCAAACAATTGCCATCCTCGAGTATCAACTTAATCTTACTCCAACCATTTCTGAGCAAGAAGTTGATGCAATGCTGACCCGGTTTGTTTCTTTCGCGGTCAGAGAGAAGAACAATGGGAACAGGATCTGGGACCAGAATCTTCTAGAAGGGTAGTGGGCATTAATTGCCCATAGTGGTCAAAGGAGGAATCTGCCATTTTTATGCTCATTAATTGCACCACTCCACCTTCTAGCGGTTACTAGGGCAGAATATAGTCTAGGGCATGTGTGGCTCAATCTGAGCCATCCATTGTAATTTAATCTGGACCGTCCATTGAGATTGGCCAGCTATATAAAGGGGACTCCCCCTCATTTGTACATTATTAGATTAGAGATTAGAGATCAGAGAATAGAGCATAGAGAGATAGTTTAGAGTTAGCATAGTTTCATTACATAGCATAGTTTGAAGGAGAAGGAAAGTTTTCCCTTGAGAACTTTGTAAGAAGTTGTGAAAACTATCATAATAAAAAGAGTTTCATTGATGATGATTTCGTCTTTTGTTATGAGCAGCTAGCAAGATTTCTTCGTCCTTCTACTTCAAGTAGGACTTAAAGTAGAGTAATTTTCATTTTCATGCAAGTAGTTAGTTGTGGATTGTGGTGTTTGATTAAACAAGCTTGGTCTAATCCATACCACTAGCAAGCTTACTGATGGTAAGTTTTTCTTGTGTGGTCAACTGGATTACTTTTCAAACTTAACTTTGATTATGATTCATGTGTTTGTATGCGTCGTCTTGATGGTATTTGCATGTTGAGTTGTAATCTAAATACCTTTCGCTGTTCCCTTGAAGATTGCACCGACTTCGTTGAACCTGTCCCACGCAAGGCAAGGCAAAGTCCGGTTGAAGTCTGCTGAAGTCAATCCCCGCACATCTTGCACTTAGAGTAGGATATAAATCTTCTAAACCCTGCACTCATTTCATTTCCGCACATTTCTGGTTAATATAAGAAGCACGTACCTCATCGCCAAATCATTTGCATCACGTGAAAATCCCCTTTTTCCTTAGTCTGTTGTCTGCTGTCAAGTACTTCTGAACAATTGTGTAAGTCCCCTCGTGAAAACAACATATCACAACGAACCAACTGAGTGTACTCCACTGCATTGAAGGAACCTTGGAGTTGAACGTATGATCTCTCTCGCAATCTTAGCATACGGAATACTTTGATCAAGAGAGAATGGAGTAGCCGTTGGATACTTTATTCTGCTGATTGGTGCGGTCACAAAAATCACATCAACAAGACTGTCTGCTCAACTCCTCTCCATCGTTGATCACTTTCTGGCACTCGTTGACTTCTTCAGCTAACTTGTCAAAGCTCATTGACATCACCGAGAAGTGATTCAACTTCGCCATCATAGGATTACCCTCAAGACCGTCATGCACCAAATTTTGGAACTCAGTTTGCACAACCTCAAGATCAACGTATGTACCATCTTCGTGAAGATAATGGCATGATATCTGAGTGACGAATCCACTCACAAGTTTGAGTGCACCAGCGACGTCTTCTTTGATCGCATCCAGCTTTGTAGAGATTCTTTCATATGTGTCCACCCTGAAGAGATGTTCTCTCCAAGTGAAAAGCTTCCTTTTATCCTCATCTGCTACAATGGCGTTGTATGCAACTACCAACTGAGAAATAAGAATCAAGTCCTTCAGTTTGTTCTCTGCCATAGTCAATTCAAGCCGTTGGATTCCTTGACGAAGATCATGTGCAACATACCTCAACTGATATAACTCTATGAGAAGCTATTTGCTTCCAACAATGAAATCATCAATCCAATTGTCCAAGAGCTTGCCACAATTGACTAACTGACCCAGTTTATGTTGATCTATAGGTGTCTCTTAAAGCTATGGGAGAATGGTTGCAACATTCGAGGTTCCATGAAGAAGATTAGAGATGTACTGCTGGAGCTGCTTATTCTCATCCTTGAGGGCTGCCTTATCTTCTCTGTCCTTCATGGCTCGCTCTTCAAGATTACTTGAAGCAATCTTAAAGAGTCTCATGTCCACATGTCGGGTGCTCCTGCCAATATTAGCTTTGATGAAGGTGAAATCACCAACTTCAACTTCATCCAGACTCTTGCCCTCTGGTGGTGTAGCAACTTCAACAATGATCTGTGCTTCAGGAGTTTTCTCTATGTGCACCTGCTTCTTGATCTTCTTGTTTGACTTATCCTAATAGGGATTGCCAAACTTAGATAGATCAAGCTGATATGAAGGCTTTCGCCTTCTTCTTCCCAAAGTCCTCTCGAGCCAACACGAGTGATCATGATAAAACCTCATGTTTGAATCCTGATTCTGACAATTCAGCAACTCAGATTAACCTGCTAATGGATTCGTTGCGAAGCTAGATCAAGTCTAAGACAAACATCTTGGGTATCATTTGGTCAAAAAGTTTCATCTAGTACCTCAAAAAGTTGGGCGCCCCAGGCCTCCAAGGGCGCTTTTTTGCTCCAGTGTTAAGTCATTTTTCAAACTCACTCATTCTTCGTTCAATCTCCAGTTTCAAGTGCTAGACAGATCTTCTAGATTGGATGGTAGGCTCATTGCGAAGTTGACAGTATTTTGGCGAAGTATTCTTGGAAGTGACAAACCTCAGAAAGGTAATCTAGGCCTCTGAAATCTAAGGAGCCCCTGGCCTCCAAGGGCTCTTTTATTTCCAAAGTTAGAAAAATTTCGATGATTTTCACCTCGACGAAAATCCCCTTCATGACAAAGCATCATTTTGAACATATCTCGCCATAGAATCTTCGTTGGAGAGTTTTGAGCTTAGATTTTGACACCTGGGATCTGACCATCTGCCATTGACGACCTTAGAGGTCCTAACCAGTGTTCCACGGGGACACATCCCCCCCGAAAAACCACGTTTCCGAGACGGGGAGACACCTGGGAAACGTCCCTCCGCCGTCCCCAAGTACCCCCGCCGTCCCCCCGCCGTCTCCTCCTGAAGGGAGACGTTTCCCTACAGTTTCTGGTAGGGAGACGCCATGGAAACGCCCAGGAAACTTAGAAACGTCTCTTCAAAAAAAAATTTAATAATAACTATAAGTTTGTGTTAAAAAATTTAAAAAGTAAAAAACATAAGAGTTTATAACCTAAGTTTTATTTGATGATTTTTTTTGTCTTTGAGTCTTCATCATGCGACTGAGCTTCAAGAACAGGAGATTTGCGTTTGGAGTTTGGAGATCGAATTTTACAGTAGTAGTGTTTTTCAACTGGTGCATTCGACTCAAGATTTGAGGTATTTTATTTTTCTAAGTTTTGTTTTTGCCGGGTTTTTCCTCCACCCTCCGTTTTGGCTCCCGATTCCGTGTATGCAAAATGTGGAAGCATTGGCCGCGTTTTGATTGATGGAATGGGTTTGCTGTGTACCCGCCGCGAAACCCCTACCATCATGAGAACAAAGGCGGCGCCCAAAGACTCGCATTGCCGCTGATTCCACATTTTGCATACACGAGAAGCATAAAAAACTAAAAATTGAATAAATTAATAATTATTATTATTAATTTTAATTTTTAAATTTTTTTTAAATCATAAAATATTAAATAATAAATATTAAAATGTATAGTCCACCGTTTTGAATGCATCCATTCTGTGCAACTGCATATCCTGCAATCATTGCATTCTATGAGAATTGAGATGACATCTCTTTGAGCCTTGAAGTTGAGGCACACTGTCAAAAAGTTCACATGTCTGGTCTATGCTTCCACATTTTGGCATTTTGGCATTTTGCATACATGTCTACAGGGTAGTTGCAACTACAACATCTAACAAAATTCCTCTATACTTAGATATTGTCAAAAAGTTCACAACTTCACACTCACAGGCAAAGTTCAACTTTACACCTGCCAGTTGCATTTTCAATGTTTCATTTTAATTTTTTCCTGAAGGCTGAAAGTTTCGAAAGCCTCTTTAGCAAATCCATTTTGTGCATATCCTCCAATCATTGCATTCCATTAGATGACATCTCTTTGAGGCACACTGTCAATTTAAAATTTAAAATTTAAAAGTTAAAACTTTGAAATGGAAATCTCAAATCAGATTATCAAAAATTCAGAAATTTTCAGAATTTCAATTTCTGATAATCTGATTAATGATTTCAAAATTTAAAATTTCTGATACATCATACTGTTTTTTTATTTTCATCTTTTGCAATAAATTATAGAGGTCTGATTTTGTTTATAAATATTTTTTGCAGCCTCATTTGACATTATCATAATGAGTTCAATCAATAGAAGTGACGATGAGGTTGAGGGTGAAGAGGTTGAACAGAAATTGGAAGTGGAAGTGAAAATGAATCTGATGATTCAGATTTTCAAATAGAACTAGACGAGGGTGAACATGACTCAAATACTCAGACTCAAGCTGAAGCAGGTTCTATTGAGAGTAGAAAAGATAAATGCCCTTCAAAAATCCTCCAAAGATATGCCAAGGGCCCCTTTGATCCAAAATCACCATTAAAACAATTTGCAACTAAGATGTCGAAACAACCTGGGTCACGTGGGGGCACCAGAAAGTGGGAGTGCCACCTTTGTCATCTTGACTGGTTTGGGAGCATTACTAGAACTAATGCTCACTTTCTTCTTATTCGAGGCAAAGGTGTAGATGTTTGTAAGAAGGTGGAAAAAAATGTAAAGTATAAAGCTGAAATTTTAAAATTATGGGGTTCTAATGAGGAAGCAACACCTATGACAGCTACATTGGCACATAGGAGTAAGGCTGATCAGATTGCAGCAGTTTCTACTTCTACTTTGCAGAGTCAAAGGCCACCAAATCCATTTAGTTCAGGTGTAGGAGAGCCTAAGGGGAAACGTAAAGTGGCATCTTCAAGTTCACAACCATTGGCAAATTTATTCAATGCACAAGCAAAGGATGAGGCAGATGATGCTATTGGAAAATTCTTCTTTGCCAATGGCATTCCATTCCATGTGGCTCGCTTTCCTTATTACAAGGAAGCTATGTCAAAGGTAATAAGGGCGGGACCATCATATGTGCCACCAGGGGAAATTAAATTGAGGACAACAATCTTGGATCAGAACTATTCCAAGATTAATATTTTGATGGAGAAGATGAAGAGAACCTAGGTCTCAAGTGGATGCAGCATAGTCATGGATGGGTGGTCGGACATTAGGCATCGTCCACTCATCAACATCATGGTCACATCTACAGCGGGCCCTTATTTCCTTAGGGCTATTGATTGTTCAGGGCATAGCAAGGATGCTCATTATCAATTCCAGATTCTCAAGGATGCCATAGAGGAGGTTGGGCCACAGAATGTGGTGCAGGTAGTGACAGATGCGGCCCATGTGTGTAGAGCTGCAGGGAAGTTGGTTGAGGCAACCTATAGACACATTTGGTGGACTCCTTGCTGTGTGCATGCTATGAATAATGCACTTAAGGACATGGGTAAAATCAGCTGGATCAAATCAATTGTGAGTGATGCTAGAGATGTGCAGATGTTTATCTGCAACCACCATACTTCACATGCACTTTTCAGAACCTTCTCCAAGAAGGAATTCCTGAAACCTATAGAGACTCGGTATGCATCATACTTTATTCTCTTGGAGAGGATGCTTGAGTTGCAAGAGCCATTGCAAGTAATGGTAATGACAGCAGAGTGGAACCGATGGCCTGAGTCGAAGACACAGCAGGGGTTGAGGGTTAAGGAGGTGGTGAAGAATGATGTCTTTTGGGCTGATGCCACATATATTGTCTCCATCATTGATCCAGTCTTCAAGGTTATTAGATTTGGGGACTCTAATGCACCTTCCCTTGGAGAGGTATACGAGTGCATTGATTCCATGCTTGATCAAATGAAGGCTAAAGTGCGAGAGAAGGACCCCACAATGCAATTCTACACCGAGCACATTTATCCAATCATTCAGCATAGATGGGAGAAGCTCAACACTCCCTTACACATGGCTGCCTATGCATTGAACCCGAAGTGGTATGTGCCACGTCCCGGCAGAATAACACCTATAGAGGATGCTGAGGTGAAGGAAGGGTTCATGAAGGCCATTGACAGAATGTATGATCCTACAGAGGCCAGCTTGCTTCGTACCGAGTGGACAAAATTTGCCACTCTTTGGGGATATTCAGAGGCGGCCAAGGTAGATTTGGAGACTATGTCAGAGGAGGACCCCAAGTTGTGGTGGACTATGCATGGGCCTAGATCTTTGATTACTACTCTAGCCATTCATTTGTTGTCCCAGGTTTCTAGTTCTTCTACTGCTGAGAGGAACTGGTCCACTTATAGCTTCATCCACTCTGTTAAGAGGAACAGGCTTACTTCTAGGAGGGCAGAGAAGCTTGTGGCTGTACATAGTGTCTTACGTCTAGTTGACCGCAACACAACTACATACAAGGAGAGTCCAGCAGCCAGATGGGATGTAGAGCTAGAAGAGCCAGCACAGATAGATGATGATCCTACAGAGACAGGGCTAGTTGGTATTGGTTTAGATGAGCTTCAACATGCGGAGTCCAGCAGTTCCAGTGATGAGGAGATTGGCATGGAGCTTGGAGATGATTAGATCATTAGCGGCATCAGGCCATTAGCCTGGAGCCATTTACTATTAGTATTTACTATTTTGTTACTTGTACTCTGTTTTTGAAGTTTGAAGTTTGAACATTGATCATACAGTGATACTTGATTGTAATTATCAAATTATGATTCATGAATCATGATTATGAAACTCAAATTATGAAATATATAGTTCTTGTTGCATTTTCCAATGTCAATGAAATGATATATTATTGCAATGTGTTATTGTGTTTAGAGTTTAGACAATTAAATTATTAATCTTTTAAGTTTTAATTTTCAAGTACTATATGTATTTTAGCGCCGCCCCCCGCCGCCGTCCCCTCGCCGTCCCCCTCACGTCCCCCAATTCAGGCCCCCTGTCTCCCATCCTGGAAACGCGTCCCCCGCCGTCCCCCCGTCGTCCCCAAAACTCCGTGGAACATTGGTCCTAACTTTTCACCTGAAAAAGTGAAAACAACCCACCAGACTTAAACTGACTTTTTCTTGATTCTGACTTCACCACTGTGATCATGAAGTGAAATAAGTCAATCAAAATAATTTTCAGTCAATTCTAACAAGATTCTATTTTTAGGGTTTTTTGCCTAAAAATAGGGGTCTAGAAACCCTAATTTTCAAAATTTCCAAATTTTACCAGTATTTTCCAGACATCAAACTGAATAAAAACTCATACTTGATTTTCCCAAAAACTGTGTTTTGACGACACTTTTACAAGGTTTAGACTATTTTAAGCAAAATGCCTTAATAAAGCAAAAAAATTGGTTTGGGTACAACATTAGGTTTCGTCTAGTGACCATGTTGGATACTTACAGCATAGGAGAATTGAGAATTTCTGAGTTTTTGTAGACCGGTGATTTATCAGTTGGGCATATGGAGTCAGGACTTTACGTAATCACCTAAGAAGTTAAAAACTTTCCTAAAAATCACCTAAAACAAGACTACCTAAAATCACCTAAAAGACAACGAAACTACACAGAATGGGGAAACACATAACGACATAACAAAAAAGCATAAAATGAAAATTTCTTAAACAAAATTCACTCCACCCCCGAAGAGATGAAGTGCTTTGGATATTATCCATTGCATGGCAGCAGGAAGAGACTCCCATTGATGTTGTTTTTTCCTGAAAGGCTTCGCTTCTCTTCTAATGGGCATTGTAGGAGGCAATCCCTCTGGGATGAAGATTCTCAGGTATTCATATATCCAAGCAAACATACTCTGACAAAAGTCAGAATATGATGCAAATGGGAAAGTTGATACCCCTGAGGCATAAGTTCTATTGTCGTTCATCCTCGGGATGTTGATTTCTTCAAACCAATTGATCGAGTTCCAAACTCGAATTCTATAATGTCGTAGGTGATCTTTTTTGATCTGAAAATATCCTTTGATTGGTTCATTGATCAGCTCTACATCACCTTTAACACATAGGAGTTTGATTCCCATGTCTTTGGCATTTTTGAGGCCTAACAAAAGCGCCTCTTTTTCAGCTTCAGTGATTTCCAATTGCATAGATGGGTGCAATTGTCCTTTAGGGGAGATGATCAATTCCCCTGCTTCTGAACTTGTAATTAAACAACCTCCATCGAACTGTATTGTCCATGACTTTGTATCCTCTGTCGATCTCTTTTCAGAATAAGCAATGTTTTGGTCTTCAATTTCTATCTCTGACAGAGCTACACAATTACCAGGACCCATTTCAGGCTTTTCTTCTACTGGAACAGATGACTTGAGCACAACCTGCTTCTTTACAACTTTGAGAATCTGGTCTAGTTGTTCTAGATGGTCCTGAAGATATTCTAGTTGGGAGATTTGCACCTTGGTCTTCATCATGGAACCTACGATGTCAAAATTTGTTGAAGACGTCTCTTGAGCAACTAGCATAGTCTTCTCATGTGAAGGTTTGGGATCGGAAGTGGAAGACACTTCCTTCTTCGTTTGATTTTTGTCTTTCTTCTTCTTTCTATGCTTTGAAGTGCTGAGCATATGTCAACAAAAGTGTTGAAACATTTTCATGATTCACCGCAAGAGCGTACTGATGGTATTCTTCTTGTTCTTGATTGACGGGTTCTTTATCAAAGTATCCCGCTGCGGAGTCACCATCAAAGTTGTCCATTTGTGGTGAGACAACATTCGAACTTGGTGTTGGTACAAAACTAGAACTAGGAGAAACTTCAGTGTATCCCATGATTTGGTTCATTCTCAGATTCTCAGGACATGTAGATCCGGTATGTGCATTGGTGTCATGGAAACAACAAAATACTGCAGTGTGTGTAGCTTCAATCATTGGTCTTGGTGGAGATGTTGGCAACCGTGGCTAAAGATTGTCTCTCTTTGACTAGTACGGTTGTGTTGATGTGATTTTCGTGACTGCACCAACGCAAAATAAAGTCGCCAACAGCTACCCTATCCTCTCTTGATCAAAGTATCCAGCATGCTAATATTGCGAGAGAGTTCGTGCGTTCAACTCCAAGGTTCCTTCAATGCGAATAGTCTCAGTTGGCTCAATGTGATTTTTTGGTATTTCAAGGGGACTTACGGAATTGTTCAATGGTGGAGAAAGGAATTCAAATGCTCGAAAGATTTGTCTATAAAGTTCCTGTTTCAGAAGGTACTGAATGTAAATGGCGTAGGGTTAAGAAGGCTCTAATCTACTCTAAGGCGTGGGACATGGCGATCAATTCTCACAAGCTTCAACCAGGATCTACTTTTCCTCGCTTCGGATAGCCTCCACAGAACCGGTGCAATCTTTAGAGGAGTAGCTCAAGGTGTTCAAATCACAACTTAGCATGAAAATACCATCACAATGACGCATATAAACATACAAATCATGATCGAAGTTAAGTACACGATATTCCAATTGACCACACAAGGCACATTCACCATCAGCGAACACACTAGTGGTATGGATAGACGAAGTTTGCTCAAATCGAAGACCACATTCCACAACTAACATCTACTTGCATAAAAAAAAATGAAATTATGCTACTCTATGCTACTTGAAGTAGAAGGGTTGAAGAAACCTCGCTAGCTATCCATAACAAAGACGAATTTCACCATCAATGAAAAGATCTTTTATTATGAAAGTTTTACACAACAATCCCTTGCAAAAGTTTTCAAAGGAAAACTTTCCTTCTTCAACTACACTATCAATCTATACTAAGCTACTTCTAAGTTGTCCCTCTACTCTATGTCTACTGTCTAACCTCTACTTCTAATAATTTACAAATGAGGGGGACTCCCCCTTTTATAGATAGCCCAGTCCAACAGACAGCTCAGATTACAATCGGCTGGATGGCTCAGATTGAGCCACCTCAGCCCTAAACAAGATTCACCCTAAAAACCACCACAAAGAGGAGTGGGGCAATAAATGAGCAATTAATGGCCACCATCCTTCTAGAAGATTCCTATTTTGAAATGTGTTCACATTGCTTCAACTTCTTGGACTGCAGACTTGATCAAACAGCTTCACCATGCACGTTCTCATTTTGAAATTCTAAGGCTGCAACCTCACTATTCTGCTTGATGATGATTTTCTTCTTGATGTTGTTCTTCAACTTAGAAGTACTTGATGGCGACCTCCTTCTCTCCATCTTGAGCTTTGAAAACATTTCTTCTTTGTCACTTGAGCTGGGCACATACTAAGTCCCAACACTTAGCCATTTCTTGCAATTTTTCTTCCTTCGAGGTTGGAATGTAATCTTTGAGCACTTGCTTCATCGCTTCAAGTCATCACCACCTAGTCTCGACGTTCCTCCTGCAAAACAAGCCAAGAGGAGAGCATTAGAACACTTCATAACATAAATTTACCTTACTTACCTGATTTTCACGTTTTGACTTCCAAGGTCTGAATGATCTCCAGATCATCCCTTTCCTCGAGCACAAATTTACTTGCTTCACGACTTAGAATATTTTCACATTGTCATTCATCCTCTTTAGGGCGCATCCGGAGACTTGAGCTTCCATTTTCATTCCACAGGTCGAGGCGTTCACAACTCCGTTTGACTTGAAATTCGAATGGTGTGCTCCTCATTGGGTGATTTGCCTGTTGACACTGGCGCCTGCTGCTGACTTTCTATTTTTAGCCAGTTTCTGAAATGACTTACTATAAATAGTAAGTGCTCTGTTTTCCTTCAAATTTTACCAGCAGATAGCTTGAAAGATGCTGATTGTGGTGGGATACACCGTTTTTTGAAAATTCTGACCTTTTACGCCTCTTTTTGGGTCCCAAAGCTGGAAACCCTAATTCGACTTGCATGCATATCAAATGACCTCCATTTGACCTCGTTTTTGTTGTATTCTATTCTGTTCATGATTCTGAAGTGTTGGGAGGTGGCTACCGGAATGTACCTGCCAAAAATAGTAAGTTCCTGAATAAGTGATTATCTCCGTTTGCATGTCACATCACTGCGAAGCTCTCAGAAAACCCAGAAGGAATCCCCAGACATGCATTGAAAAACTCTGACATGCAAACCCTAAAAATAGCCTTCGAAGGCTGAACTCCAAAAGTTGTTATCTCACTTTGCATGTTACATCATCGCAAAGCTTTCAAAAAACCCAGAAGGAATCCTTGGACATGCATTGAAAAACTTCGCACATAAACCCTGAAATCTGCTCTGAAAGTTAAACTGCTAAAAATAGCAAGTTGTTTGTTCTGGCTCAAAATTTGCAGATGAGCAGCTTGATGTGTCCTGGATGTAGTGTGACTATCGGAATTTCAAGAATGCTTACGGAATACCTAGAATTGCACACTTACTAAAAATAGTAAGTAGCCAGAATCTGATGAAATTTAACTGAGAGCCTGCTGGAAGCATACTGACAGCAAAGTTAATCTCTGTTTTCAATTTATTCACCTCGTTTGATCACAAATTGGTTGGAAAGTTCAAAACCCTAAAAATATGGACTTGGCCAAAATTTTACGTTTAAGCTCACAGACGGGCACATCCCCGGAAAGGAAAACAGCAGAAAAGGGACAGAAAAAGAGAGAAAGACAACAAGAAAACTAACTAAAATCAAGCCAAAAGTTCGAAACGAAGCAAAAATTAGGGGGTCCCCATTTGCAATGGGGCGATGTGTGAAATAGGTCACAACAGGTTGTTGAACAAGAGATTTGATAGAATCTGTTTTCATCAAGCTGGAAGTGATCATATTATCCTCCAACTTGATGGCATTTTCTTATGCACTCTTCAACTTTGTCTCTTTTGTCGTCTTGAGGAAGAAGGCTATCTCTGATGGAAGAGCATTTATGAAACAATTCAATAGAATCTCCGACGATGGATCGAATGTAGAAGAAAGTCTTGTAACAAGACGGTGAAATCTTGCTACAAAATCCCTCATGTGCTCATTGTACTCCATCTTTGAATTTGTGAGATGGGAAAGCAACAGGTGATTGTCTTCAGCGGGCTTGAATCTCGCCAAAAATTTATCGCTCATAGTTGTCCATCTTGTGATAATGCCTTGCGCTAGGTGATTGAACTAGTTGGCAACATTTCCCACAAGACTCTCGACAAAGAGACGCACTGCGATGTCTTCATGTGCTACGTGCAAGATGATGCAAGCCATTGTGAATGCAGAAAAATGTTCCTCCAAGTGTTGAGTTCCATCGCCGTGAAACCGGGGAAAGCGCTTCCTTGACCCTTTAGGTAACTCATGATTTACCTGAAAAGCCAAAGGTCCAATACTATTACCCCAAGGTAATGGGGGTGGACATCGCTGATTTCTGTCAGCATTGCTAGCATTATCGTTGTTATCATCCATTGCTTCTGTATGGATCATGCAATAGGATGCTAGAGTGTCATTCCCGTGTGATAAAAGCGTAAGCTTTTCTTTGAAGTTTTCTTGCCTCGTGCCCCACGAAGGGCACCAGAAAACTATTGGTGTTACAATTCACACCTTTGGAGTGCGTATTGGCAATGAACAACTATGCACAATATTAACTACTCTTCAAATTAGGAGGGGAAGCTCCCTCTTTTGCTGATATGCATGAAAAAGTAAAATATTCTAAATCCTATCTTTTTGACTCAGCTGGAAGAGGTAGAAGCTTAAGAAACCAAACACATTGTAGCTAAGGTTTTTCTCTGGTTTTGCAGATTCTTAACTACAACTAGGCTAACGCTTAAACTATCCTATTTCCTCAAGAAAACAGAGCATGGGGACTTAGGAGCAGGGAATAATTGACGATAAACTTTATATTAGGATTCCCAAGGAAAAGGAACCCCTATCCGAGGTGTAGGCTGATATGAAGGTTATTGGTAACAACATCAAACGACAAACATTATTTCTATATTCCCAAGGAGGAGGAACCCCTATCCGAGGTGTAGATATGAAAGAAAAACTATTAATCACAACATCAAACGATAAACTCTATTTCTAAATTCCCAAGGAGGAGGAACCCCTATCCGAGGTGTAGATATGAAACAAAGCTTATTAATCACAACAAGAATAAATATGGGACAAAAAATTGCATAATGAGGCACACACACAATGAACGATCAAACCAGCTTTATATTTAACTAAGTGAACCAATACAAAATAGCAATATTGCACGGAAGGTGGGAACAACAATTTGTTAGTACAACAAAAGTTCCAAATACAATGTGAACAAATACTGAATAGCAATATTGCAGGGAAGGTGGCACATCAATTTGCTATTACGAGCAAAAGTTGAAATACAATGAGCAAAGGTGCTCTTATTCATAGAAGCTCGGAGCAGTAGGGAACCCCAAAATCTCCTCGAGTTAACATGGGTCTTGCAAGCATGCAAGATTTATTCTTAAGTCTAAATATATGCAATCTAACAGTTAACTGGAAAAACTACCTCAGTTAACTGATTCTAAACTAAACTAATTGGACCTTGCAAGATGCGAGTTCGTATTGATATGAAAGTCAACTGATAACTAACATCAGTTAACTAAATCCTAACTGAAAGCTCCACATATGTGGCTCCAAAATAGACGTGCACAAAGGTGGGACAATGAGTTAACTTGGAAAGAGGCATCAAGTTAATTGTTGTCTCAAATGTCTATCTTGAAGAGGTGGGATGTCCTATCCATTGGTTGTGATCTTGAGCAATTAATTCCTCCAAGAAGTTGTTAACTGCCTCATCATTTGAAGGTCATCACATGTATCAACTGTCAATTCACTGCTTGTCAGCAACTTGAGCAATCTTGGAAATATCTGCACACTCAAACTGATAGTTTACTGACTGGTAACTCTGGTGGCTTCGTAACTGGAGTGATGGCCTCCATTTCTTCTACATCTTTACGCTTTTGATGCTTTTCACGTTTTTCTCGATGGAAGAGTGTTGCATGATGAAACCACAAAGTTTGACTGCGAATACTCTAGCTGTGAGAAATGCTCCTGAACTCACTATGCACGCAAAATTTCAACGGTATTCAACCCTTAAAACTGGCCTTGGAAGGCTATCAGCTATGTGAGGTATGAAACCATGTGGATTTTGAGTGACTATGCCTATCAAATTGTCTGAATCAACCCTCCAGATGTGCTTGATGCAAATTGGTGTCAGCTTTTCTTATGAAATCGTGAATTAAGACCGATTTGGTCTTGAATTTAGTTTGAACGAATTGTATTATGAAAAAACTAGCCTGTTGACTGTAAACATGACTATGTTCTGATGACTTTTCCGGTGAGGCTAAAAATGGCTTTTGGCAAGGCTAAAAATAAGCTGTCGAGGGGCAATTTTTATGAAAAATTTCAAGATGTGGGTTTTGTAGAGAAAATGTTTCTAAACAAACCCACAACGTTGAAAATTCGAAAAAGTGCTTTCTTGCTTGGCATGCAAAGATTTTTCAGAAAAAAAAACAGTAGGGAACAACAGACGCTATGAGGCAATTTTTTTCTGGAAAAATCTAGCATATGGGTTTTGTTGCCGCTTGAGAGCTGATCAAACCCATTTTCTCCATTTTCTCAAAAATTGACTTTTTCACAACCATGCAAAGGAATCTTTGGAAAAAAGCACAATACTTCAAAAAAGAGAAGCAACGGGGCGATTTTCATGAAAAATTCTAGCACATGGGTTTTGTATGCGCCAATGAACTAAACAGACCCAAATGCTTCATTTTTGGAAAAAATGAGTTTTTTACTCGCATGCAAAAGAATCTTCAAAAAAAAAATCACAATACTTCAAAATGAGAAATAACGGGGCAATTTTCTCAAAAAATTCAAAAACATGGGTTTTGCTGTTGACGCTGAATTATGTGAACCTAGATGATCAGATTTTGAAAAAGATGTTTACTTTGACATGCGAGAGAAAACCTAAGACAAGGATAGAAGAATTTTGAGAGAGAAAATAGAAAGTATATTCTGTCTCTAAAAATGACGCCTTTGCCTTGAATAATGTTCGATGAAGTCTTGAATATATGCACTGAAAAGATGAAGTATGAAAAATAATTCCTTTGAGCAATCTGGACCTGGCACTGTGAAAAACGCTGAAAAATATCATGTGTACCACCTTCAGATCTTGCTTGCACAAGAAAATACGTGTCTGCCTTCAACCTATGATGAGAATAATGGACGCCCAAATGCCTTAACAAATAAAATTTATGAGTTAAGGCACCACATATGCATGCAAATCCTTTTCAGTTAATTGAATGAGATAAAACCCTAATTTGGGCGCCAACTTAGCATGCATAAATAAATTCACCATATGCAAGAAAATATTAAGTCATCTGAGGTCGACTCAAAAGTTAAACTGGAGATTTAATATTATTTTAATTTGAATTAACAAACTCCAGTTATGGGGCGGCCAAGAGACTTGAGTTCAAAAGTCAAACTTTGACTTTAGGTGCCAACTCTCCAAACTTAGTAATTTTAACTTGTGAACATCACTGGAGCCTATGTTCGATCACTGATTTTGATTGACTGATTTATCCGGCAGACTGGCTGACAATTTCATTGAAGAGCAGGATCAAAACTAAAAAGGAGCTCCCTTGAGGGTGCAAACCCTAATTCTAACTTCTAAGGCCTCAAAATTTTGGGTGCCCCTGGCCTCTAGGGGCGCTTTTCTGGTCCAGACTTAGTCAATTTTCATGCATTTTCATCATTTTGAACTTGATTTTCACCTCACTTCATCTTGCATTCTTCGACACTTGACAAAAATTCAGAGCTGGCTAACAGGCTCAATTTTGAACATGATCTCTTGGAGAACACTTTTCCTAAAAACATCATCCGGCAGGTGAAAAACTTGGGCCCCCCTGGCCTCTAGGAGCGCTTTTCCTTCTAGACAACCATTTTTCAAACTGGCTGATAATCCACTCAATCTCCAGCTGCAGGCTACCGACTTGTCTTCTAACCTGGCTGAGGTATGCAACGGAAAGTTGGAAGCATCACAGACAGGATGAGCATTTGAGCTAACCTAGACAACTGCATTTGAATGTCCAAAATCTTGGATGCCCCTGGGCTCCAGGGGTGCTTTTGTTCTAAACTGACATTTTTTGATCATGATAAAACCTCATGTTTGACTCCTGATTCTGGTAGTTCAGCAACTCAGATTAACCTGCTAATGGATTCGTTGTGAAGCTAGATCATGTCTAAGACAAACATCCTGGGTATCATTTGGTCAAAAAGTTTTATCTGGTACCTCAAAAAGTTGGGCACCCCTAGCCTCTAGGGGCGCTTTTCTGCTCCAATGTTAGTCATTTTTCAAACTCCCTCGTTCTTCGTTCAATCTCCAGTTTCAAGTGCTAGACAAATCTTCTGGACTGGCTAGTAGGCTCATCGCGAAGTTGAAAGTATTCTGGAGAAGTCTTCTTGGAAGTGACAAACCTCAGAAAGGTAATCTGGGCCTCTAAAATCTAGGGCGCCCCTGGCCTCTAGGGGCTCTTTTATTTCCAAAGTTGAAATTTTTTGATGATTTTCACCTCGACGAAAATCCCCTCTGTGACGAAGCATCATTTTGAACATATCTCGCCATAGAATCTTCGCTGGAGCGTTTTAAGCTTAGATTTCGACACCTGGTATCTGGCCATCTACCATTGACGACCTCGGAGATCCTAACTTTTCACCTAAAAAAGTGAAAACAACCCACCAGACTTACACTGACTTTTTCTTGATTTCGACTTTAAAAATAATTTTCAGTCAATTTTGACAAGATTCTATTTTTAGGGTTTTTTTCCTAAAAATAGGGGTCCAGAAACCCTAATTTTCAAAATTTCCAAATTTTACTAGTATCTTCTAGACATCAAACTAACTAAAAGCCCATACTTGATTTGCCCAAAAACTATGTTTTGACGACACTTTTACAAGGTTTAGACTATTTTAAGCAAAATGCCTTAATGAAGCAAAAAAATTGGTTTGGGTACAACAAGTTTTTCGGCCCTACTTTTTAGGAAAGCTTCTATATTTAGAAAGTTTCTAAAAACAGATTTTTGATGGGATTTTTTGGGTTTCTTCTTAAACGGATACTGGAAATTTTTTCTAAAAGTAGAATTTATGTTTCCAAGGCTCAAACTGATTTTGATTGGTTGAAAATACTTCCCGATCAAGCTAGTCCAGTTAGAATCGTCAAAAGATTAGTATATCTCTGGTGGGTCTATTTTGCTTTTTCAGAAGCTAAAACAGGAGCTCTAAGGTCATCAATGAAGGATGGTCAACTGCCAGGTGTCAGATTCAAGGTCTCAATTGCTGCATAGATTGAGAAATGGAAAAAGTTGCTAGAGGACAAAGTACGAAGGAGGGGAATTGGAAAATCTTGAAAATTGTAAAAATAAAGCTAAGACTGGAGAGTCCAAGTGCCTTAATTCAAGAAGGGCGCTTGGAATTCTTTGCCTTAGAATATTTTTCAGTTCCTGACATTCAATGCACGAGCAACTGGCAAACATGGAGCAGAGAACGCGAGGAGGAGAAAGTTGAAAAACTTAGAATAAAAACTAACTCTGGAGTAGTTGGGTGCGAGGAGGAGAAAGTTGAAAAAGTCAGAATAAAAACTAACTCTAGAGGAGTTGGGTGCCCCAACTAGCTAGGGATGCCCAGCCTTTAAGGGACCAAAAGTAGTATTTAGGGTTTGTAACCCCCAAGAGATTTCTTGCAAAATTCTTCAGGCTTCGTATGAATCCATCAGCAAGATCACTAGATCTGTCAAACGGCCAAAATCTTAGATTGAATAGGGGTGTTGCATCAAAAGGGAAAAATTGAAAATTATGAAGATCATGAAAATTTTCTAAGTCTGGCTCACATGGACGCCCTAGTTAGCTAGGGGTGCCTAGGGTTTTGAGAGGTTAAAAGTAGTTTCTAGGGTTCGCAAAACTGGTCATCTTTTTCGGAATTCTTCAGGCTTTCCAATAAATATCTTAGTGAGACTAGAAGATTCATTGGTCGCCGGCAATTGCAGATTGAACGGAGGAAAAAACACATGCAAAACAAGAAAAAGGTCAAAAGAAAGTTGAAAATATCAATCTTTTTGTCTAATTCTAGAGAATCCAGGTACCCTTGGCCAAGACGAGCGCCCAACTTTCCATGCCTTAGAATTTTTTCCACATTTTTCAGAAAACGTTGAAAACTTCTTCATTCGCCTCGTTCCGGCTTTCGGAAGATCGTCAGATGTAGTGATAAAGATTGGTAGATGGTACCAATCAATTCAGATATGATCAGGCTTGTCAGGATGACTGATTTCAAGACCCTGTTGTTCACCAACTGCCCAAAAAGAAAGATCAAATAGGTGTAGTTAGCATCATGTGAAACAGAGAAAACAAAATAATGAAAATTTCATAAAAATGGCTAAGTCTGGGATGCTTGGGCGCCCTAGCTAGCCAAGGATGCCCAAGATTTTGAGCACTCAGAAGTTGTATTTAGGGTTTGCAGTCTCCAGGAGATTTCTCTCAGATTTGATTAGGCTTTGCAGCGCATCCGTTAGTCAGTTCACGGGATTCATCAAACGTCCGAAATTGAAGATCAAGCAGAGGCATTTTATCAAGGAAAAGTTGAAAATCTTGAAAATTTTCTAACTTTGGTAATGAAAAGCACCCTAGCTAGCTAGGGGCGCCCAAGGTTCAATGCCTTAGAAATTTTTCAAGCTCTGACATGCTTTCTTCAATTTCGACCTCCGACAGCAGTTTCAAACACGTACAATCATGGTCAAATGACGTCAAATGCCGGTATGAAGTTGGAGATCACATCAGCGAGGGTCAAATATGAACTTGCCATGGTCAAATAGATTCTATCAGTTGGTAGTGTCAGATTTTCATCCCGTCGAAGTCGGAGGCAAGTCCTGCTAAGAGCGGAATCAAGAAAAATAGTGAAAATATCAAGAAAATTGTTAACATTGGGGAGCCTAGGCGCCCTTGTCCAGTCAACACTCCCAATTTTTCATGCCTTAGCCATTTTTCAGTTTTTGTCATTCGTCGTTCGAAAGTGTCGACGTTCAACGTTTCTAATTCTGGATTGATAAAGCTTGGAGAATAAAGTGTTTTTTCGTCTCAAACTCCATTTAAGAAGACTTTTGGCATTTATTCTTCACATTTTGCAAATTGGCATCTAGAGGAAGAAATATATCTTTTTCTTCTCATCAAGATTTGGAGGCTCAAACAGAGTGTTTTTTTAGTTTTCTTCATGGATTCGGGATTGGCAAGCACAGAGGCACGCTTTTTCATGGTGCAATCTTCTAGGGCATCGCATTTCAAAAATAGGTGGTTAGCTTTTTTAGTTTTCATTCATCTAGGTCCATCTACTTTTTACACCTCTTGAAGATTGGAAAATTTTATATTTTTAAAAATCTGTTTTTTGGTGCTTTTTTGGGAAACCCTCAGTGTTTTCAAAATCTGATGAATTGGGTCTCTTCAAAACATGATTGTCTTCAAAACCCAGACCTCAGCTTTTTTTCGGGAATTTGCTTTTTGGAGAAAAATCAGCAACTTATTTTCAATAGTGTGCGCAAAACTTTTCCGAACATAGGCATGTTCATAGTCAAAATTTGTGTTTTTAAACATGTAGTATTTTCCAATTTAAATCAAGAACAAATCAGCTTTTTGGCGGAGAGTGACTCATCTTTTGGGGTAGTGATGTTTTCCGAGAATAGAACTCAAAAAGCAGCAGTTAACTTGATGCCTTTTCCAAGTTAAACTTGCTATTCTCATTCATTCTTATCTATTCTTTATGAAATAGAAAAATCAAGTTGTATAGTTGGAACTTTCCCTACTTTTAAATCATCTTAACTGATTTTAGCAAGTGGTTAGTTGTCTTGTTTTAGTTTTAGAAATAAAGCTTGCAAGTTGGCAAGTCTTGTTGTAAAAGCAAGGAGATTTTAGGGTTCCCTACTCCTCGTTTGTGTATAAATAAGGGCAGCCTTGCCCATTTTTCTTTAACCATTATTATGATAACAAATTGCTGAGCCTACTTTTGTCTGCAAGTTGTTATTCAGTGTCTATTCACTTAGTGTAAGAGCAAGCTTGCATGCCTGCCTTTTGCTGCAAGTTATTGTTCAGTTCATGTGTAATTTGTGTCAAGTGTATTCTAGTTTGATCGCTAAACTGTAAGCTTGTTATTACTACAAACTTGCTGTCCCAGAAGTGTAATCGTTGTTAGAAATTTGAGAATGGAAATCTTATGCCTACTTTGCTGCTCTGATCTATTGTCTCAGATTTTGTTTTATATGTTCTGCTTATATAATCTTTATTTCAGCTTGCATCTAAAAGTACAATGAGTCTTTAGGTGTGCATTGTAAGTGAGTTTGTTTAAGCATCTGTGTTATCAAATCATTCCTTGTTTACTTCTAACTCTCAAGCTCTGTGTTTACTTGAGTAGCTAGAAGCATCATTAGAGTAGGCCTAGTTGTAGTCGAAGTTCTAAAAGAGAAAACCTCAGCTACGATGCAAAGAGTTTTATAACCTTGTGCTCTTAGCTGAGAACAAAAAGATTGGCAATAGTTTAGTATTCTTTCTTTTAAGCATCATCAGCAAAGAGGGAGCTTCCCCTCCTAATTTGAAGAGCAATTCAATTGTGCATAGCTGTCTGTTTCTAATCCACATTCCAGAGGTGCGAATTGAAACGCTAACACCATTATACCATGTACATTCTCTTATCTGCTTTCTTAGATCCTTCATGGGTCCTTTCAAAACAATGGATGTCAAGGTTGTTGGTTTTCCTAGTTGGAGTCATATTAGAAGCATGTGACATAGTTGATTTTGTTTTATGTTCTCTTCTGATCTTTGTTAGCTCCATGTTTCATCAAGGGATACATCATTCAGAGGGCCATCTAAACTTTTACTATATTGAATTCCTCAAGGTTTATCACCTCTTGTTTTGTTCAGCTTTCTCTTCAACTCTGTGTTTAGTTTTTTTTTGTAACCTATGATCTAGTAACCCTAATATTTCTCTTTTAAACTGATTGTATTTTTGGGTCTGATTGAGGTACTTTGGTTATTCCTGGACATTACTTTAATATCTCTCCTTTCTTTGTCAATGAACATTAGTCAAGTGGTTCCTATTTATTCTATTATTTCACTTCTTCAAAGGAATATTGCTTTATAAAACATAAAAATATTATCTGGAGGTGACACCTTTGAGCATAGTTGGAAAACTCGCCCCGACAAAAAACTCGCCAAGGGAAAAATTGGAGAGTTTTTTAAAACTTGCCAAAAACTTGGAAAAACTCGGGAACTAAAAAAATTGCTTAATAAACATAAAAAAAGACATTTTCAACTTTAAGTTCTGCATAGCCAAGTTTTTCGAAAAACTCGCCAAAAACTCGCGAGTCTTTCGAAAAAACTCGGAAAAACTCATCCAAGAAAAAACTCGCGAGTTAAACTCAAAAAAACTCGTTTTTAAAAAAAACTTGCGAGTTTTCTGCGAGTCTGCCAACTATGCCTTTGAGAGATCCTCTCCACAAAAATATGAGGATCACCCACTTGATATTCCCATGGATGACGCATTCAATATGGGCTGCATGTCACATAATAGTGAAGAATATTTTTTGAGAAAATGAAAGTTTCTAGGAATAATGCTGCTATTTTTTTATAGATCATTGCCTATGCAATACATGAATCTTACAATAGGTTAATTAAATTGATGCCCAGTTTGCTACTTAGGTGTATTGGAAATGTTGTTCCACTTTGATGTCAACCAATTTTTTTATTTTTTATTTTAACAAGCTATGATATTAATTTCCTTGATTTCCAAATTTTCTGATGTCTCGATTCAAAGCATTATTTCCTATTAGCTTCTTTGATAAACAATTTCACTGTTAGACTTATCGTCAATTTCCTAATTTTACATACTATATTTACATGTTCTTTGTGTTCCTCTTGTTGGTTATTTGAAAAAAATGGAATACCAGTATGTTTGTTTATTATTGATTACTTTTGTTGTATTTTTCTGTCAATTAGTTGCTGCAATGCTTGTCTAACTGTTTAACAAATAAAGTTAACTACTTTTGATAGCCTACACATACTTTACAGTTTAAGTTGCTTTACATGTCTTCTTGACCTTAAGTAAGCAAATACCAAAGAGCCATAGTTGGCTTTTGATGTAATTTTTGATTAAGCATTTGCAGTTTGCAAACCTTAATGTTTTATTTTACTTCTTTGATGGGAACTGTAAGCAATAAGCAAACTAATTCATATTTTGTTTGTAGGGAATATTGGCAACGTACCCCTTGTATTAATTAATGCAGTTTGCCGTGACAAAGCAAATCCTTTTGGGGATTCAGAGACATGCGACAAAATGGGCAGTGCATACATTTCATTTGGTCAATGGGTATATAGAGATTTGATGCTTTAATGATCTGCAGTTTGACCTACCTCTGTAACTAATATTCAATCTTTCAGATTATTTCTTTCATATTGACATGTTTAATATGTCTTTTAATTTTATTATTAATCTTTATTAAAATTCCCTCTTTCCTGAGGATGTGCTCCTTCCCTCTCATATTACTGCTTGTACTTAAATCTTATTGTTGGACATGAAAAATATAGTTTCTTTCTTTATTTCTCAGCTTTACTGCGTGCAATACAACCTTATGCTAGGGGAATCTCCTATTTGATATTCCTTATACTGTTAGATATTTTAAATTTTAATGAAACGCAAATGAAAGCCTTCTTTTGAACACTCTCTTTGCCTGGATGGCCACTGCAAACTGATAAGACAAAGGCTGTTATTTTGATTCTATTTAATTGAGCTCAATTCATGCATTCGGTCTTTCTTGTAGATAGAAATCATTTTTACTTAAGCCATCTTTTGAGGGAAAAAATAAGTTTCATCCTGTATCAATTTGTGTATAAATTGTAAATTAAGCACAGGTTATTTGTGCTGCAGGTTGGTGCAGTCATTCTTTATACATATGTGTTTTATATGCTATCTCCTCCTCAAGATTCAGTACAGGAAAATCTTGGAGTTGTGCTTGCTTCGTCAAGTACTAGCTTTGAGAATCTAGATGACCTGAAGGTTTCTTTGTTGGAATCGGGAGATGGGAATGTTAGCCATCCTCGATTTTTAAAAGTAGATTGGTACACACAGACAAGGAAGGTAGGTACTTCACAAAGTTTTTGAAAGGATAGAAATATATGATGCTGTATTGTGTATAATTATGATCTAGAAAACTCTCATGGAATGGCATGCAAGGTGACAAGTTTATGTTGTGTTCAAGAGTGGAATGGAACAGTTGAGCTTTTTTATTTTGTAGGAATTCATCAATTCTCCTGTACAATCTGATTTTAAAAGCAACCATTGCTCTCCATGAATGGCCATTTCTATTTTGAAAAAATCTCTTTCTTGTTTGCAACAAAATATTACTTGCTTTGAACAGTTCAAATATGAACACAAATATTAGATATATTTTAATGTTAGACTATTTATTTTAAGTGATGTATGTTAATGATGTAATGACATCATTTAGTTATGTCTAAGAGTTAACTTATAATGCAAGTTAGATCTATCTTGTAACTTCCCCATTCGATAATAAATACAAGCCACATTCATTGAAGTGTGTACCATTCAATTCTCTCAAACTGTGTGCATTAATTCTTCCAACATTTGGTATTAGGGTGAAGATTCCCTAGGAAGGGTAACTTGATTCAAGGTGAGGAAGCCCCAAGAAGGGTATGTTGATTCAAAACAAGGAAAATACACTCATTGAAGTTTCTGCCATCCAATTCTCTCAAACTCTATTCATTAATTCTTCCAACATTTGGTATCAAGGTGAGTATGCCCTAGGAAGGTAACTTGATTCAAAGTGAGGAAGCCCCAAGAAGGGTATGTTGACAAAACAAGGAAACCCTTGAAGGTGGTATGCTAAACCACAGTGAGGAAGCCCTAGGAGAGCATACACTAATCCAATTGATCTGCAAGGAGAGGAATTCACTGAAAGATTTATTGTGAGAGGGCAAAAATTAAAAAATGTCAGAAACTAGAAATCTGTATGGTACAGATAAATGGTAAAATGCACGGATGAACAGTAAGTGTTGTATGTGTGGATAGTAAATTTTGTATGTGATGAACAGTACCATTATGATAGGGTAGATATGAAGAGTGATCGAGTATGACTTTTAAATACTTTTTATTGCATTTCCCTAGTTGAAGGCCAACTGTAACTTGCTGTTAAGAGCTGATTGCTATGTTCCACCAAGTTTCCGGTACAGGGGGACGGCAGAATGGCGGGACATGTTTTGGGGACAGCATTTTTTTTAGGGGATTTTTGGGGATGGGGGACGGCTATATATATATATATATATTTTAAAAATATAGGGAAATTTCAGATATTCATATGAGTAATGATAATCATAACAATGAACATTGATAAAGTTGCAAATGTAATCACCAATCATATTGACATATACATTATAGAGTCGAACAAATTAATACTACAACTACTTAATTGCTTCCATAATTCGTGTCAAACAATCAATGTGCATATGATATAAAATTTTAAAAATAAAATGCCCAAAGGCTACAAGTTTGCACTACAAATGTCAAAATGACAAAGTCACAAATGTCCAAACTTTAGTAATAGAAAGTATGATGGCTGCCTCTACTTGACATTTGCGAACATTGCATCAAAATCAGACTCAGAATCTAAGTCACTACCAATTTTTCTCTTGCTCACTTGCCTCTTAGCTGCAACTTTTTTTTTGGAATTTAAAAATTAACTCAAATGGCTTTGAAAACAAGTTTTATGTTTCATTTTAGGGTTGAGAGGGTGTGGGGTCCACTTAGAAACAATAAAAAAAAAGCATTTTTAATTTTTGATTTTTTTTGGTAAAAACTTGTTGGAAAAAAGGGGATGGTTGGCTGTCTCCGAGACGGTTAGGGGATGCTTGGGTGTCCCCTAATCATCTAGGGGACGGCGGGTTGTCCCCTTGCCGTCCCCAAGATGTCCCCACCAATCAGGGACGTTTAAAAAAAAAGGAAACTTTTTGGGGACACTTGAAAAACATCCCCAAGGCATCCCCCGTCCCCGAAACGTCCCTGGTACGGGTACGAGGGGCAAAAGGGTAGGGGACGCGTCCCCGTGTTTCCTTGGCTGATTGTTTTCTGTCAAAGGTTGATTGAAGGAAAAGGGACTACTATCAAGGGATGATTTTCACAAGTGCACAGGTATGAGTTTTTTGAAATCTGTTGTAATTGTCTGCTACAAACATACAATTTTTGTACTATTGTTTTTGCAAAACAATTCTGAATTTGTCTGAAATTTGTCTATCAAAGTCTGGAATTTTTTCTTGTAAGTTGAACCCTGGGCTTGTGAGAGTTGACAAGTTTTGTGGAAGCTAGATGGTGGTTTCTACCTTAGCACTGGGATCTCAGGGCCCATACTTACAACCTTGGTAGGGTGGAACAATGCATATGAACATGAACATGAGCAATGATGGTTTGCAGAAGAGGGGCTTGGTTTGTTGGGACACTAGAACAACAAACTGACAAGATTGGAGCAAGAGGGTTACAGTTGTGGCCAAAAAGGGAGTGTGGGGTCTCTTTTAGAGGAAGATGGAAATGAAGAGGATGCTGAGGGTGAAATGGATAGGGAGGTTGATGGCATGGCATCAAATGAGAACACTAATTCTAATACCAACACTAACAACAATAATGCTGAAAGTAATAATATTTAGGGAGCCCTAGAAGGGGGGATTCAGAAAAGAAAGGGAAGTATTCAAAAGAGTGGCATGCACAACGAGCATGTGTGTCCAGTGATCCTGGGTCAACAACAAAGAATGGAGAGGCATTTTATAGGATAGCTTGTTAAGGAGTCCAAAGATAGTGTGATGATTGTTGCTGGTTGATTCCAAGGAACAGCTGGGGTTGATCTTCGTGTTCTGGTTGCACATAACCACAATTGTGATCAATTGTTGCAAAATATTGCAGTTGTGGTAGATGACAAAGATAAAGTTCTAGTGAAGCTATCTCACCTTTTCATTTTGGAAAGTCGCTTATGTCCAAGTGGTGAATTTAACATGGAAGAAGCCTGATCAAATCTTGAGGCATGTTTTGCAACTGAGGCTGAGATAATGTACACTACTATTTCTAGTAGCAATCAGAAGTTATTGAGGTGACTTTCCCATGAATTTGATATGGTGGTTATAGATGAAGCTGCTAGAATGTTGAATCTTATTGGAGCAGTTGGTTAATCTAATTGGAGAGACTTGGCTCCAAACAGTCTAACATTTGCAGCACCACACTCTACAAATGGACAAGTTGATGCAAGAGATTGTTGTATTTTACAAGAAAATTGAACATAAACAAACTTGCTTGATTGGATTAGATGAATTTTGTTACATAATTCAGATGTAGCCATCTAATGAGTAAACCTCTTGGTACTATTTTCTTCATCAAATTTTTGGATAGTCTTGAAGTTGTCTCCAGTTTAGTCATTAAGGGGACAATAGATATACTTTAATGTTAGACTATTTGTTGTACCCCAAAATTAAAATTTTTGTTACACTTATACATTTTGAAGAAATGAGTAAAAGTCTTGTTAAATTTGTCAAAAAGGTCAAAATTTGGGTGTGTGTGTCTTGCATGAGGGGTTAAAATGTGAAATTCCCAAAATTTGACGATTTGGGTCTGCTTAGAGCGACCTAATCTACAAAACCCAGATCTCAGTTTTTCATCCCTACTTTTTAGGCAAACTGCTATTTTTAGAAATTTCCTAAAATAAATGATAACTTTCACGGGTTTTTTGGTTTTCTTTAAAAGAAGCGGATCTTGTAAAAACTTTTCTAAAAATAGAAAGTTAGTCCCGATAGGTTAAACTGTTTGATTGGCTCAAAATACTTCCATATCGAATAGTGCGGTCAAAATCTCAAAAAGATCAGTTTTGCCCTAATGGGTCTATTCTGCTTTTTCAGAAGCATATTAGGAGCTCTGAGGTCATCAATGGAGGTTAGTTAGCTGCCAGGTGTCAGATTCAACACTCAAGCATTCAACAGGTTGGTAAGCAAAAACAAAATGAATGTAATGTGTAATTTTCTAACATTTACTTGTCATGGGTGCCTAGGAGAATAGGCGCCCATCTTTTAAGGCAGTAAATATTTGAAATTGGGTTTGAAGCCACCAAGCAAGATGCTGATCTTCTTCCGGCTCATAGCGAATCCAGCAGTGCAGGTCATCGGATCATCAGGTCATCCGGGATTAGAGATCAAAGCAGGAGATCAAACAAAAGTCAAAATAGAAAAACATGAAAATCACCAAGGAATTTGTTAAGTCTGCAGGAACACAGGCGTACAGTGAAGAAAGGCGCCCAAATTTTTGAAGGGGAAAATCCAACAGTTAGGGTTTGCTAAAATACTCAATCTCTCTGAAATTCAGTCTGCTTCGCAACGAATATCTTCGTCAGGACATTCGACTGGCCGATCTCCGACAAATCCAGGTCAAAGTTGATAGTATAAGATAAAGATTCAAAGTTGAAGTTGAAAATCAATGAAAATATTCTAACACTGGATGAGTTGGGCGCCCCTGGAGAGAAAAGGCGCCCAAGCTTTTGAAGGCCCAAATCTAACTTTTTGGTGAAGTGACTCCTAGAGAATCCCCTCCAAAATCTTCTCAGCTTTGCAACAAGCCCAGCCATCAGCCAATCCGAGCTCCAAAGCACCAGAACTGACGGGATCGTTTGTAGAAGAGAAAGTCATGAAGAAATGATAAAATGGCTAAGTCTGGTGAGTTTGGGTGCCCCTGGAGAAGAAGGGCGCCCAAGGTTTTGAGGCTTGAGATGTTAGAATTTGCAAATACGACATCTAAGATCACTTCGTTAGATTCAGCCAAGCTATCCAGTGAGCCTGTCAACCAGTCGATCGGATTAGCGTAGCTCCTGGAATCAGGATTTCATCAGAAGACCAAAGGGAAATGAAGAAATTGAAAATCATGTAAAAATGGCTAACTCTGGACAAAATGGGCGCCCTTGGAGGAAATAGGCTCCCATGAATTCGAAGGTCGAAATGAAGTTTTTAGCTAGAGATGCCTCCAGAACAATCTTCTCAGAATCAGTCAGGCTACGCGATGAATCATCCAGCTCGCCCATCAGATCAATCTAGAAGCTAGATCGAGGTCAAAGTAGGAGGTCAAAATTGTGAAAAGTTGAAAATTCCTAACAAATGGTTAACTCTAGAAAAAATGGGCACCCCTAGCCAAGAAGGGCGCCCAACTTTCCATGCCTTAGTGAAATTTTGCAAGATTTTCAAAAATTTCAAAATTGCAAGAGGATGAGGATGTCCAAGTTCATTGAACAGGCCAATTTTAGGGTTTTGAAGATAAAGCAAAAGAAAGCAAACCTAATTCAAACCCTAAGTCTATTTAACACCTCTCTTCAATGAAATTTTCATTATTTTTGCAAGTAGCATTCAAAAGAGAAAGTTGGAGCAGCAAGTTTGAAGTGATATTTTATGATTCAAGAACTCAAATTTGCTGATTCTTCATTAAATTTTTCAAACCAGCAGCATAAGGCCTTGCTTTTTCAAGCTTTTTTCATCCAGAAGATCAATTTTTTCTAGAAGGCCAAGATTTTCAAATTTTCAGCCATGTGGGTCTTATCATCTCATTCTTGTGAAGAAATTTTCAAGAACTTCATCAAGTCGCAGCAGTTGCTTTTTATTTGCATGTCAGTGAAATCCTCAGTGTATTCAATTTTTGATCATCTGGGTCCTCTCAAATCAGTCTTCTGAAGAAAACCCATATCACAGCTTTTTTCAAGAAAATTTCAAATTTTAGGGTTAGCTGCTTTTTCGATTAGCCATCAGTGTTTTTTAATTCTAATCAACTGGGTCCATTTCTAATTGTATTCTGAACAAAACACAGGTGCCAACTTTTTTCGTGAAAAATTGAAGAAATTAGGGTTTGCTGTTTTTTCAGTCTAAAATCATTTTTTTTAAAAACGGACAATCTAGGTTATCTTGCAACGAAATTTTGAGCAAAACCCATATCTCAGAAAAATTTTCAAAAATTTGTCCGTTGGAGGAAGAAAAATCAACATTCTAAAAATAGTAAGTTGCTCAAAACTTGTCTGAACCTAGGCGAGTTTACAGTCATTCTTCAAGGTTTCCGAAATGGAGTACACTCCCAATGTTTTCAAGACTGAATCAGCTCTCTATCATGATTACATCAAAACAGTTGAGACGGACTTGCATCACATCAAGCCGGTGTTCGATCTACACGCTTTGGAGAGCGCAGGCAACACTTCAATCAGAAACCCGGGACACTCTGGACTCCTCACAGCAGCGTCTATTCCTTTTTCAGTTTAGAGCCTTGAGTTCATAATCGCTTGCATCAAGCATTACACAACCCGGCTACAAGAGAGATTCAATTAGTTGATGGCAGATTGATTTGCAGTTTGAAGCCTGATATGATCGAGAAATGCTTTTCCATTCCCCCTTGGCATGAAAGTGTCACTATCTCAAAGGATGAATATGAAAGGATGTGGGAAATGCACAAGGACAAATATAGCAAGAAGATTGCACAGAGGTGGATGAAGGAGAAACATAAGACTTTGCCTAAGAATGTCGGGCGAGGGGAGTTTAGAGATGAGATTGCCATCATAATCACCTTATTCAACAAGGTCACTGGATAGGAAGATGCTACCAAGTTTCAACCATGGATGTTCTACGTGATTCCTCATATCATGAAGAAGACCGAGTTCTCTGATTGGCCCACCTTGATCAGTGACAACCTTCATCAACAAATAACAAAATATTTCTAGTTTCATGAGTTCCATATGGTTTCTTACCTAGTCTACCTAGTGGCCTACCAAGGTCAATTCAGAGGGTTGAACACCGTGGGATCGTTGATCGTACAACATATCTACAACTACTACCCTCAGTTGGAACTCACGAAGTCACTGCATCACTACAAGAGGGTGAATGAGGCTTTTTTGATGTACACAGTGCGGGCCCCAGACAATGAATTGCGCGTCCGTATCTCTTCAATCGACAGGGCAGCGATGGCGGAGTGGGCTGATTGGTTCATACAATTTCCTACTTTCACCTATCTCAGAGTCTATGTTTTTTCAGGTGCCCCACTCATGTTACCAAGGTACCCGTCAAACGAGGTCGTCTTCATGGAGTTCTTAAGGCAAGCACGTGAGGTCCACACAGTCTTGAGGAACAAAAAGAAACCAGCCCTCGGTTTTCCATTGGGGTTGGGAATTTATACATGCAAAACAGCAGTAGATGCTAGGACCATGGGGGATGAGTTAGATAAACTTGGTCTCAAGCCTTACTGCGAGAGACGATCTTATGACCCTCATGGCGTCTATGCTGGCCGACTTGAGAAAAACTATGCTCACTTACCCGCTCTCGAAGACTTTTGGGCCAATTGCATAGATGAGTTTGAGGTGCGGAGGCGTAGTTACAGCAGGCTCACTCTTCACCAAATGAAAGACTACTTATCAGAAGACATAGAAGGGTTATCAGATGATGATGAGGATGTGCTTCTCTCGATGTATGCTCAGAAGCGAATTGAAGATCAGCCCCTTCCTCAAGTTAATTGGGCTAATAAAGAGTCCCTCTCAGTCGAAGATAGGACAAGACAAGTTCTTGAGCATAGCAAGGTTTTCCTAATCCTTAAGAGGAAAAACTCCATTCCAGTAGCAGAGCCACCAATGACACTTCCCTCTTCTTCCAGAGCACAGTGAAAAAGGAAGGGCATAAGTCAATCTCAAGAAGGCGTCAAAGGTGGTAGATCAAATAAAAATGTAAGAAGAAGGTTAGACTTCTCAGGCATAGTCATACAAGAGCAACCTATAGTTGTAACAGAAGCTCCTCCTGACGAGCCCGTACCTCAGAAAGAAGCAAAGGAGCTGCCTTTAACACATGTTTATGTACCTTCGGTAGAGCCTTCACCGATTCACATCGACCTGGATACTGAAGAAGATGAAGAAATTGCAATTGTACCTCCCAAGGAAGTTAGTAAAGATACTACCATGTCTTGGCTTGAGAGCTCCTTGGGAAGGGAGAGAAGAAGACCTTCATATCAGGTAAATTTTGATGATCTTGACATCTATCAGGAACCTCCTAAGAAGAAAGCAAAGAAGCAAGTTCACTTTGATAGGAATCCTGATGGTGAGATGGTTATGGAGACTGCCATACCTCCCATAGATAAGAACAGGGATGAGGTGAATATGGATGACTTCGTGATGGTCAAGGCTAATCTTGGTAGAAATACTAGACATACGGATGTCAGTTTGTTCAGAGTTGTGTCCGAAAACCTTTAAGAAAGAGTGCTCAAGGATGGGGAAGACAAAGCAGCCCTCAAGGCTGAAATACAACTTAGGCTTTATATTTCTAACCTTGTCCATGGTTCTTCACAGGCTACTCAGTTGCTGCCCCAGGTTTTAGATACACCAGCTGATCATCATCAGTTGAGGCAGATGGTCATTTGTGGGAAAGAAACTCAAGAGTGGATCGAGAGTTTCATTGTCAGAGGAAAGGAGATCTTGGCACGGATGTTTCAGTTGAGAGAAAACGCTCATGACTTGTAATGTCCCCATTTTGGCCCTACGCTCTTCATTTGGATTTAGCCTATTTCTAGAAATTTGTAGGCTAAGCTGAGGTGGAAAATTAGGGTTTCCTCTTTCAGATACTGCTCAGTTAGCGTTCAAAGGTTGTTGTGCAGACTTACTATTTATCGCAGTTCGCTATTTTTAGCAAGTCTATCTTTTGGCAGTATCTGTCTAGCAGCAGTTCATTCCTTTGCAGTTCAATGTTCAATTTGGCTTTCTGTTGTTTTGATGTGAACTTACTATTTATAGCAGTTGGCTATTTTTAGTAAGTCTAATTTTGGCAGTAGCATCATCAATTCAGCTCAAGTCATCTTGCTATCCTTCAGTTTCAGTTTGGCTTTGGTTATCTCAATGGACTAAGTTTATACTTAGTCAATTTTATGTTACTCAGTTGAACCCCGCGCCTAGGAGTGATAACTTCAAGTTGTTTTTAAAAAGGGGTCATAAGGGGTTGAGCATTTAATATTTATATTAAATGTTTTATTGTGCAAATTGTAAATGGACGCCTAAAGGGAGATAATTAATGTTTTATTAATTCAAATAAAGTACAACATGAGAGGTGGCGTCCCTTGGAGAAGCTGAAGAGTTTCTTGTGGGAGTTTCAAGTTGATTCAATTTCCAGCTGAAGAGCCTATTTATTGAGGCATTTCTCATTCATTTCTTATCTTTGGAAATATTGTAAAGTTATGCTACTGGTTTGAAATCCAGAATCCGGCTAAGGGAAAGCTTAGCAATTTGACCCCATTCTTCGGGCCTGAAACTATGGTTCCCTAGATGGTGGATTGAGAGTGTGCTTCATCCAAAAGTGCACATTGAGTTTCAAAGTTGAATATTTTGTAGTTTTTGATAATAATTTTCAGAATTGTATTTGCTAGTCATATCATGGCTGAAGGAGGTTTTCATTAACAGCTTTTTGTATGATTGTTATGTGCTTCTGGGTATTGAAGAAATTGATTCCTAGTACATGGTTGCCCCTTCCCACAGAAGAGAAAAATTTAATTCAAAGTATTTAATTTTATAATGCAAAATCGGCCCTCCCATCCAGGCCATACCATTTAGTAGAGCATTGAAGTTTGTGCCAAATAATTGAAGGGAATTTGATGCGGTTTCAATTTTGCAACTTAGGCGCCTATCCTCCAAAGAGCCTTTGCATTTCATTTCATTCCATTCGGAGTATATTGATGAAGTTGTGAGTATTTGATTGAATTTTTGTTTGCTGGTTGTTTATTTTCAGTTTGCTGATTTGAAAAATCAGATTGCTTAAGGTTCAGATTTTGGTTTGATTTTCAATAATTCAGAAGGGTATCATAGAGAGATCATCTTCTATCAGTTGTACTTTGATTCTATTGAAAACACTTGTAATTTGCAGTAGTTCTCTACATTGTAAGGCTAATAATAGTAGTACTGTTTCAGTCCATTTATTACTACTTTATTTGTGTTTAATTATCACATTTGTAACCCCTGGATGGTTTACCGCCAGTGTGGAAAAAGAACTTGTTAATTCTCTCATTTGTACCCACTGAAAAGTGGTGAATTCCCACTCACGAGTGGATGCCCACCGCAGCGGATGAATTAGTTTGTTTTGTAATCTCTTTTCCCCCACTGATTTAGTGGAAGTGCGGAATTCTTTCATGGCTGGTTCACCGCCTAGTTATTTCAGTTTTGTAATTCTTACTCCGCCATATGTTAGCACCTCGCCTTCAAAGGGATCTTGTGTGCACATTCTTGGTGTTGAGTTTTCTCATTTACTTCTAGCTTAGTATTTCAAGTTCAAATCATTGCTAACGATCCCATCACCATAAGCTATCACCTCGCCGTCAATAGGATCTTGGTGAACTTTCTTGGTGAAGGTTACTTTCAAGTTGGATATCTTTTGGGATCTAACGCTAACATTTGGCATAGTGCTGGTTTGTGTTGTGGAAACATTGAGAATTCAAAGGAAAAATTAATAGGTATGTTTATGAGCTCGTCAAGGTATTCAAGGGTTTGAACAATCAATGGCAGAGGTAAAACCAAGGCATGAAATCATCATTGCTGATTTAGATACAACCTATTGTTCAGTGGTCTCAAAAGAACACAAGAGGCAAATCCTTGCTTGGAGAGAGCATCATGTCTTCAGGTTAAAACTACAAGGATATCTGAGGTTTATTGCCTGCAAACAAAGGATGATTGAGCTCTTCTTTTTCATCAGTAAGGTTTATCCGCAATTTCCTTCTCGATCTTGGAGTCTCTTGAAGATGGTTCCTACGTCGGGCTTGATGAAGTGCAGGATTCAATTCAGTGTTGATGCAGCTGTATTAAGCGACAATATAGTTGTTATTGAAAATGGATCATGATCGTAAGATTTGAAAAGCAGCCAATGAGTCGAGTTTCACAAGATCAGTACAAATGAAGGATATCTTGGAAAAACGCAATTTGCTATTGATAGGATAGATGCCGAACCGGGACAGTTTCACCTTTTTAGGATGTCATAAGAGATTTAATGACTTTCTTCTAGAGCTTTCTTCCTTTCTTTCTATTCTTGGAACGATTCTTGTCATTCTTTGAGAAGAAGAGAAAGAAGATAAATGTAATAGTTAGCGTTCTGCTTTTCTGCTTTCTTAGGTGTTAGATGTTATCTTCTTTCTAGATTTAGAAATAAAGCTTGCTTCTTTGAGCAAGCCCTAGATTGTAAACAAGGAGATTTTTAGGGTTCCCTACTCCTCGGCTTGCCTATAAATAAGAGCCTTTGCTCATTAGTTTTCTTTAACCATGCTAGTGATAACAAAATGCTGAGCCTATTGTGCCTTCTATTTGTTATTCAAGTGTTGTTCAATTTTTTTATGATAGCTAATTGTTGAGTCTCTTTTAGCCAACAAGGAGTTATTGTAATTGCTTTTCCTATTGTGTAAGGACAAGTTTTGCAAGCCTCTTTAGCTGCAAGCTCTTGTTCCAGGCATGTGTTTAGTTATTTTTGTTCCAGAAGTTTGAGAAATAAAGTCATGAGCCTCCTTTGCCTTGGTATAACGTCTCAGATTTCGGTTATTTGTGTTATGCTTTTGTGATCTTAATTTCAGCTTACATTGAAGTGTGTAGATGTTTGTTGGGAAAGATTTTATTGAAGCACTTTGTCAGAGAATCAACCTTGTTCATTTCTAGTTTCTCTTGCTCTGTGTATTACTTGAGAAGTTAGAAACGTCTTAGCTTAAGTTAGTCGTAGTTGAAGTTCTTAAATCAGAAAATCTCAGCTGAGGCGTTTGTGTTTAATAAACCTTGTGCTCTAGCTGATCAAAAAGATAGGCAACTTAGCTTTTAGTTTACTTTCTTTCAACACCATCAACAAGAAGGAGCTTCCCCTCCTAATGTGAAGAGCAGTTTTACTGTGCATAGCTGTCCGTTTCAAATACGCATTCCAAAGGTGCGAATTTAAACGCCAACACTATTGATGTCAATTGTTGTATGTTAATGATGTAATAACACTATTTAACTGTCAAAAAGGTAACTTCGATGTAAGTTACAACTATCTTGTAACTTCCCCATTCAATACTAAATAAAAGCCACACTCATTAAAGTTTTCTTCATCCAATTCTTTCAAATTCCATGAATTCATTCTTCCAATAACAAATACAAAAGCCAAAAAATGACAAAGATGTTAGGAATAATGAAGCTTGAAAGTGAACAAATAGTTTTGAAGAACATGACAAGGAAAATAACAAAGATTTCTTTTAGTAGAACAAAGAACTTGTTCAGCTGTATTAGTGGTTGATTTAAGTTGTTTATATTCAAAGTGAATAGTGTGTTAGAAGTGCAACCAAAGTTTCATCATGTATACTTGTTTGTTATGAACAATAAGGACAATCATTTCAACTTTTATTGGTGAAAAGAACATATCATCTTCAGATAGGATAGTGAGGGCAATATATCCTTCACAAAAACATAATACTTTTTGTAGGGCTTAAAACTCCACTTTCAACTGACTCATGCCTATAGGCGAGAGTTGCAATGTTAAAGGCTCTAACCAAATTCTTTTACATTTTTTCTACGTGTTGTTGAGGTTCAAGTATCAAATAACTCAAAGGTTCATGACCTTTGTATCAAAGTGATTTGCTGATTGTCAAATTAAAAGTGATCAAAGGGATCATATTTATTTAGTGACTAACAAGTCATTGACTATTGGAAAAGGTTCGCAAACCATCAATCATTTTCAAAGCCAATGGAACATATTCGAAACACCAAAAACAATAGAGAATATTCAAAACCTCAAAGCTTGGAGGTTCAAGTAAAAGGTGGTGGGCCCTTTCTAGTGACATCATCAACAATATTCAACATCCAATAAGTGCACACATGGAAAATTGAACAGCTTGTGGGTATCGAGGCAAAAATTTTGAAGGTGTAAGCAATAAGATAACACCATTGGTTAAATAACAAGGATGGGGCCCATGGTCCTAATGTTTCAAAGAAAAAAGGCAAAGGCAAAGTCCAAATACTTGGGTTTTAGAAAATACACTCCAAGAATACATGGCAAATAAATGCTGATTTAGAGCTTGATAAAAGATTGTTAGAAAAAAAGGTCTGCAAACCATAGACCTTAATATGGTGGCATCTCATGGGATCATACTGCAAGTCCTTTGAACTCAAAGAATTTTTTTACAAGTCTCTAGTTAGAAATATGAAATGGAGAAGTTCTTATAGGAACATTACAAGGAAAAAGAGAGACTATTGAGGATCTCTAAGTAGAATTAAGCCACAAAGGATCATGCTAGCACTTCTAAAGGATCATAATCAAAATCAAAGGTTTACATGAGCTAATCGATAAAATTTTGTATTTGCTCTCTTTCAAGTACAATGAATTGATATAGAAGTGGAAGTTGTTGAAGATTGGAACTCTACACACTCATGCATATCAAAGCAATATAAATTGAATGCCTAGTAGAATTGTATAGATAAAAGCTTTGGTCTTATTTTAAAAGTTCCAATTTTTTTTATTTTGTAGTTCTTAGTATTGTAATTTTCAAGTATTCTAGCCATGTGGGATCTTCTAAAAAGTAAAATCCGCAAAAGCAAATTTTTCGATAAAAATTGAGGTCTGGGTTTTGTGGCCAATTTCGTTCTGAATAGACCTAGATTGTCAGATTTTTGAAAAAAACTGATTTTTTAAAGATTTCCTAAAAAATAGGGCTGAAAGCTTGCATAAAAATTTGCCAATCTTCAAGAGGACTGTAAAATAGAGAGACCCATATTGATGAAAATTGGAAAAGATGACCTGTTTCTGAAAAGTGATGCCCTAGAAAAATAGACCCTGAAAAGTGAGCTTTTGTGCTTCCCAATCTCGAATCCACAAAGAATGCTGAAAAATTACTTCGTTTGAGCCTTCAAATCTTGTTGAGAAAAAAAAAAAGTGTTTCTTGCTCTTGAAGCTAACCTGTGAAATAATAAAGAATAGACGCCTAAAGCTTCTTTAAATAAAGTTTGGAGGTGAAATAAGCACTTTACTTCAAAAACCCTAAATTTAGAGCCTACATGCAAAAATATCCGACTTCGTTTGCATCAACACGAAGAATCCCTAAAAACTAGGGCAGCCAAAGCATGCATTCATGAAGACATTTTTTTTTAAATTTTAAACTCAAGTTGACTTGGGTGCCTTCCTTGAAATAAGGCACCCATCTTCACTAGTGTTAGAAAATTTTCCAAGATTTTCAGCTTTTAAGCTTTTACACATCTCCGACATCAAGTACCCCTTGTTTGAGCTTCGTTTTTCGCCATTTGATAGATTCTGTGAACTGGATGTTGGGTTCGTTGAAAAGCCTAAAGAAATCTGAGAGGAATGACTAGTTTTTCAAACCCTAAAAAGTGTCTTTGGCTGCTTGAAATGTTGGGCGCCCCTGGTTGATTCGGGCGCTTTTCTTCACCAAGCTTAGTTTATTTTTGTTGATTTTGAACTTTTCCCATTTGTCTTTCTTTGTTTCTCGTGTCTTCATCTTTGTTCGATCTGCAATTGCTGGCGTTTGATTAATCCTCTAGACTAGCTAATGGATTCGTTGGAAAGTATGATCAAAACTGAGAAGAATCTCTTTGAGGCTACAAACCCTAAAACTAACTTTGGCTGCTCAAAACCCTGGGTGCCCCTAGCTGACTGGGGTGCCCATGTTTGCCAGACTTAGAAAAAATTTTGGTGATTTTCAAATTTTCAATTTGTCCCTTTGTTGCAACACCTCCATTTGATTTGAAATTCTGGCCATTTGACAAATCTTGTGAATCGACTGAGATATTCGTTGGAAAGCCTAAAGAAATCTGAGAACCCCCAGAATTGCAAACCCTAACAATTTCTTTTGATTGCCTTAAATCTTGGGCACCCCTGGCTGACAAGGGTGCTTTTCTTTGCCAGACTTAACCATTTTTAAAGATTTTCAAACTTCTTGTGCTTCGCATTCATTACCTTGCTGACTACGTCAACTGTTTCGTGTGCGTGACAAAGAAAATTTGGGAAAAATGGCTAAGGCATTGAAGCCTAGGCGCCTTCCTTGAAATAAGGCACTTGGGTTCTCCAATGTTAGAATAATTTTCACAATTTTGGCTATTTTAAGATTCCCCTCCCCTCTTCACCATTTTTCGAGCATCTTTCATCATGGATCGATCTGTGCAGCATTTGAGACTTAGATTCTGACACCTGGTAGTTGGCCATCCTCCATTGATGACCCTAAAGGTCCTAATTTATCTTCTAAAAAAGTGAAATAGACCCACCAGAGAAAAATTGACTTTTTGACAATTTTGACTAGACTAGCATAATTAGGATGAAAAATCAACCAATCAAAATTAGTTTGAACTTTTTTCTGCAAAGATTCTATTTTTAGCCATTTTCCTAAAAAATAGGGGTTGATATGCAAATTTTAAAATTTTGCAAAATTTTGCAAACATTTTTTTGACAACAAACCTAGAAAAACCCTATGGTCCATTTATTTTGTAGAAATTTCTAAAAATAGAAAATTGCTATTTTTAGAAATTTTGACCTTTTATGACTTTTGATGACAATTTTACAAGATTTTGACCATTTTTACCAAAATGCCTTAATGAAGCAAAAATTTTAATTTTGGGTACAACATAGTTAGAACTAGAATGTTTCTCAAGGTTGCAACCACATCCTCCTCTTGTTCACTCCAAGTTGAAATGAAGAGGTAATGGAACAAATAATATATTTGATCTCACATACCCAAATCTATCAGCAATAGACTTGTTCTGAGCTCTGAAAATGTCTTCAATATAGCAGCTCTTTTGGAGTACTGACTGTTATCAATTTCATCAAGACTCTGAAAGCTTTCTACAATCATGTGTAGTACCTTCTTCATAGTATCGTCATCATAGGGCACCAGGGGTGCTAGGATTCTCATCACTTCACTAAGACATGAAGTAACCAGCAATTTGGTTTCTTCATCAAGATGCCTCAACCAATATGGATGATTCAAAGAGGTCACTACAGTTGATAATGCCATCTTCATCACCTCAGAGGGTGATTGCTTCACTTGGCTCAAACATTGTTCCACCATATGAAGTATACTCACTTCATCTTCCCTCGACTGACATTCTTCATTGAGCCTTGTTCCTGCAATGTAAAGTGACCTTGCCACACTTTTTTCTTCATCAGAAGCCATGATTCAATCTAATAACTCACAGTTCCTTAAAACCGCAGAAAATGTATCAACTTCAGGAACTTCTGGAAGCTGAAATTGAAGTCTATTCTCCTCTGCTGTAGTATCTTATTTCCTTGTCACTCATCTGACAACTGTAACATTGATTTCATAGGATGGCAGGAAAAGCAGCTCTAATACCACCGAAATATCCCTCTTAGTTTTTTCTTGAAATTATCAGCACATAAACTTCACCTTTAGCGTTAGCCCAACAAATATGACCAGCTGAAAGGTAACCCTTCACTTTCTGATCACCAAGATCCCAGTGTGGGCAAGGTGAGAGCATATGATGCGAGGAGATCATTAGATGAAATCTGAAATTGAAAGTACAATGCTGCAGGCGGCTAGCCGACCACAATGGAAAAGTTAATGCTTAGGCGGTGAACCGACCATAAGGAGCTCTACCACTCATTTAGTGAGAGTGGAAATACAAATAGAAATGTAAAGCAACTCAACCACTTATTCAGCAAGAGTGAGATATACAAGAATATAAAGTGCAGAAATATAAAGGCTGATCAGTACTACTGAAAATCAACGTTACAATATAAAGCTTCAACTGCACTAGAAAGGAAATATACATAGGAATGGATCATCAACATGTTAGGGAACAATCTCCAATTTCAAATACAACATAATCAACAAGAATCACGATGAATATATGAAATATATCAGATCTGATATAAAAATACAGCAAACAGAAAATCAGACCAACAAGCACATAATTCACCTAAATGGTCATATCTTGCTCCAAACTCATCCGTTTGTTCTGAAACTCGAAACAAATGCTAGCTAGAAGTTGGGAAACCAAGACCACTTTGAGAAGACACCACTACGTAACCCAGATATTTAATGCACGCTTCCCAATGCAACCATAATGAAAGGTACAATCTTCAAAAGGGGCGATCTGATCTAGAAATTCAAAGACTCGCTTAAAAATCATGAAACCTTGAGCAAATGGGCACCTAGGGTAGAGGAATCAACAGGAACAATACCCAGAATGATAGCAAAATCCCACAAAAAGTTATGAACAGAAACATGCTTCAGCCAAGCACTTCCAGCAATGTCAAAATCAAATTATATTTCAGCAATCTGAAATCTACACTCCTAAATGAAGCACAGTCTCTAAATTTAGCTAAGTACTATCTTGCAAGTACAAAACTGAATGGTGCTATGAGGTATGCATTCCTTGAAGCAAGGGCTCTAAATTCAATTCAGCAGCAATTCGATACAATATACAATAATGGATGCCAATGAAGGAGCAAGGCAATGAATATATAAAACACTCTTCTTGGAATTCGAATCATTTCTTTAACCTCCAAAAGGGACGCCCAAGGCTGAGGAATAATAAAATATTATTAAATGCTTTTGTTTCATCTTCCTAGGCGTCCATTTGAGACTTAGGAAAACATTTCACTTTTGAATATTTAATTCTCTAATTGGGACGTCCAAGTATAATTCCCTCTTTTAAAAACAACTTGAAGTCACATGCCTAGGCATAGGGGTCCAAAAAAAATAATAAAATATATTTGTGACTTAAGTTATAACTTTCGGGGCGATGGTCCTGTTGGTGTACGTTTTATCATCCACCGAACACACAGGATAAAATGTCCAAAGACACTCTATCCTCTCTTGAACAAAATCACCGTGTCACGCTAAGGTGTGAGATCATATGGCGACTCAAGGTTTTCTTTAATTCGGTCGCGGCGTATGGATAAGCTCAATGAAGTGGGTGTGATTTGTTGAAAGTGACAGCCATAAAAGGACTTACACTAGGGCTTGTTGAACTAAAGTTAGGACTTAAAATGATTTATCATTGAGAAGCTTCTTGATTGGGACTTGCAGTTTTGGATCTTAAAAAAGGTGCAAAGATAAGGGTTTGAGGATCTATTCGCCTAAGATTTAAGAGAGCTGATAAAGATGGGTGGAAATGAATAACCAACTTATTTACGCCTCCACAGGACCAACTTCTTGAAGTGGGTGCAATCTCTTCAAAGGTGTGATTATAATTTTCAAACCTCAGATGTGGGACGAGTTAAAAGCATCCACAATCACAAGCTGGTCAACTACATCCCAGATGCAAATCATCACTCCAAGGAAAGAGAGTATGAGCAATATTTCATACATTTAATCTATCGATCAATCTAAGCATTCCACTTAACTTAATATTCAAAACAGAATTCTTAATTTAATTTCTAATTCTAATCTATGGTAGAAGAAGTTATGCAACCTTGCTCACTACTTGACAATAAAAGTGGTTCAAAGCAAATCATGCATAAGAGCTTTTATTATTGGAAATAGTCTAAATGCAACAATTTCATACACTGTCTCCACTTGATGGCGGACTTTCTAGCTTCCTTTCCATTTTCCTTTCTTCCTATACTTAGCCAAAATTTGCAATTTCTCCTTCTAAAGCATCAAATACTTAGCCAAAATTTGCATTTTCCCTCTTCTTAGGCCTCCATACTTAGACAAATTTCGAATTTTCCTTCCAAGGCATCAAATACTTAGCCAAAATTTTCAATTTTCCCCTTCTTTGTGCTAGGCGGACTTCACAAATGCCTTGCCAAGGCTTGGGCGGACTTTGGAGAAGGCTTGACATGTTTTATCTAAGGCTGGGCAGACTTCAAGAGGTCCTTGCCATGTCCCTCAAATTAACGGCTGACTTCCAAAACTTTATGCCATCTTCTCACTAAGGCTTGGGCAGACTTCCTTGCTCTCATGCCGTGTCCCTCAAATTAAGGGCCGACTTCCTTAATGGCTTGACATTCTCCTCTTGATGGCGAGCTTTTCCTTTCCACCTTCCCTTCTTTCTAGGGCCAATTTCCTTGCTCTCATGCCAGGGCAAGGGCGAATTTCTCCAGACTTAGGCAAATTTACCTCACGATTCCATGCCTTTGGGTTGATTTTTTTGTTGATTTTCTCATGATTTTCTCATGATTTTTCTAGATTTTTGCTTCTTTTTTTTCGATTTTCACTTTGATTTTTCAAAATTTTGGTTGATTTTTGGTTCTAAAGATGGAAACGTTGACTCGATGACCAGGGTTGACTTTCTAAAAATAGAAAAAGCAAAATCTAAAAAAATAGGGGAGACTGACTACAATTAATGCAAAAATAGAAAAAGCGAAAAAAGCAAAAAAGCAAAATTCCCTAAAAGTAGGAGGTAGAATTGGTCCAAAGCACAGGCGATCCTCGTCTCACGAACCTTCTGAACACTTCTATGACATTTAGGCATTGATTCAGGCATGGATTATCAACTTGGCTCGGATGAGTCTCAAAAGACTGACTTGAAACTCTCAAAATGATGACCTCATTGTAAAAAGACAAGTGATAAGCAGTTGCGACGCGAAGGGAAAAAGCGAAAACAGGGGGTCCCCATTTGCAATGGAGCGATGTGTGAAAAGGTCACAACAAGTCCTAGCTCGATTGGCTAAAGCATCATGTTGCAAGCAAGAGGTCACGAGGTCTAGTCTCCCCACCGCCCCCATGGTATCGGAGGGCGTGTCGCACCAGTGTCGCCGGTCATGTGAAAAAAATTTACCAGGCGCACTGCAGTTTATAGGGGGATGGATACCCAACCGATTCCTGTAGTAAAAAAAAAAAAGTTATAACTTTCCTTTTTGAGCCCAAGAAGACTGGAGATACCTTTGCCAAAACTGAATTACCTTACTACTAGAAATAGACAATGTGCTAAACTGCTGAATTGCTGCTAAAAATAGCACTTACTAAAAATAGAATATTGCTAAAAATAGTAAGTGATTCCAAACTCATTTTAAGCACAATCCAGGTAGCCATCGTAACTTACTAAAAATAGTAAGTCTGGAAAAAGTCATTAGATGCAGATGCATGTTACACCATTCTGAAGCTCTTTGAAAACCTAGAAAGACCCAGAAACCAGTTTGCAAAACTCTTGCATGCAACCCTTGAAAACTCAGAAAGAAGCCTCCCAAAAAATAGGAAACCCTAATTTTTCCTTTGACTAGCCTACGAGCCTGCTAAAAATGGGGACATTACAACTACTTATGTTGATCATTATTTTTCTTTGCATACAAAGAAAGAATCTCTAGATGGATGTTGGGGACCCAAGCTTGATGATGAGGATCCTCTTGTTTCAAGATTTATTGTTTTAGATACTTAGTGTATAATATTATTGGAATTGCAGTTGCATTTTCTTGAACTTTGTTTTGTTGGTTCCTAGGCATCTTCTTGCCTAATGTGGTACTTTGTTTAGTTTTGAGTTGTGATGCCATGTCAACTACCTTTTTTGTGAGTATGCTATAAATTATTTCCCTTATAAAAGTAATATATAGGTCCTATCTCATAAAAGAAATGTTGGTAGTTAGCAAGGCAAAACCATTGGCATTCCACTACCTATGTGTCACACCCTAGTCATTGACATATGATTTAACGATGTTGGTGCAAATCTTGTTATATATTGTAGAGTCAAAATGATTGGTATTTGCGATGTTGAAGTTCATCAAACAACCACAAAGATCTCCCATGGTGCTACATTTGATCAGTACACTCATCCATTCAAGCACTAGTATGTCACCCCTATGCTCTTCTCTCACCAACATTCGATGGTGCAGCTTCCAATGCTTGCTCTCTACTTTTTCTATGACCCCATGTTGCTCATCTCAACTTTATTTTAGCAATAACTCAACTTTCTCCCTCTCAGCACCTACATTCATGTAAATCTCACTCCATGATTACATTTTTGTATTGTGCAACTTGCAAGAGTATTGATTTGACACCTAGCTTGAACATTTTTAGCAATTTCATTTAAAAAAGAATCCCTTTTGTAGATTTCATGATGAATCTTGGGATATTAATTGCTTTCTTGTCAAATTGTTGCATTTAACTCGAAGTAGGAAATCATGTTGCCATAAATATTTCCTTATTTCCTTAGAGATCTCATGATGTCCTGGCTATCCTGCAACAAATCCATCGCACTAGGCACCCTACTATCTCCAAATAACAAATCCAAGAAATTGGGAGCATTGTAACCATAGAGTGCTATGAACGGTGGCATCTGTTTAGACATTTGGTATGTCGTATTATAACAATACTCGCATAAATGCAGCCACTTGACCCATGAATTTTTCTGCCCCAAAATGTAGTTCCTTAGGTATCCCTCCACCCATTTATTAACTATCTCGGTCTTTCCATCCGTCTACGGGTGGTAGCTCATGCTCGGAGTGAGTTTCGTGCCACTGAGTCTAAATAACTCCTGCCAGAAATGACTCATAAATTTGCTGTCCCAATCACTTACTACATTCCGAGGTAGCCCATGCAACCTGAATACCTCCTTGAAAAACAAATCAGCAACCTGCACTGCTGTAAAAGTAGCTGAAATGTGATGCCCCCTTTTTAGTAGCCACCCTGAGGCTCATTTAGCCTTTATTTATTCCCGAAGGCTAAAAAGGAGAAATAAGGGAATAATAATTAAATTAATTGTTTATAAAGTTATCTCCATAAATTGAAATTAAAAGGGTAACTTTATTTATAATTAATTTAATTAAAAGTGACTTAAAATAAAATAACAAATCATAAAGTCACTTTAGGGAATAAAATAATAATATTTCTAGAAGCTTCTTGGAAGTCATTGAGAAATCTTTATAAGGAGCTATTGGCTTAGCAATTCATCATGTCTTGGATTTTACTTCTCATACTAGATTGGTAGAAGCTTGAATGCTTTGCTTGTCCGAGGGTTCGAAGACTCTAGGATACCATGTTCGGTTGTGAAAGATCAACCCTAGCTGGAAATTGTGGAGGAATCCATCCAGGGTTTCTACAGTTGCTTCATGGGAGAGTTTGAATTGGTGCAATAGCTGATGTATTATTGCACTTTTGATTTGAAGACTAATTGAATGCAATTGCTGGTTTATTATTGCATTTTCTGAGAGTTTGCATAATCGCAGCAGCTGAGGTATTGTTGTAGTTACTATTTCACTTGGAAAGGAGTTATTTCTTGCAGGTCCGATATAGCAAAATTTTACGGTCTTTGACCAAATTTTGGTAAAGCTTGGAGAGTTCGATTTGGTGAAGAAGGCATTGCAAATTTTGGAGATAGTTGCAAATTTTAAAGATTATTTTCAGTCACAAGAAGACAAATAGTATTGCTAGCAAATGCAAACAAAATAGAGATGCAGACAAAATAGAGATGAGACAAATTTAATTTGTGGGATGCTAGAATAGTCGCTATACTTGAAGAATCGGGAGCTTCTTGCTAGTTTGCTATCAATAGAGTTGAAGGTCAATCGAGTCAACTAAAGGATTTCAGATGAGACAAATATAAGTGCCAGGGCAGAAAACAAAATCGTATAGTAAGGGCCGAAAATAATACTTTGAAGTGTGGCCGATAATAATACTTTGAAGTGTCGGGTATTGTAAAGACAAAGACGTGGTCTTAAGGGAAATCATGTCTATTTCTAGGCAGTCGTATTTGGAGATTTCAATTGGTTCTTTTACTCGCAGCAACTGGCATCTAGAGCAAATACGATTGTGGCATCCAGGCGCTACATTTAGCAACTCTAATCATTTCAATTCTGGAGGACTCGATTTTTTTGGTGAAGGCGTTTAGTATTTTTGGAAAATCACTCTCAGCTTTAGTAAGTCATATCAGTCCGTTGGCAAGACGAGTTTACTATTGAAGGCTGACTTTATTTACTATGGAGATTCGTGGCTCTTTCAGCTACATAGTGTTGATGTGATTTTTATGACCGCACCAATCAGCAGAACAAAATAGTTTGAAGGCTATTCCGTTCTCTCTTGATCAAAGTATTCCGTGCGCTAAGATTGCGAGAAAGTTCGCACGTTCAACTCCAAGGTTCCGAATACTTAGAATACCCTCAGTTGGTTGATGTATACGAATTGCTGTGATATTCTTGGGGGACTTACACAATTGTTCGGAACTATTTTGGCCCAACAATAGATATGGATGATTGAAGGGATTTTATGGCGCGGTTTGGCAAATGAGTTCGTTTTCCTAAGCTAATCAAATGTCGGAAGTAAATGAGTAGAAAGGGCCTAAGGACTTATTTTTCTATTCTAAATACGGGATATGTGGAGCTTGATTTCAATAGACTTCAACCGAATTTCACCTAGCCTCACGTCGGACAGCTTCAGTAAAATGGGTGCAATCTTCAAAGGGATAGCAAAAGATGTTCAGATTACAATTTAGCATACATACACCATCAAAACGACGCATATAAGTATACAAATCACAATCGAAGTTAAACTCAAGATGATCTCCAGTGGACCACGCAAGGCGAACTTATCATCAATAAGCTGCTAGTGGTATGGAATGAAATGAAGCTACCTCAATAAAACCACTATCAAGTAAACTACTTGCATGAAATGAAAATTATGCTTGGATCCGAAAGGAAGAGAAGAGACCTTCTAGCTATCACGCGGCAAAAGGCCAAAGATTCCACCATCAATGAAAAGATCTATTATCGTGAAAGTGTTACACAACAATCTCCACAAAAGTTTTCAAAGGGAAAACTTTCTTTCTTCTCCACACTATGCTAAGCAAAATGTCTACTATGCTCTACTCTCTAGTCTCCAATCTCTAGCTCTAATGCTAATGTCTAATATCTACTGGATTACAAATGAGAGGGACTCCCCCTTTTCTAGATAGCCCAGTCCAAAAGACGGCTAGAGTTACAATCAATAGAATGGCTAAGATTAAGCCACCTCAGCCCTAACCCTAAAAACTGCCAGAATGGGGAGTGGTGCAATAAATGAGCAGAGATTCCCACTCACTCCCAAAATAGAAAAGGCAATTAATGCCCACAATCAGTCTTCTAGAAGATCCTCGTCCAGTAGTGCATTCCCATTCTCCTTCTCTCTGACTACGAACTCGATGAATCTAGCAAGTACAACCTCAACCTCCTGCACTGAAATGGGTGGAATGCAATCAAGCTGGAACTCCAATACTGTAACAGACTGCTCATGCCTTGCACAAGATTTTCTCCAAGCAACCAAGGAATCCTGCGTGCTCTGGATCAAGGTGGAGAAAGTAGAAGTGTTCTCGAAATCATCTTGTACGAAGGTCTTTACCTCTGAAAAGAAAGGCACCAGCCTACCCCTCAAATTATCAACATTTACCTCCTCTGAGGGTTCAACGCTTCTTTCCATGAAATATGAAAACCAAAGTAATGCGACCACATCAATAGTATTTATTGCCTTGGCCAGGTGCCACAGTTGGAATGCACTTTATCTTCGATGGGAAAGCCACGTCCACCCGCTGATTCTTGAAGAATACCATCTAGAGAAATCGCCATCATTCTCTGAATGACCTTCATCATCGGCAATCGCGGAGGCGCCTCACAAAACCTCAAGGCATTGAATTACTTTGCTCACGATAGGCAGGCATCTCCCCAAGCACGATCAACCACCTCCCATCCCGTTGCCAAAATACAGAGAAGCACTTTAAAGAGAAAGCAAAGCAAAGGTCCTCCTCGGCTTTTCTGTCTTCGGCGAACTCCTGACCCTTGTCGCACTCCTGGCCTTGTCTTCCTATCCAACAAGCCAGCAGTTGACTCTCTGGTATCTCTGCTGGGCTCTATCACTTCCGGAATCTCACCTTACCGAGAACAGACAAGCTGCGCATATCCAATTCGGGCCATATGCTCCCTTTTCAACTTCTTGTACTTTCTTTCCTTTTTAAACAATTTGTCCTTGAGGGCGAGGTAGGAGTTATCACACTCTACAATCTGCACACCTGTGGGGCGTCCTAACTCCAAAGTTGTGACCACGTAGTTTTCTGGTACTGCTTCATCTCGGTCACAATCAACCTGTGGCACTGCCATGTGAAGGGAGCGGGAACCATCCTCATCAGTTGATATCTTGGCTTTTCGTGCTCTCTTCTTCTTGTGGAGGTGCGATCATTCAAGAACTCTTCTTCCATTTTCAGCGCTGGATCAATCTCCTCGCACAAGAGCTTCTCCTCATCTATCCACTGAGCCAATCAGTCTTTTGTATACTGTATATCAAAGGGTTGTTGCTCCTGTGCCTCTACTTCTCGAACTTGTTCAACCTCTACATCATTCTGGTGAGGCTCATCGTCTTCAAGTGGCTGAGTGTCTCCTGAAACTATATCATCATCATCCTCCATAGCCGCCTCTAACTCTTGTTGAAACTGAGGGTCAGTAGTAGTCCCCTCATCATCCTGCTGATCAACCCTACTAGGTGCGTTGACACTCTGGCCAACCGACTCTCTCCGTGGTGGCTGATTATTCTCCTGTACCTTTTTGATTCAATACATTCCTCGATCAACAATAGGACCCCTAGATACTTGGGCTTGATGTCTCCAATGGCGTGGGTAACTCAAGCTGCACCTTCGTGGAGGCCTCCCGTGAACCAGGCTCCCTGGTGGCCTTTCATACAGGACTCTGGACCCCGTTGATTTGTTTCTTCACCTTGAGTGGTGGGTGTCATGATCTCCCATCAAATTGTAGAAGTCAAAACAGGTGACCTACTCTTCAACTTTGCTCACCGCCCTATCAACCCATGTACAGTAAAATGTCAAGACCCGGAATAGAGTGTGTCCAAGTCAACAACCTCGGGTCGGCCAATCCGAGAGCGGAGGCGAGTATCTCTTACTGCTGCATAATCTGGATGGACAGCATCCATATCTTCATTCACCTGGTCTAGAACCGGAACAACTTCGCACTCCCTGATCATGTTAATCGGCAACCGAGAGAACATTCTTTTCCTGACTTCAACCTCATCTGGCGCATCAGCCCAATAATCTTCAATATTTGCCTTGTGTTTAAATTCCTCTGACAGTACCCATTTGATGTTATTATGTGGATCATAGTGCTGTCGGCTAGTGTGATATGAAAAGTGATAGAATTGAAGCTCACTCTCGGCTTCTCTGGCTGCCTGTAATGGACACACCTCATCCGAGTTGCCCATGACAATTGGGAAGTCAACACCTCCTTTCTTCTTCTTCTTTTGAATTTTATCGTAGGCAACCAATTGCCTAGATATCTCTAGCATTAAAATTCTATCAGTTGGGTACTTAGGCAGCCTATACGGGTATGATGAAAAACCTTGCAGCCTTATGTAATAAAACTTTGGAAATTGTATAAACCAACACCCATACCTTTCAATCAATTCTTGGGCCTCTCTCGAGATTATGTGATGCATCCGCTCCTAAAGCATTCTCGTGATATGCATGGTGAAGGCGTCATTGACACGCTTGTAGTAGGTGGTACTAGCCAGGTGCAACTGTGGACAAGCCTCATGGATTTTGAACTGGTAAGAGCCACAACCAACGAGCTCCTTGTAGAAATTCCTCTGTGCCGATCATACAGTCGACATATAGTGATGTAAGAGCTCATATAGAAACGTCTTAAGTCCTTCTCGGGGCTCGGGGTACTCACCTGGCCCCATCACTAATCATTGCAGCCCAGTTGAAATAGTCTTTTCCTTCCAGCACGAGGTTGATGTAATAGAACATCCAGGGCTCGAAAATAAATGATTGTGGGCAGCCTCCAACTCGACTCAGCATCATAATAAGGTCGCAGTACTCCTGCTTCAAGTCATCTGCAATAATTTGTTTTGGAAACTTCGTTCGAGAAGGCTTGGGATTGATCATCCAGTGAGTATTGATTGTCTCCATGCATCTCTCGAATGTTGAAGGATACATTCGCTCAACTCGCTCTCTGGATTTGTAAACCATGTTTCTGTGCACTGGGATCCCGAAAGCTTCACCAATGGCTGAAGGAGTGAGATTAGCAAGTACTTGTCCATCTGGTGACATGATTGACCTATGATCTTTCTCATAGCAATTGGCGCACTCCATCATCAGCTCCGAACACTGAATGGCTGGTGGGAAACCAACAGCTGCATATAATCCGCTTCGAACAATATTGTGCAAAGTGTTCGAAGGTCGATGACTTCCAATCCCCAACATTCTGTTCTTGAAAGTTTCGAGGTTGATGGAGCCCAAGTTGGTATCTGTCAGCTTGCCTAACTTCGAAATGAATTTTGACTCTGGCATAAATGTCTTGCTCAACTTCTTTATAACCGCTTGCCTGGATGCACCATTGTTGTCTTTGCCAGTCACCCTTGCCTCAGCCATCTGCAAAACAATAGACATTCATCAGCAAATTAATTTATAAAATAAATAAAACATTGTGCAGGGGCTGCAGTCGACTTCAGGAACTTGAGAAGCTGCAATAACATTTCTTATTCGCAAACCTCAGCTTCTTCTCTTCAACAGATTTTGAACTTCAATACTTAGAAAATATTTCTAAGTAAACTTTAACTTCAGAAACTTAGCAACTTCAATCAGCAATTGTAAATTCGTACTTCTTCAACTCAGCAAGTTTGCACTTCACTAACTTCAGTAACTTCGCTCTTTGAATTCACACCTCTTCAATTCCAAATCAGCAAGTTCGCACCTCAATATACTCTTCTTACTTCAAGGCGTCCTCAGCTTCAGCAATATGATCTTCTTCAAGCCTCAGCAATATCTCTCTTTAAGTCGAAATTTCTTCAATCAACCTTCAGCAGATTCGAACTAGTGTCACAGGAACTTCCAACGCCTTTCACCCAGCAACCTTCAGCAAGTAAAATTTTGAGCTTCTTCAACAATTGCAGCAAAAAAAATCGAACTTCTTCAGCACTTTAGTCTTCAGCAACTCACTGCAATGTCTAACTCAGAGCAAATCGAACTCTTTCAGCTGTGAAAAAGAAGTGAAAAACTTCTCAATTTTATAGCCAAAAATTGAATTCTAGAAGGAGCCAATTATAGCCAGTACATTAAATTTCCACTACTCCACTTCAAGAATTCGAATTTTCCCTCTCTAGTATTTTTGACACTTGTCCGAGAATCTCAACCTTCTAGTAGTTCAACTTTGACTGGCATCTTTTGAATTCACTTTCGAAATTTTTTTTTAATTTAAACTCATCAATTTAACAATTTCTATTCACCAACCGAAGCTCTGCCTTGCAAATTTAAATTTTAATCATCTCTGATGCTCTGGAAAATTCATCCATGAAGAATTCGATCGAAATCATCTAGGCAACTCACTTCAAATTCGTTGTCCGGAGAAAATTATCTTGAAAACACATTTTATTCACTTTGCCTTAGAAAATTTTAAAATTTTCCCTTAGGAAAACTCACAATTCGAGCACCGATTAAATTCCTCATGCTGAAGGTCTTGGCGAAGCGCGGAAGACATGGAAATTCATCTATCATCACAAATGTTCAGTACCCAGAAGAAAATTTTATCCGAAACGTGATGTATCCATGGGTACACAACGAACGGGTTCATTTAATTTTTTAAATTTTGAACCTTAGAAAAATATTATTCCACCAATTTAAATCCGTTCTTCATCTCTGTGAACATTCCGTTGCTCAGACTTGAGAAATTTTAAATTCATCCTGCATTGTCATCGCCTTCTTCTCTGAAAACTTTGCTCGTGCCTCAAGAAAATTCACCACCTTGAGTTCTAGGTGTATTTTCTAAGGAAGAAAATACTTTGCCTTAGAAAAATTTTAAATCACTTTGAAAATTTTGCCTCAGAAAAAATTTCGCCTCGGAAGTTTTTATATTCAACTTTGATCACTTTGCCTGTGAGAAAAATTTATTTCACTTAGGACTTCCTGCAAGCACATCATATTTACTTCCATCATCTTCAACGCCTAGGAACTTTGTTTTATTCATCACCTTGCATTTTATTTCACACTTGAAAAATATTTTCACTTGAAGCTCCAACGCCTTAGGAAAAAATTTCATCACATCATTTCACATTTTAGTTCACCACCCTAGGCGCATAGCATACTTGAAGCAAATTAAAACCACGCCTAGCTTTTTGTTTCACCCTTTGGCAATATTTTCTAACACCTTATAACACTTACCACCTTGGGCGTATATAGCACTTGAAGAAGAATATTGCCACGCCTAGCACTTACCTTGCTTTGACCACGCCTTGGAGTATTTTACTCACCTTTTACCTCATTCACCACCTTACCTTCACTTTTACCACCTTCAACTTGGGCGCATTTTGGCTAGCATGGAGGATGACTCTTCAACTTCCCGTTTTTTGTCTTCACTTGACCTCATTTGGGCGCATTTCCACATAGGTGAAGGATGAAAATTGTTGACTTGTTGACTTGCTTTCATTTTGGGCGCATTTTGATGGGTGAGGACGACGAATTCCTTTGACTCCTTTGACCTTTTGTTGCATGGGCACATTTTTCATGTAGAGGAGGATGAAACTTATAACCACGTCCTTTTGTGACCTTTCAACTTCTCCTTTTTTGTCCTTACATGCCCTCTTTTGTGCGCATTTTGCATAGGGAGAGGGATGAAAAACTTTGACTCATTTGACTTCTTCTCTTTTTGGGTGCATTTGGAGAGTGGTGGAGGACGAGTTCTACACTTAGCCAATTTTCTAACTTTCATCAGCTTCCCTTGGGCGCATTTTGGCATAGCTACAGGATTTGGTGTACAACTTTCTGTTCTCAAGCATAGAGCATTTGGCATAACTGAGGATGAAGGTGGTGGCTTTTCTTTGACTCTCTGGCACAGAGCATTTTGGCATAATTCTGAGGATGAAAATTGTTGGCTCTTTGACTCTCCAAGCATGGGCGCATTTGGCGGCTAGGAGGTGGGTGATCCTCGCCATAATTTTTTGTAACACACTTTGGAGTTGGGCGCATTTGTATTCTTTGCAGAGCTTTCTAGCCTTAGAATTTTTATGCTTTCTGCTGAGTTGGCTTGAGCTTTACCCATGCATGACTGCAGGATGACTTTCATGTACATTTTCTCGACTTTGCGGTTGTCATGCCACTGCTATCTATAAGTAGAATCTCCGATTTGCATCTCACAGGCTTCGAGCGATTTGAAATTTTAAACCGCGCATCCTCCTAGAGCCTTGTTACTATTGACACTGCTACTTTTAGTCGGCCTGCTATTTTTAGCCCATTTTTTAAGGTGATTTACTATAAATAGCAACTGCTTGCTTCTGATAGTTCCACTGCTCCGATTGACTTGAAATTTGAATGGCGTGCTCCTCACCATGTGACTTTTTACTTTTTCGACAGCCGAGCGCATGCAACTAATTGCTATTTTAACTGTTTTTAGTGACTTACCATAAATAGTAAATTGCTCCATTTGACTTGAAATTTTACTGACAAATAGCACAAGAAGGATCTTGAGTCCTTGATGGTTTGATTTCAAAAATTATTTTGCCCCTCTTTTTCAGTCCGAAACCCTAATTTGCTGCATGCATATCCGATGATCTCACCGGTTTATTCTCGTTTACCATTGCATTGCGATGTTTCGTGATTCTAAAGTGCTACAAGGCGGTGCAGAACGCTAAAATAGTAAGTTCATACTGGTGATTATCTCCATTTGCATGTCACACCATCGCGAGAAGCTCTCAGAAAAACCACAGGAATCATCGACATGCGAAAACTCGACGTACAACCCTAAAAATAACCTCTACAGAAGGTGAACTCAGTTGTATCGTTTTGCATGCTATACGTTCGAAGGCCATAAACCGGAAGGAATATGTGACATGTGAAAACTTCGGCATCAAGCCTGAAGGTGCTTGAGCGGGCGCTAAAAATAGAAAGTTGTCTGTTTTAGGTCAAATTTTGCACCGAAGCGACTGTTTACATATTACGAATGTGGTATGGTAGCAGATCTCAAAATCTTGTGGTTACTGTAATTGCACACTTACTAAAATAATGATATAAATTTGATGAAAATACATTGAGAACTCTTTGGGCCTCGACTTAACAATGTTAAGCTCTGTTTTCAATTTACTCACTTCGTTCGACCTCGGACTGACCAGGAAAGATGAAACCCTAATTTTCAGACTTGGCCAACATTTCACGTTTTAAGCTCAATGACGGGCACAATCCTCGAAAGGCAGACATCAGAAAAGAGACAGAGAGAGAGAGAGAGAGAGAAAAACCCAAGCCAAAAGACCAGAATGGAGCAAAAATTAGGGGGTCCCCATTTTGAATGGGGCGATGTGTGAAAACGGTCACAACACATAGGCGCAACCATTGGGGCATACAAAACAATTTGATTCTGGTAGATTTTTCCTTGGAACAACTTGATTTGGATATGAACCATCTGGTTTTGCATTTTTGATGAGAATTGGTTAACTGCTAGTGAATTTGAGGTAGTTGGGTGTGGAGTCGAGCATCTATCAAGTGGCAACTCAGTACTTCATTCGTATTGATTAGGTTCCTCTTCCTATTTGCATTACATAAGCTTGTGTAGGGTCTGCTTTTGCAATCTTTACAATCGTTGTCTTTACAACATCATTATAATTCGACATTTCAATTGGCATTACATTAGGAACTATAATTGTTGTATTGCTGGCATGGTCATTGTAATCTTATCATATTCAAGGCAATCTGCAATTAGTGTATTGGCAAAGTATTGTAATAGTGAGGTTACAATTCATGTATACTGGAGATAAGGCTTTGCATGACAAATGTTTGTCAAAATGTCACTTGACTGTATAAGCTTATTTTGAAGGAAATAATTGGGGTAATTACATTTCAGTCATCTAAGAGTCCTTGCATTACATATTCAATTGTATTTTCAATCCTTCGCATACTTTAGTTAAAGCTTGTTTATGCATTGTATGTGGAAAAGAAAACAAGAGAAACCATTTACCGGCTAAAAGAAGGTTGCACAACAACTGTTTGATGAAATGCCAAACCACACAAATTGAAAATTTTAGATCAGAATTTGCAAGTGTCATTACATGAAATCGGAAAAAAGTGTGCAAACTTCGTGAGTCTATCAACCACAACATAAATGCAATCCTTGCTCTGGGTTTTGGGTAAGCCCGTGATGAAATCCATGGATATGCATTCCCATTTCCGATTGGGAATAGATAGGGGTTGTAATAAACCTGCAGGGAAGGAGTGCTTTTGCTTGTTCTGCTGGCACGTAGGACACTCTCTCACATACCTGAGTACCTTTGATTTGATCCCTTTCCAAGTAAACTGCTTCCTAATCTTCTTGTAGGTTTTAAAATAACTTGGATGACCTACCATAGGGGCATCATGAAAGGCTCTCATTATCCTCTTCTTCATAGAGGATCCCGACACGAGAAAAACCCTTCCTTTGTAAATGATGAGGCCATTCACAAGGGTGTACCTATCATCTGCAACTGTACCATCAATGAGATTGGAAGCCCACTTATCCTTAGCATACTCAACAACAATCAAATCTCTCCAATTATCAATAACCCTCACCTAGAGAGCACAAGTAAGGCCTTCTAGAAAGGGCATCGGGAACTACATTCTTCTTACCCTTGACATAGGCTATGTCAAAATCATATGCCTGCAACTTGCTGACCCACTTTTGTTGCCGATTGTTGAGGTCATGTTGACCAAGGCATGCATGATGGCTAACATTTCCTTATCATAAATGTTGTAACCCCTCTCAGGACCCTGAAGTTTCTTTCTCTCAAAAGCGATTGGGTGCTTATCTTGCATCAAGACAACACCAATGCCTTCTCCTGAGGCATCACATTGTAGCTCAAAAGGCCATGTGAAATCCAGAATAACAAGTACCAAACAAGAGCTCATCAACTGTTTGAACTTCTCAAAATACTGTTGTGCTCCTGGAGTCCAAACAAATGCCCCCTTTGTCAAGTCTGTAAGTGGGGATGCTTGTTGTGAAAATCCCTTGACGAAGCAACAGTAGAAACGAGATAACCCAAAGAATTCCTTAAGCTGTGTGAGATTCATGGGAGGAGGCCAGTCAACTATAGCCTTCACCTTCTCGGGATCCATCTTGACTCCCTTGGCACTGATGATATGCCCCAAGTACAACAACTCTCTCATGCCGAAGTTGCATTTTGATTCCTTGGTGTATAGAGATTCACTCTCCAATGTGCCCAACACTAAATCCAGATGTGCTAAATGATCATCTCAAGTCTTGTTGAAGACTAGTATATCATTGAAGAAGACAAGGACTGTCTTCCTAAGCTGATCCCTGAAGACCTTGTTCATACAGGACTGAAAGGTCGCTGGAGCATTGGTTAGGCCGAAAGGCATAACCATAAACTCATAGTGACTGTAATGGAAATGAAACGTTGTCTTCTCCACATCCTCCTCTCTAACCCGAATTTGGTGATAGTTGAACTGAAGATCTATCTTGGAAAAGAAACAAGCTCCAAGCAACTCATCAATCTGCAGAATTGGGTACCTATTATTTATAGTCTTCTCATTCAATGCTTTGTAGTTGATACACATCTGCAAAGTGCCATCTTTTTTCTTCACCAGGACAATGGAAGACACAAAGGGATTTAGTCTGATGTGGCCCATCTCCAGGAGTTCCTTTATCGTCTTCTCGATCTCATCCTTCATACTCTTGGGGTGCCTGTGGGGAGTAATAATGACCAGCTTAGCATTGTCCTCAAGCTCTATAATGTGCTCAAACCCTCTGTCGGGTGGTCTCCCATGAGGTAAACTCTCAAACACCTTATTGTGTTTGTCTCTCACTGCTTTTATGTCGGGTGGATACTCATGCTTTTGCTGCTCAACCTATGATGGCAAGGTATAACACTCTGCAACCCACTCAACTTGATCATGCCTGATCAATCTCTCCATTCTCCTAAGTGAGATAACTCTAAGAGTCCCATCTGACACACCCCTCAATACATGTTTCCTTCCATGGACCTCAAATTTCATCTCCATAGCTCGCAAGTTGAGGGTAAACTCACCAATAGCATGAAGCGACTTCATGCCAAGTATAACATCCAACTCTCCCATGCTAACCACATAAAATTCTTCTTGGAACTCATACTCGTTCGGCTGCAATGTGAGATTTTGAATCATTCGGTTACATTTGAGTGTAAACCCATCAGCTACTCTCACATTGAATCCCTTGAACTCCTCAGCCTTGAGTCCACGCCTAGCAACCAAGCCCTCATCTATGAAATTGTGAGTAGCTCGTGTATCAAGCAATGTAACCACATGCTGCCCACTCAAGACTCCTCTAATCCTAAAGAATCCTTCTCTCTGAATGCTCAAGAGTTAGAGCTATAGGTGGCACTTCTTCCCTTTCTTTTTCTGACTCTTCTGATGCATTATCTTCATCATTTTCTTCCTAATCAGCTTGCTGGTCTGAATTTTCAGAATCTGATTTATCAGCATAAAAATACTCCATCTTATTTGCTTTACCCTAAGAAGAGCGCTTATGACCCTATTCCCAAGGCTCTTTGCATTTGAAGCATAGTTTTTGTCTTCTCAAGTCTTTGATGGTCTCATCATTGAGTCTTTGAGGTGGCTTTCTCTACTGATCAGAAAATTTATTTGGTGCCTTATCTTTAGAGAAGGGAAACGGTTTTGACGGAAACTTGCTTTTTGGGGCAGCAAGCTCCATATCTCGTGCCTTCTTCATAGCGTCCTGCAATGAAGGTGGATCAAAAGCCTTGATCCAACCACCTAAGGGTTCTAAGAGACCCTCACTAAAAAGCACCACTAATATCCTCTCTGATATACCAGTAACCATAGTTGAAAAACTCGCCAAGCCCAAAAAACACGACTCGGCAAAAACTCAGCAAAAGCTCGACAAAAACTCAGCAACTTAAAAAATTGCTTAAATGTCATTAAAAGCCCTAATGAAAGCCCTGATGATTTACCACATAATTTCATCCCATTCGACCCGTATAACATGTCTGACTATTGTTATATGAATCATTTTCTTATGATAGTAATACTGATTTTTGAGAAAAATATGTATTTTCCAGTAGTTGTTTATTGCTTTTTTATTTAATAGCAATTGTCTTCTAATATATATATGTGATCATCTGGTATGTGTCTTCTTTTTTTCTTCTAATCTTGTTATGAATCTAATAGGATAAATTTGAATGCTGTCACACAGCTAGGTTCTGGTATATCTTACCTTGTTGAACGCTTGAGATTAAAGCAAATAATGCAACCACCTATTGTAGCTTCTGTAAGTATTTTTTCTTCGGTGTGTTCCCTATCGAAAATTATGAACAGTTATTTTTACCTTAATTCTTGTTTGTAACAAGAGATGTAATTTTGATATTTGCTCTTTTACATTATTACTATTCTGACTGTTTGAAAAAGTCTAAAGTACATCCTTTGCATTTTTATTCCTTTCTCAAGGTTCTAGGCTGAATACAGTCTAGACTTAACACACATTGGCATACCTTTCATAGACAAAATCTGTATGATTTTCCTTTTAAAGTGTAGCTGCTTACATTAATAAAGTAAAATGCAGAATAAAATTAGCCTGTCACTGGACAGAAAGACAAAATATGGTTTATTTTGTCGTTAAAGATAAGTTTATGAAGTTTGAATGAAATTAATGTAAGAAAACGATTACATGTATGTCTACATTTTACTAGGGAAAATAAATTGGTCTCTGATAAAGGATTCCATTTTTTTATATTTGCAATAGACAAACAGTGGTTTAAATATGTTCTTGTTCTAAATATTGCAGATTTTTGCAATGGTAATTGGTGGCATACCTATTTTGAAGAGCTTTATTTTGACAGATGATGCACCTCTATTTTTTGTCACTGATAGCTGCATTATCCTTGGGTATGTTTTATACTACTTTTCCAATGTTTCCTGGAGCAAAAGATATCATTCTATTACTTTTTCACCAAGGCATGCATTTATGGTATTCCAAACTTGATTAAGCTTGGACAAATATGCTCTGTATTGTGTGGAATGTTTAAAGACTACCATAAAAGAGATATAAATTACTTTATTATTTTTGTTTCATGTGAGTCGTGAAAGGAAAATGTTGGTTTCAACAAGGTCAATTCCTTTAAAAAGAGGCATCATATTAACAACAATAATTTAATAATTTTTGGAGTAAGGTGTGGAAAACAATATAAATATTAAGGACTTCCAATCTCAATTTAATAGTGACTGCCCACAGATGCTTTATTACTTTCCATATGATTCTGCATTCCACTGTTTGAAATTGTGTGTTTCAAAAGATGTCTCCTCACTATGACGCTTGCTACATTAACATAATTCTCCACTTGTAAAAGAATATTATACTTCATTACTACATTGTTTGCACTTTGCATGTTATAGTCCAATATTTTTTGTATACAAGAAAAAAGTAGTAAATAGACAAGTAATGAAAAAGCTTTACAAGCTCCTTAGTGATCACCAATAAAATATTACGTATAAAGAAAATAAGTTCCATAAATTCTAAAAGATACCCCCACAATGTACAATAAAGCCCTGTGATGATTCTCGAAAGTTCAGCATTCTCAACTTGAGAACTTCTATAATCATTTTTAAACCATTGGCATTCATGAGTAGTTAATGTATTATTTGGTTCTTTGGGTGGAATAAGAGAAGGGATGTGTTGTGACCTTTTTCACACATCGCCCCATTGAAAATGGGGACCCCTAATTTTTGCTCCATTCTGGTCATTTTGGCTTTGGTTTTTGTGTCTCTCTCTCTCTCTCCGTCTGTCTCTTTTCTATGGTCTGCTTCCTGGGGACGTTCCCGTCTGCAAGCTTCAACATGAATTTGGCCAAGTCTGAAATTAGGGTTTGAGTCTTTCCATCCAATTTGAAGTCAAATGAGGTGAATACATTGAAAATTGAAACGCATTTATTGTCGGTAATACTTCCGGCGAGCTCTCAGCAAATTTTCATCGATTAAGTACTATTTTAGTAAAATTATTGAAAAATTGAGCGATTTTAGCAAGCATTTCAAAAGACAAGGCAGTCACCTGACGATGAAACATCAAAATTGCTCCACGAGCAAGGGTGGCGAAGCAAACCGGCCTTACTATTTTTCCATGATCCACATACGGGACCATTCGGTGCAGATCTTGAGTTTTCTTTGCATGTCTGCATATTCTATACAGGTTTCAAGAACCTTGGAAGTGTAACATGCAGTCGAGATGGCCACTTCCGGGATTATTGTAGAGGCTATTTTAGGGTTGCATGTCGAGGTTTTCTTTTTACGTGTGGGGTGATTCTGATGGGTTTTCAAACCGCAATGGTGGCATGCAAAGCGGGGTTCTCACTAAATTAAGAACTTGCTATTTTAGCGGTGTGTCCTGGCGGTAAGCTTCGAGTTGATTCACAAGTTGATCAGCGGTGATGCGGCTCAAGACAAACGGAGATCATTTGATCTTGTCACGATTAAATTAAGGGTTCAGCTTGAGCTTAAATAAGGCATCAAAAGTCAAAATCTTGGCTTGATTATAGCTTCACCGCGATGTCCTTAGGGCTTCCTGGCGAATTTCAAGTCAAAGACACTTACTATTTATAATAGTCAATTTGAAACCTAGCTAAAGAAAATAGTAAATTAGCTGCGTAAATAAATTAACGTGAGGGCGAGTCACGTGGTGAGGAAGCCTCAGCTTCATTTGAGATCAATCGAACAATGGAACTATCGAACATGAGCGCCTGTTGTAATGAAAAGCCACCTTGGCTGCATGCTAAAATAGCGGTGACTAAAGTGCCGATGCCGTGAGGTTGATGATGTTATGAGGATGCAGTACGCAAAATTTCAGGCCATTCCGAGCTTCAGAGACGCAAATTCAGAAGGCTTACTATAAATAGCAGGACATGAGGCTGGCTGGCAGAGGTCGAGGAAAAATGGCTAAGTATGGGACTTCATCCTTCAACATAGGCTAAATGCGCCCTCAAGCACCAGATGCCAAAATTTTATGACTCAAGTGTCTCATCCTCCTGCCTGGGCAAAATGCGCCCTGCTTGATGAAGAAGCAAAGATGTTCAAGGAAAAAATTCTAAGTATAAATTTCATCCACCTCCTATGATGAAATGCGCCCACATGCTAGCAAGATGCCAAAAAATTCTAAGTATGAGATCTTATCCTTCACCCTTGCCTAAATGCGCCCATACTTCAAATTCCATCTTCCAGCAAGCTGAAACGCGCCTAAAAGAATAAGTCAAAGTGGTCAATGAGTTTCATCCACTAGCAAGGCCAAAATGCGCCCATCCTCTTGCCAAGCTGAAATGCGCCCATGTTGAGGTGTAAAAAGTAAGTGGTGGTGGTAAGTGAGGTGAAAGGTGGTTAAAAAATATTCCAAGGCGTGGTAAAAGGCAAGTGAATACTCCAAGGCGTGGCAATATTCCTCCATCATGTACAAAGTGCGCCTAAAGTAGAGAGTGTTAGAAGATTTTTGCTAGGCGTGGTGAAGGGTGATGAATATTGGGCGTTGTTTTTTTTAAATTTTCCTCCATCAAGTGCTGGGCGTTGAAGGTGATAAGTGGTAAGGTGTTAGAAAATTTTTCTAAAGTGTGAAGTAAAATGCTTACCTAGGCGTGGTTATTATTCTCCTCTACATGTGTTGTGTGCGCCATGCAAGGTGTGAAGATGGTGAAATAAAATTGATGGGAGAAAATATTGCTAAGTGGTGAATAAAAAAGAAAAGAAAATGCTAGGCGTGGATGTGAAATTACCCCTCTACATGATATATGCGCCCAAGTGTGTGAGGTGCAAAATAATAATATTTTCCTAAGGCGTTGAAGCTGATAAAAAAATATACATGTAAGCATTGAGAGTCATACATGTTGGGCGTTCGAGGAAGATTTTCTAAGCGAGTTGATAAAGAATTCCTCATCACAGGCAAGATGATAGATAAATGAAAATTTTCTAAGAGAAAATTTTTCAAAATTTTCGAAGTGATTTAAAAATTTCTAAGGCACAAAATATTTTCTCCCTTAGAAAAATGCCCAAGTCTAGAGAGGTGATGGAATTTTCCTGAAACATGAGCAGAGTTGCCAGAGGTGAAGTCAGTGATTGCCAGCTGCACAGAATTGATACAAATTTTCCAAGTCAGAGCAAAATTCTCAGAAGGGATCGAAGAACGAGGACAAAATTGTTGAAAGAATAATTTTCGAAGGTTCAAAATTCAGAGAAATAAAATGAACCCGTTCGTTGTGCACCCATGGGTTCGATGCGTTCTGGAGAAAATTTTCTTGGTATGAAGAATTATCGATGGGAGACTGATTTTAAGGTCTTCCAATGCCGAAATTTGGGATGAATTTTAAGTCGGCTGGAGTTGATACTGTATTTCCAAAAATTTTTAGCTTGAAAAATTTTTCTAAAAGCCAAATAGAGAAAATGTGTTTTTCAAAATTAGAAATTCTCGAGATGATGAGTTTGAAAAGCTGCCTAGGTGAATTTGCTTCAATCCTTGAAGATAGTTTATGAGCCAGAAATGAATAAAATACGAGTTATGGGAGCTCAATGAGCCAAATGAATTTCAAAATGAAAGAAGTTTGTCTAAGGCATAACTTGAGCATAAAAGTTGATAGGCAACGAAAGTTGGAGGCGTGAGGATCAGTGATGAGTTAAGATTTATATCTTAAGTATTCTAATACCCCTCTCCTTGCTTACATTTTGGAATGTCTTGAGAACGAAACACGATGGCTTGAAGTGAGCCACGATGAAGATGAGTTTCCAGTCTCGAGAAGGAGGAAAATTTGCAGAAAATGACCAAGCTGCAATCATTTAAGACTTAGTATAACTCGAAGTGACGAAGATGAAAGCCCTCAAGTGGAAGAAATCAAAGAACAACGCCAAGAAAGAAGATCGAGAACAGTGTGAACGCGTCTACGAATGGAATCTTCTAGAAGGATGATGGTGGACATTATGGCGCATTTATTACCCCCCTCTCCTCTGTGGCGGTTTTTAGGGCAGTATTATTTAGGGCTGAGGTGGCACGATTTTGGCCACTCTATTGAGGTTGTAACCCTAGCGATCTTGGGACTTGGCTGTATCTATATAAAGAAGTCCCCCTCATTTGTAAACATTAAATTAGATTGAGACATTGGAATAGACAATAGACATTGAGAGAATGTGGTAAAATTGGGCGTGTAGCATTGTAGAGACGGTACATAATTTGGAGAAGAAGAGAAAGTTTCCCTTTGAAAACTTTTGAGGAGATTGTTGTGTAACACATTTTATGAATAGATCTTTTCATTGATGATGGAATTAGTCTTGTCATGAAATGCTAGCAAGGTTTCTTCTTCCTTTCGTATCCAAGTAGCTTAAATTCATGCAAGTAGCTTACTTTGGTGTGTGGTGTTTTACTAAGATAGCTTCGCTTTATTCCATGCCACTAGCGGCTTGTTGATGATAAGTTCGCCTTGTGTGGTCATTTGGACATTACATGAGTTTAACCCGGTTGTAATTTATATACTTATATGTCGTCGTTGTGATGGGTGTATGCATGTTGAATATAATTGAACATCTTTTATTTCCCTTGAAGATTTTCCCACGATTTTACTGGGCAATCCGGCCAGACTGGTGAAATCCGGTTGAAGAATCTCTTAAACTCCAAAGCTCCTACTCTGCATTGAATAGAACATAAACTTCTTGGGCCCTCACACTTTTTAAAATTTAAGTTCATTTCCGGTTAGAGATTGGAAACTTGCGGCTCTGTAAATCATTTTGAATCACACGAAAACGCGATGTCCTCTTGTTTGTTGTTGTTGCTTCGTGGAACAATTGTGTAAGTCCCTTGACATATATAAATATTCGGGCCTTGGGTTGAAAGTCTTGCTAGTCTTAGTGCTGGACTACTTTGTTCAAGAGAGGATAAATGGTGGAACTTTATTCTGTGTTAGTGCGGTCTCCAAAACCGCATTAACAGGATGGTCATGTATGAACATTCTTTTGTATTGTATTTGGATATTTTTTAATGAAATTGTTGTGTTTCGATGACTGTTTACGAAGTGAACTAGAGGGGACCGCACACATGGTGGATACATGTCTCCCACAAAGATGATAATACAGCATGGAATAGTTGATTACTGATTAGAGTAACTCAATAATTCTTTATGTACTCATATATTTGATACCTTGCTGCAAGGGTATATAGAGGATAGAGTAAATCACCTTTTTGTTATGCATGATATGTTTAGTATTTACTAAAGTTTCAATTATCTGTGGCATCTTTACTGTAATTTTCAGCCTGCCTATGACAGGTTTCCTCCTCTAAACATTCTTCATCCTTGAAATGTGGCTGTAATAGTTGAGATCTTGAGCAAGTAACATATTGTGACATCACATAAATATGATATGTTCTAATGTTTCTCTAGAGAATCTACTTGTTGAGCCCAAGAAATTTTCCAAATGAATTATTGATTCTTGTTGGCATGTATAGGCAACATTTGTCATAATTATTATAATATATATATATATAACTAATATAAAACACAAATATATTAAATAAGAAAACATATAATATATTAATATAAAACATAAAATAATATATATATATATTGAAGGCAGCAATTATTAAGAAGGAAATAAAGTCTTAAGTATCCAATATAGCCAGTGATTCATATTAAAAGGCAGCAATGATTAAAGATCAGGGAATGCAAAAAAAAAAGGTATCGATTATGTCTTAGCAAAAGGGACATCCCTCTTCATAAAGACATCTAATCGCCCCTCTTCGAGATTTTACAAGATACAAAAGGAACATAGAACGGGGGTCTAAAAAGGGAATATCAAGGGAAATAAAGTCTGCATTTCGGATAAGCATCAGCAATGGATATATTCAGGGGAAAGGATCAGAAAATAAATAAATATCTGCGCTTAGGGAGACAACATGCACTTAGATATAATCATGGAGGATATCATATATATATATACTTCAAGAATTAGGATAAAGTTTGATATAAGAATGAAGAAACATAAGGGAATGTTGAAATGAACAAGACAACTAAGAGGGGGGGGGAGGTGAATCAGTTGTAGCAAATTAAACCTTCAGAACCCTCAATAGTAAACAGATCCACATGCATTCATTAAACCTTTATTCTATTAGTATGATTAAGCATGAAATGCAAATAATAAAAACTGAAATCACAACACCATACACAAGAGAACACCAGATTTACGTGGAAAACCCAATGAGGGAAAACCACGGTGAGGATTAGCTCACAATATAAGTAATAGCAAAACCAGTACAAAAGGCTCACTGCCAGAATAGGACACACTGTCCAAAAAGGCTAACAGCCAAGGCTCACTGCCACAAAAAGAAATACAAGAAAATAGAAGAAGAATGTTACACAAAGAACACTTCTCAATGCAACAAGGAATCCACCACAATTGCTCGCACACTTTCGCAGTCTTGCATGAATGATTTTGGATGCCTTTAGCTCACTGCCTTCAAGAACCCTAACATTGAATTTCGCACTGCTCTGCTCAAATTCGCATCACACTCATTACTCGCATCAATCTCACATCTATATTGCTTCTTACTTCTTTCATGCCTCAACTCACAACAACACCATACATATTTATATCAACCTCAACCTAAAAAATCTTCTCCAATGTCGACAACTGGCCGTTATACATACAAATTCAAAATGGTCGGCACCTAAACATTCCCGCAGTGGATAGGAACGGAGGTGACCTACATAAATCCTTAATTAGGACCCAAATAGATCCAAACACACTTCAACACACTTCTACAAGCCTCGCATGTAGTATTAAACACACGGTCGACCAACACCTAGGTTAAACACTTTAAACATTAAGTACATGCTTCCTCAAATCAACCCGAAACTTTTGGACAACATAATTCACTTGAACACGATCTAGAATAATCCACAAACTACTTAAGATTCATCAAGAACTTCATCCAATTTCGCATCATACAAACACTTCAACTCAGAACAACTGGTAACCCTTACTTGCATGCTGATAAATGAAACTCACTCTGTACTGCACAAAATCGAGTAAATACTTGAATACAGAAGGATACGAACATTATAAACAACTTCCCAAGTATGCACAACCTAAAGCCAAACAACGGAGAAACGCAGAGCAAATACATTTCTCCCAAGTCACAAAAAACATCACTAAACAACTGGTTCACACAATGGTGAAAATATCTCGCTCTATAGAACGTTCCAGAAACCCAAATTTTGAATATAGAAACCTCTGAAACCTTGAATAACCTATGATCCACACAAGCATAGCATCAACATAGAAGAGACACGGAGCACAATATCGGAGCACACTGTGAACACTTGCACAACACAGTTTACTCTATTTATCAAAATTTCTCAAAATCACTTGGAAACCAAGTACCAGAGATATCATCTCAACTCATTACTTCATTCCAACTCATCTTCATACTCTGCAACAAAAGATAGCTCCATGTACTCACAAAACTTCCTCAAGGTCTCAATTATACATGCAAAACCTGTTTTCCTCTTTTTCACAACTTTCTCAATATCCTCGACATCTCCATCACATAGTTGACATCAATAACAACACTAGTTAGTAGACATCTTGTTATCTTGTTGACATCAATGACAACACCTTCATACTTGCAACAATCCCCCCCTTTGTCATTGATGGCAACATAAGATGTGAAAATCCACCGAAGACAACACAACTCAGAACACACTTTCTCTTTTTTTTTTTTTTTTCAGATTAGATAGCCTACACAACATTCCTGCACTCTCTCCCCCTTACAGGAGTATCTCTCCCTTTGACAATAATGATTAGACAACATACACAACTTTCTCTACTTTTTCACATGATTCTCTCTCCCCCTTTGACATCAATGGCAAAGAATAAAATGTTTTACATTGTTCTCCTCCTTTGACACTAAACCAAAATACCTGCTCTGAATACTCCCCCTTAGGAGTACACCCAATCAAATCAGAAATTCAATGACAACACATGACAATACCTACTCCCCCTGAGAGGTAGCCACCAACATCAATCTGGAAAAGATATAGATCCATAGATCCACTAGACCAATGCATCTCCATAAACATCTAATTTAAGAAAGGAGGGGTAATAATATGCCAACAGTCTGATCCTTTGTAGGAACATACTCAAGCTTCACTTCATTCTCCATAACCTTCTCTCTCAAAAAGTGATACCTAATAGATATATGATTTTTCCTTGCATGCATCACTGGATTCTTTGAAATGTTAATTGCACTTGTATTAGCATAGAAGATAGATAAAGGCTTGTCATATACAACTCTAATATCCTTCATTGTTTGTCTCATCCACATACCTATGTACAACATGATGTTGCTACAATATACTTAGCCTCTACAGTAGATAAAGAAACTGAATCATGTTTCTTACTCAACCATGACACCAATCTACATCCAAGAAAGAATGCACCACCACTTGTACTTTTCCTGTCATCAACACAACCAGCCTAATCTGCATCTATGTAAGCACTTAATGTGAAATTAGTATCCTTAGGATACCACAAGCCATAATTCGAAGTGCCTCTTAAGTATCTGAATATCCTCTTCATTGCTGCAACATGTGTTTCTTTAGGATCTTCTTGAAATCTAGCTACAAGACAAACTGCATGCATGATATCAGGTCTAGTAGCAATCAAATACAATAGTCCACCAATCATAGATCTATACTTGCTCTTATCAGCATTAAGCGAGTCATCATCTTTGCTTAGTTTACAACCAGTCACCATAGGAGTACATACCAGTTTGATCATCCATTCCAAACTTCTTCAACATCTCTTTGACATACTTAGATTGTGAAATGACTATCCCATTATCTGTTTGATTGATTTGTAGCCCAAGAAAGAAATTCATCTCCCCAAACATTGACATCTCAAATTATTTTTGCATTTCCTCTGCAAACTTCTTACACATGGCCTCATTTCCACGAAAGATAATATCATCCACATAAACTACTATATCAAGATTTTTTCTTCCTCAATTTTAAAGTAAAAATTACCATCTACGGTGCTTTTACTAAATCCTTGTTGTAACAAATATTTGTCTAATCTTGCATACCAAGCTCTGAGAGCTTGCTTCAATCCATATAGTTCCTTCTTCAACTTACATACCATATCTGATTGGTTTGACAATTGAAATCCTTCCGATTGTCCCATGTAAACCTCTTCTTCCAATTCACCATTCAAAAAAGCAGACTTCACATCCATCTGATAAACCTTAAAATCTTTGTGTTGCAAATGCCAAAAACATTCTGATAGCTTCCATCCTAGCCTTTGGAGCAAAATTCTCCTCAAATTCCATACCTTCTACTAACCCTTACACACAATTCTTGCCTTGTTTCTTACTACTTCTCTATTCTCATTCAGCTTGTTTCCGAATACCCATTTAGTTCCAATTATGTTTTTGTTTGCCAGTCTAGGGACCAACTCCCAAGTTTGATTCTTCTCTATCTGCATAAGTTCTTCCATTGCCTTCATCCAATGTTCATCTTTACATGCTTCACTTATTGTTTTAGGTTCAACTTTAGAAAGTAAACACAAATTTACCTCAACTTTAGCAACTTTGCTTCTTGTTAATACACCTTTCCTTTTGTCTCCAATGATTTGATCTTCAGAATGATTCTTTTGCACATACTTAGGGGTTTTAGGGTCTTCTTTGAATCTTCTTCCTCTCTATTCTGCACTTCTTGACCATCAACTTTTTCTTCTTCTTCTCTGCAATCAAGTTCATTTGACACATATCCATCTACTGCAATTGAATTCTACAAGTTTTCATCAATTTTAACATTGTACTTTCAATTATCTTTCTTAGCCTTTTGTTGTAACATCTGTAAGCTTTGCTTCTAATAGAATATCCAAGGAAGATACCTTCATTAGACCTTGCATCAAACTTTCCTAAGTTTTCTTCTTCTCTTTTGATATAACATTTGCTTCCAAATACTCTAAAGTACTTCACAGTAGGAATCCTTCCATACCATAGCTCATAGGGAGTCTTTGTGTTGTTAGCTTTAGCTTGAACTCTGTTAAGTATATAAACAGCAGTATGAATAACTTCTCTCCTGTAGACTTCCGGTATATTTTCCTCTTTCATCATAGTCCTTGCGACTTCTTGAATAGTTTTGTTTTTCCTTTCAACAACTCCATTCTGTTGAGGAGTTCTAAGGGCAGACAAATGCCTCTTTATTCCATGATCTTCACAAAACATGTTAAACTCATTGGAGGTGAACTCACCACCTTTGTCAGACCTCAAACATTTTATTTTCAAATCCATTTCATTCTCAACCATAGCTTTAAATGCTTTGAATTTTTCTAATGCATCAGATTTTTTTCTAAGAAAAGTAACCCATGTCATTCTAAAGTAATCATCAATCAAAAGCATAAAGTATCTATCACCTTGTAGACTTCTCACCCTTGTAGGACCACAAAGATCTGTATGCACTAATTTCAATAGTCTGGTAGCAGATTGTCCCTTTCCCTTAAAGCTACTCCTTGTTTGTTTTCCAAATTGACAACTCTCACAAACAACATTGATAGGCTTTATGATTAACTTGGTAGGTCTCTTACTGCATGAACTGAACTAATTCTTGCCAAATTATCAAAATTCATGTGACACATCCTCCGGTGCCATAACCAACTATCATTAATCTAAGACATAAAACAATGACCATCAGCCTTAAGCTGATAGATGTTTCCATCTGTTCTCTTACCAACAACAATCTTAGTTATGGATCTTACATGTTTCATCCTTAAACACAAGATTATATCCTTTGCTACACATTTGTCCAACACTCAAAAGATTGTCTTAAACCCTTAACATTATAAACATTGTCGATGTTATGCTTTCCATCTAAACTAATTGAACCTATTCCACAAATCTTAGCTCTTGAATCATCTCCAAATTTAACTAATCCTCCATCATACTTTTCAAGTTTAACAAACTTACTTTTGTCTCCAGTCATGTGATTAGAGCAGCCACTGTCAACAACCTAGTAATTCTTGTCCTCTTTGATATGAAAAGCAAATACCAAAGTACCTCCAACCTTATCCTTCATCTCCGAAACACTTTCTTTCACACAACTTTCAGGATTAGCAGAACCATTTTCTTCTTTTATAGCCAAAAACATTCATTATCATCACAATCTCCATAGTTAAATTCATCATCATAAATTCCAGCATCTTCTCTCACATAGTAAGCTTTCTTAATCATTTTTCCCTTGTTTTCCTTAGTCTTATTGTTATAGCTCTTTTAGGACATCTTGAAGCATAGTGACCTATCTCACCACAACTAAAACATTTGAAGGGTAATTTACCTTTGTACTTATCGGTGCCCTTTTTTATCTTCCTCACAAAGTTAGCTTCTGGATCATCAAGATCTTCTTCATCTAAATCTTCAACCTTCTTTGATTTACCAGTATTGAAAGCAGTCTTTACTTTTGTACCTTTCTTCAGTTTTCTCATTTCAAATGCAGTTAGTGTACCAATCAACTGATCTCTGGAATAATTGTCAAAATCAACAGTTTCTTCAATAGCAGATACCTTTCACTGTAGCAATTAGGAAGAGATCTGATAAATTTCTTAATTACTTTAGATTCTTTAACTACTACACCAAGGCCTCTCATAGCACTTACCACCTCATCAACTCTCTGTATGTAGCCTTTAATTGTTTCTTCCTCAGACATTTGCATCATTTCAAACTGTGCCTTCAATTTCTATAACTTTGCTTGTTTGAACTTCGGATCTCCTTCATAAATGCTTTCTAGTTTATCCCAGACCTCTTTAGTAGTCTTCAAACTCATAACTTTAACTAATTTAGTATTTGAAAGACTATTCACAATAATAAATCTTTCCTTAGCATTGATCTCATGCACCTTGATTTCTGCACTTGTACTTGGACCATTCGGAGGTGGAGTATATGTAGTCTGATAAGCCTTCTCAAACTCATATTCCTGAGCTACCAGATATCCTTCCATCTTTGTCTTCCAGAATGCATAATCTATGCCATCAAATCTAAGGCATTCCAAAGCAACCTTGTTCGCCATCCCGGATCTACCTCAAGCGGTTAAGCTCTTCTCCAAGGAACCTTGCTCTGACACCAATTGTTGAAATGAACAAGACAACTGAGGGGGGGAGGGGCGGAAGGGTCAATCAGTTGTAGAAAATTAAACCTTTAAAACCATCAACAATAAATAGATCCACATGCATTCATTAAACCTTTATTTTGTTAGTATGATTAAGCATGAAATGTAGATAACAAAAACTGAAATCACAACACCATAGATAAGAGAACACCAGATTTATGTGGAAAACCGAGTGAGGGAAAAACCACGGTGAGGATTAACTCACAATATAAGTAATAGCAAAACTGGTACAAAAGGCTCACTGCCAAAATAGGACACACTGTCCAAAAAGGCTCACAGCCAGGGCTCATTGCCACAAAAATAAATACAAGAAAATAGAAGAAGAATGTTACATAGAGAACACTTCTCAATGCAACAAGGAATCCACCAGAATTGCTCGCACAGTTTCCCAGTCTTGCATGAATGATGTCGGATGCCTTCAACTCACTGCCTTCAGGAACCCTAACATTGAATTTCGCACTGCTCTACTCAAATTCGCATCACACTCATTACTTGCATCAATCTCGCATCTATCTTGCTTCTTACTTCTTTCATGCCTCAATTCACAACAACACCATACATATTTATATCAACCTCAACCTCAAAAACCTTCTCCAATGTCGGCAACTAACCGTTATACATACAAATTTAAAAAACATCAACACCTAAACATTCTCGCAGTGGATAGGAATGAAGGAAACCTACATAAATCCTTAATTAGGACCCAAATAGATCCAAACACACTTCAACACGCTTCTACAGGCCTTGCATGTCGTATTAAACACAAGGTTGGCCAACACCTAGGTTAAGCACTATAAACATTAAGTACATGCTTCCTCAAATCAACTTGAAACTTCCAAACAACATAATTCAGTTGAACACAATCTAGAATAATCCACAAACTACTTAAGATTCATCAAGCACTTCATCCAAGTTCGCATCATACAAACACTTCAACTCAGAACAACTGGTGACCCTTACTTGCATACTAATAAATGAAACTCACTCTGTACTGCACCAAATCAAGTAAAAATTTGAATACAAAAGGATACAAGCATTATAAATAACTTCCCAAGTCCGCACAACCTAAAGCCAAACAACGGAGAAATGCGGAGCAAATACATTTCTCGCAGGCCACAAAAAAATCACTGAACAATTGGTTCACACACTGGTGAAAATATCTCTCTGTACAATGATTCAAGAACCCAAATTCTAAATATAGCAACCTCTGACAACCTTGAATAACCTATAAGATCCGCACAAGCATAGCATCAACATAGAAGAAATGCAGAGCACAATACTGGAGCACACTATGAACACTTGTACAACTCTATGTTGGTGTTTCAATTCGCACCTCTGGAGTGCGAATTGGAAACGAACAACTATGCATACATGAATTGCTCTTCAAATTAGGAGGGGAAGCTCCCTTTTTTTCCGATTTTGCGTAAAAAGTAAAGTAAACTAAATTCCTATCTTTTTACTCAGCGGCAAAGCACAAGGTTATAAAACACCATGCGTTGCAGCTAAGGTTTTCTCTAGTTTCGCAGATCTCAACTACAACTAGGCTAAAACTAAAATGCTTCTATCTCCTTAGGTAAATTCAAAACGAGAGGATTTAGAAGTAACAGGAGTGGATTTGGGTAACTTAGACAAACTGTTTCTCAGAATGCATCCGAAGGCTCATTGCTCTTTCAGATTTACGCTGAAATAAAGTTTATGCAAATAAACATCAAATGATAAGCTGGATCTTAGGCTTCCCTCGAAGGCTCATTGCTCTTTCAAGGTGTAGGCTAAAATGAAGGTTATTAGAAACGACATAAAATGGTGAGCTAGATCTCAGGATTCCCTTGAAGGCGAGGTGCTCTTTTCGAGGTGTAGGCTGAAATGAAGATTACAAGAAACAAAACAAATATTGATAGATCTTGAAACTTTGGATCAAAGGCTCATTGCTCTTTTGATTTATTTTCTCAAACTCGATCAACGGTTACACTTTTTGGGACAGCAAATTGTATGAACGAAGACAATCATCCAACATACGATCAACCAAAATACACTTGACAAAGATTGAACACAAGTACATGAACAACAAGAAAGCAAGCAAACCGCTCAACCTTTTGCTATACAAGTATGGTTCAAGAACATATACTAAGTAACAAAGTCGAAGGCCTTTGAGCTTAGCATTTTGTTACCGTGAAGTAAAGTTAAAAAATAATGAGCAAAGGTTGCTCTTATTTATAGATACTGAAAGGAGTAGGGAACCCTAAAATCTCCTTGAGTTAACATTAAGTTCTTGCCAATCAACAAGATTTATTCCTATGTCTAAATAAATGTAACCTAACAGTTAACTAGAAAGACTACTTCAGTTAACTAATTCTAAAACTAAATAGGACTCCACTGTACAAAGATGTCTCCAAAAATAGACATGCATGAAAGGTGGTACAGCGAGTTAACTTGGAAAGGGCATCAAGTTAACTGTTGTGTTAAATGTTATCTCTGGAAAAAGGTGGGATGTCCTAACCGGTAGTTCACTGCTTGCCATCTTGAGCAATCATCTCCTCCAAGAAGTTGTTAACTGCCTCATTATCTGGAGATCGTCACATGCCTCAACTATCAATTTCCCGTTTGTCAACAACTTGAGCAATCCTGGAAATATCTGCACACTTCAGCTGGCAGTTCATTGACTGGTAACTTTGGCAGCTCTATAACTGGAGTGATGACCTCTGTTTCTTTTGCAACTTTACGCTTCTGACGCTTTTGTTGATTTTTCTCAATGGAAGAGTGTTGCATGATGAAACTACGTAGTTTGACTGTGAACACTCTAGCTGAGAGAAAAATCATGAACTTGCTGCACACCCAAAGTTCCAATGGTATTCAACCCTCTAAATTGGCCTTGGAAGGCTATTAGATATACGAGGTATGATACCATATGGAATTCGTGGACTTTGAATTTCGCGCCTGTCAATTTGTCCAAATCAACTTCTAGGTGTGCTCAATGTAGATCGGTGTCAATCGTCTTCAAGAAATCATGAAGCAAGACCGATTTGGTCTTGAATTCAACTTGAGAGAATTGCGTTTTGAAAACCTGGAAGAATGACTGGGCACACGTAAGAGACCAGTGTCTCTCAACCCGATCACTTGTCAATAATACTGAAGTTTTGTTTGTTTTTCTGTATTTTGATTTTTTTGGTGTTTTTGCAATAAAAGGGCAAATTGCGATTTTGCAAAGAAATGACTGGAAAAATAATATAAAATACTAGATGCATAAAAACTACAGAACATAGATCAAATCTCGATGCCAGATGGTTTATTAATCTTCCCAGATGATTACAACTGCAATATTTAAACATTCAGACAAAAAGGCAAGCTATTTATTGAAAACCTGGATAAGCTTGCAGGCGCCAGAAAGAGAGACTGAAATGGTACGGCTGAAAGAAATGATGCAATCTCCCACCTCGAAACTGATGAAATGGCTCCAGAAACCCTAGGCGTCCACTTTGCAGAAGACAGAAGAAAAAAGGCAAAGCGATTTACTCTGGAGATGAAGTACGGCCCTGGCTGCAGCAAATGTACGCCTTGTACCAGCAAGAAGGAAATTCCGTACCTTCTTGGGAAGTGTGCCAAACCACTGGGAAAGGATCTCAGTTAAGTCGCCCCAGTATCTGATGAATAATCTCCTTCAAAACTTTCCTGAATCAAATCAATAAGCACAACTGTAACCTCTGAATGAAGTCACCCTGTTGACAATCTTCAACTGGTATTTCACAGTCTCAGTATGTCAGATTCTGAAGAGGGAACGTTCTTCAAAACCTGTTGATCTACAGAAACCCTGGTTTCTCAAACCCCAATGCTCTCCGAGAGATGAAATAAGACAAATTAGAATAATCACCTAATGAGTTCGATTTGCCTTTGAAAGAATATATATCCTTCTCAAAATTTCGACCTTCTCTCATAAATCAATTAAAATGCATTTAATAATATTAATTCGCCTCTTTTTGACTTAGGCAATAATATTAAAATAATGGCGTCCCTTTTAATGAATAAATAATTATTCATTAAAGTAATAATTCTCCTCTATTATAAAGTATTAAATACTTTATAATATGCCATTAATAATTAATATTTTAATATATCATTAAAGTGACTTTATAACATAAAGTCAAAATAATAATCATTTAATTATTATTAAATGCTCCATTATTTTCCCACTGCTCATCAAACTGTCCAACTGGGTCGAAACAAAGCTGACCAGCTAAACCAGGTGCCCTGCCCAAAATAGCAGCGCCCGCCTACCTGACTTACTATAAATAGTAAGTATCTGTAAACCACTCTGAAAGTGTCTGCAAAGGCCCAAACCTAACTCAACTGCTGGAGTGATGTTCTAACCGATAATCACTTCAAGTGATCCCTAAACACTTCACAAATTTCTACTTCAGGATCTGAATAATAGGCTAACCTCTGACACAACGGTACTGCCTAGGAAGCGGACATTACAGTCCGCCCTCCCTGAAATTGCTTGTCTTCAAGCAATCTCAGCTTTGGATGCTATAAAATCTCCTCTAACTCCGAAGTAGCATCCTCAACCGGAAAGTCTCTCCATTTGATCAAATATTCTCTAATAACCCGCCTCCGAAGATGTCTCTCTCTAACATCGAGGATGGCCTCAGGCACTAATATCAACTTCCCCTCATCATCAAGGGGTTGGCAGTACTGGAGAGGGGATCACATGCTGATCCAATGCCTTCTTCAGGCGTGAGATGTGAAATACGTTATGAACCCTGCTATCTGCCAGTAAGTCCAACTCATAAGCAACCTCGCCCACTCGTCTGATAACACAGAATGGACCATAGTAACGAGGTTCCAACTTCTCTGCACCACTCTTCCACAGAGTAGACTGACAATATGGCTGTAACATGAGATACACCATGTCACCCACTGCAAAAGAATGCTCAACCCTTTTCTGATCATCGTACTGCTTCTACTAATTCTGTGCCCGCTGGATATTGTCTCGGAGAGACCTCAAAATGTCCTGCTAACTCTGCATCATGCAACCTGCACTAGGCACTCTGCTATCACTCAATATCAAATCCAAAAGGTTGGGCGCCTCATACCCATACAATTCCATGAAGGGCATCATCTGTATAGTCATGTGGTGAGTAGAGTTATAACAATTCTCACAGAGGTATATCCACCTCACCCAAGCTCTCTGCTGTCTAGCTATGTAATTGCACAGATAACCTTCCACCCACTTATTGACAATTTTCGTCTGTCCATCTGTCTGCGGATGGTAGCTAGTACTCGGTGTCAGTTCGGTCCCACAAAGCCTGAACAACTCCTGCCAAAAGTTGCTCATGAACCGACTGTCTCTATTGCTGACTATAGGCCGAGGCAACCCATGTAGCCGGAATACCTCTCTGAAGAAAAGCTTTGCAATCTGCGATGCTGTGAATGTAGTAGTGATCGGAAAAAAGTGCGCATATTTAGTCAGCCGATCAGCAACTACGTAAATGCAATCTTTACCTTGGGCTTTCGGAAAACCCGTGATAAAGTCCATCGACAAACACTCCCATTTCCTGTCGGGTATCGGGAGTGGCTGAAGCAATCCAGCAGGATATGTGTTCCTGCTTGTTCTGCTGGCAAACAAAACACTCTCGCACATACTGAAGAACATCAGTCTTTAGCCCTTTCCAAGTAAACCATTCCCGTACCATCTTATATGTTTTGAAATAATCGGGATGGCCCGCCATAGGAAGATCATGAAAGGCTCTCAAAACTGTATCCCTCAACTCTAAATCAAGAACCAGAAAAATCCATCCCTTGTAAATGATCAAGTCATTCACAATGGTGTACCTACTATCCTGCTCTGTCCCATCAACAATGCTAGAAGCCCACGGGTTCTTAGCATACTCTGTAATGATCTGATGCCTCCAATCCTTGGAAATATGTGCCATAGCATTCAACTAAGGTCTACGAGACAAGGCGTCAGCTACAACATTCTGCTTCCCCTTAATGAAGGTGATGTCAAAATCATACGACTGCAGTTTGCTGACCCATTTTTGCTGTCTCTCGTTTAGGTCTCGCTGTCCAAGGAAGTGTTTTAGGCTGTTGTGGTTTGTACGCACACTGAACTTGCTACCTACCAAGTATTGTTTGAATTTAGCCAAAGCATGCATAATGGCTAACATTTCCTTGTCATAAATGTTGTAAAACCTCTCAGGACCCCTAAGCTTCCTACTCTCAAAAGCAATAGGGTGTCTCTCCTGCATCAAAATGGCACCAATGCCCTCTCCTGAAGCATCATAGTACAAATCAAATGACTTTGTAAAGTCTAGTAATGCTAACACTGGACACGAAGTCATGATCACCTTAAACCTGTTAAAGCACTCCTGAGCCTGTGGTGACCAAGCAAAAGCCCCTTTCTTTGTCAAATCAGTAAGGGGTGCGGCGTGACGTGAGAACCCACTAACAAATCTCCTATAAAAAGCACACAACCCAATGAATCCCCTGAGCTGCGTAAGGTTCTCTGGTACTGGCCACTCAACTATAGCGCGGACCTTCTCAGGGTCCATACTAACTCCCTTGGCACTGATGATGTGCCCAAGATACAACAACTCAGCCATGCCTAGCTCACACTTGGACTCCTTAGCCAAGATACCCAAAACTATATCCAAGTGAGCTAAATGCTCCTCCCATGACCTATTGTACACCAGGATGTCATCGAAGAAGACCAAAACAAATCTCCGCAGCTGAGAACTGAAGACCCTGTTCATGGTAGCCTGAAAGGTAGTAGGTGCATTGGTTAAACCAAAAGGCATAACCAAGAACTCGAAGTGACCGCAATGGCATCTGAAAGCGGTTTTCTCTATGTCCTGCTCCTTCATTTGAATCTGATGGTACCCAGATCTCAAATCGATCTTCGTGAAGAAGATAGCACCGTGCAACTCATCAATCAACTCATCGATGCGAGGTATCGGGTACCTGTTCTTAATAGTCTTCTTATTGAGTTGGCGGTAATCTATACACATCCGAAGTGATCCGTCATTTTTCTTCACCAATACGACCGATGAAGCAAAAGGTGACTTGCTGGGTTTGATATGCCCCATAGCCAATAGCTCATTGATTGTCTTCTCTATCTCATCCTTGAGCCGTTTCGGATGCCTATAGGGTGTAATCATAATGGGATTTGCGCCCTCCTCCAACTCAATAATGTGCTCAGTGCCTCTGTCTGGAGGTCTGCCAGGTGGAATGTCGCTAAACACTTTAGAGTGTTTAGTCCTCAGTATCTGAATATCTGGATGGTACTCAACCTTATGCTGCTCCTACTGTGCTGGCAATAACATACACTCTGCAGCCCAATCAACCATATCGTGACGAATGAGTCTCTCCATCCGCCTGTACGATACCATCCTCAGATTACTATCTCTAATGGCCTTGATGACATGAGGTTTCCCATTTACCTTGAACTTCATCTCCATATCCCGTAGATTGAGTGTGAACTCACCCAAATCGTGAAGCCATGCCATCCCTAACACCACATCAGTATCTCCCATATTAACAACATAGAATTCATTCTTGAACTCATAGTTGTTCAGCCGCATCGGAAGATCTGTTATTTTTCTATCACATTTGAGGGTGTACCCATCAACCACCTTGACTCAATACCCTCAAACTCCTTTGTCTGTATACCTCGTCTCTCTACCAACCGTGCATCTATGAAATTATGAGTAGCACCAGTGTCGAGTAGAGTGATTACCTTCTGACCTGCTAGGAGCCCACGAAGTCTAAAAGATCCATCTCTCTGAAGACTAGTCAAATGTGCCTCCTGTAGCTTCCTTCCTCCATTTTCACCGTCATTTTCAGACCTTTCATCATCTGAATGCTCTGAATCAGCTTGCTGGTCTGACAGATCAGATTGCTCTTGTCCCTCATAAAACCACTCCATCTGGTTATTTTTTACCTTGGGATGAAGAGGGCATACATGTTTATCATCATAGGGTGCCTTTAATCACATGCTTAAATTGCGACCTCCGAATGCGGATTTGAAACTTTATTGTAGCCATGCACGTATAAACCGCTTTTCAAATTAGGAGGGAAGTTCCTCTGTTGATGGTGTTTTGAAAGAAAGTAAACTAAAACTAAGTTGCCTATCTTTGGATCACCTTAGAGCACAAGGTTTTAACACAAACGCCGCAGCTGAGATTTTCTGATAAGAATTTCAACTACGACTAACCTAGACTAAAGACGCTCCTAACCTCTCAAGTAATAGCAGAGCAAGAGAAGTTAGAAATTAACAAGGTAGATTCTCTGACAAAAATACTTCAATAATCTTTCTTCCAACAAACACCTACACACTTCACTGTAAGCTGAAATAAAGATCATAAAAGCGTAACATAGATCACGAAAATCTGAGATTTTCGATCAAGGCAAAAGAGGCTCATGATTTTATTACTCAAATCTCTGAAACAAAAACTCCCTTCTAACATGCCTTGAACAAGAAATTGCAGCTAAGGAGGCTTGCAAACTTATTCTTAACACAATAGAAAACAGCAATCTTACTAACTCCTTGTTGGCTAAAGAGGCTCAACAATTTGCTTATCACAATACAAATGAACAATACTTGAGCAACAAATAGAAGGCACAATAGGCTCAGCGTTTTGTTCTCATAAGCACGGTTAAAGAAAATAAATGAGCAAAGGCTCTTATTTATAGAGAAGCAGAGGAGTAGGGAACCCTAAAATCTCCTTGCTTTCACAATCTAGGGCTTGCTCAACAAGCAAGCTTTATTACTAAATCTAGAAAGAAGAAACCCTAAAAAGCAGAAAAAGCGGGAACTGCCAACTATTACATCTTATCTTCTTTCTATCCTCAAAGAATGGATAAGGATTATTCCAAGAATAGAAAGAAAGCGGAAAAGAAAGCTTCTAGAAGAAAGTTGTTTTAAAGCTCGATCACATCCGCTAGGAAGT